>OZ024751.1:37417249-37424749 GCA_964016885.1 Eledone cirrhosa
GTTGTTGTTAGTAGTGTTGTTGTTAGTCGTGTTATTAGTAGTATTGTTATTATCGTTGTTTATACTTCTAATATTGCTATTCCTATTACCATTGTTGTTGTTATTATTGTTAGTAGTAAACCCCACAGTCCGTCTTTGTATTGTCCTCTACATGTCGACCCCTGTGGCCAATAAATGTTGCTGGCCTTGTGCCAAAAGTAGAAACAATTATTATTAGTACTTTTAGTATATTAGTATTTTAGGCCGGTGTGTTGGCAGTCTCGGTAGAGGGTCGGACGCCATGCTTTGCAGCAAAGAGTTACGTCCCTTTACGGTATGAGTTCAAATCCCGCCGAGGTTAACTTTGCCTTTCATCCTTACGGGGTCGATAAAAATAAAATACCAGTAATACACTGGGATAATTGCTGGCCTTGTGCCAAAAGTAGAAACAATTATTATTATTATTTTTATTGGATTGGCAATATCGATAGAGTGTCGGACAATATGCTTTGCAGCATAAAGTTACGACCCTTTATGTTCCTAGTTCAAATCCCGCCCAGGTTAATTTTACCTTTCATCTCTGCAGTCTCGATAAAATAAAGTACCAGTAACGCACACGGGTCGATTTAATAGACATTCTCCTACCTCCCAAACTGTTAGACTTGTGCCTAAATCAGAAACCATTATTAGTATTCTTATCGGTGGATTGGCAGTATCGGTAGAGGGTCGGATGCCATGCTTTAACGCATAGAGTTACGGCCCTTGCCATTCTGAGTTCAAATCCCGCCGAGGTTAACTTTGCCTTTCATCCTTACGGGGGTTGATAAAATAAAGTACCAGTAACGCACTGGGATAATTGCTGGCCTTGTGCCTAAAGTAGAAACAATTGTTATAAGTGTTGCAGTTATTACTGTTATTATTGTTATTGTTATCACGTCATTTCTCTTGTTGTTGTTGTTGCTATTGTTGATGATCAGCTAAATATGTCTATAATTATATTTCCACCCAATTTCCTATTACTCACATTTATGACAATTCTCTGAACTACTTTTCAGTTCTCGTTTGTTTATATATTTCTATTGTATTTTGTAAACTTTCCTTTCTCCTCTTTTTATTTATTTTTTAATGTTCTTTTACAATATTTTTCTTATTCTATTTTTACTCCTCTCCGATTGCTATTTTTTCTTATATATATATATATATGATATATATGTATATATATATTTTAATAAATATATATATATATATTTTAATAAATATATATACATATACATACATATATAAATTCTTACACACACACACACATTATATATATATATATATATACCGGTTTTCACATTTTTACACCTTATTTATGAAAAATACTTTAAAATACAAGGGAGATAATAGAGGCTTTGATGAAAATAAACATGTTTGTTATGCTAGTGTTTGATATAGATATATATCTATATATATATATCTATATATCTATATATATCTATATATCTATATATATATATATATCTATATATATATATGAGAGAGAGAGATAGAGAGAGAGAGAGAGATAGAGATAGAGAGAGAGATAGAGAGAGAGAGAGATAAAGAGAGAGAGATAGAGAGAGAGAGAGATAGAGAGAGAGAGATAGAGAGTGATAGATATATATATATATATATATAGAGAGAGAGAGAGAGATAGAGAGATAGAGAGAGAGAGTTGATTGACAAAAACACTTTGAGAGATAAGAAATAATTGTTTCTACTTTAGGCACAAGGCCACCAATTACCCCAGTGCATTACTGGTACTTTATTTTATCGACCCCGTAAGGATGAAAGGCAAAGTTAACCTCAGCGGGATTTGAACTCAGATCGTAAAGGGACGTAACTATGCTTGAAAGCATGGCGTCCGACCCTCTAACGTTGCTGCCAAAGAAATAATCATAATAATCATAATGAGGATAACATGAAGATGAAGACGACGATATTGTGATGATTATAATATTGATGAGGACGTCAACGGGGATTATAATGGTAAGTGTTTCTAATTTAGGCATTATCCTGTGATATAAGATAGGGAGGTGTGTGGTTTACCTCGCCAATAGTTCTTATAATCACAAAGAATAAGATTTATATTGTAAAAATGTATGTAGGGTTAAACCAACAGAACCGTATATATTATCTGATCAGCGACACTATATTTCGATGTTCTAAACCAGCGAATATTGATACATAATTAACTCTTTAAAATTATGTTCACTCATATCAAATAATTAGCATAACTTAATTAAATCATCAATGAATAATTTAAATAAAAAAGAGAAATATCTAAAATTTAAATTAATAATCAGACGATATGACGTGTTGGTTGATATCCTATAAATTGATTTAAAGCAATATCAGGATTTATGCATATGGGAATATTTTATATACCGAAGCTATGTCGGGTCACCATCTTCAAAGGATTTTCATTGATTATATCGAACCTGGTACAATTTTTATCGTCACATTTTGTCGAGCTACTAAATTATCACACACACATATCCTCACATCCTCACATATACACATTAGATTTCCTCACAGTCTACATCAACCAATTTTCAAGTGAAAAGCATTAGTCAAGCCAAGGTATAGTAAAGTATACTTTCACAAGAGACCGCATGCATCGTCACAGGATTACGAATCGGTCTCATTAAACGTAGGGCGATGTCTGGTTGAAAGCAGAAATTGTTTGCTTACACTTTAAATGTACTCATAATACTTATTTGGTCTACATATTTTTATATACACTTATATATATATATATATACATATATATAACCCTTATCGAGTCATCTGTGGATGTTGGCCTTAGTATTTATTAATACTATATACATGTATATGTATATAACGTGTGTATGCATTCAGAAGGAGGAATTTCAAAGAGATTTGCTTCAATATTCCTTCACGCAACTCTGCACTTCTTATTCATGTATCTCAGCGAATCTCTATATTCAAATAAAGATGTTTGCACTTCATTGGGGAAATTTATTTCAAGTGAAAATTAAACGTATTGCTTCTTTCTTTCATCTGTATTTTTTTTATAATTTTCATTTCATTTGCTTCAATCCTCCTTTCTACAAGATAATTTCATAGTGGCAGCCATTTTTTCTGTTATCTTTGTGTAATGAATAATGAATGATCTATTTCCTACTGTCTCTCGGGTATGACAGCGTCTTGCAGTAGCAACATGACTTCAAGTTTTGTCATGTGTCATGCTAGCTTATTATTCAGGTGACATTCCCGCCGGCTCTCTTCTACAGAATATAAAATTGTATATGAATAGAACCATTTAACGAATTTCTTTCTTCTTTTTTCCTTTCTTTCATCTCTCTCTCCCCCCCCCCTCTCTCCCTCGCTCGCTCTCTCACACAGCGAATACGAACTGTACAATAGAAGACTATATGGGAAGAAATCAGTAAATCACATTTATCATAACATTGTTTTCATTTAATTTATCTATGTCCTCTGCATTAAACATATATATGTTGGACCGCCACCAGTTTCGACGACGACGTGTCTTTCAGTTCTTTGAACGGCAGCACTGATTGTTCAGAAAATCTACGTGCAAGTGTCTTAGCATCCCAAAGATTGTTTTTAACATAGTTCTCAGTGACATTTAGTATTAAGCATTGTATGACAAAGCTGGTCATTTGAAATAGAAGCTACAACTCATTTTTTTTTCAGCTGAATGGACTGGATCAACGGGAAATTGTGTGTCTTGGTGAAGGACACAATACAGGTGAGAATCGCTGGTGATCAGATCATCAGCGAAACACTATAACCACAAAGCCACAAGATCTTATAGGTTTTGTGTAGCGGAATGATGGAATATATTGAAAAAGCTACAGAAGAGAAATTGTTACAAAAGATGAAGGGGGAATCAAAGACGACATAAAGAAATCGTGAGCAGTCAAATGGACTACTGATGAGTTGTTTATGTCGTACTTATATTATTAATATATATATATATATATATATACATACAACAAGACGCGTCGGGTCGGCCCCCTGTATCAAGGAATGGAAATCATTTTCGATGAAGTTATTGGATTTTTCCAAATTAAAAATTTGTTGTTTCTTTTAGGAACTTACATTGTTGTTATAGGTTTATAGCTGTCCGAAGAGCTCAGGCTATCATAACTGATAGTCCTCACCGAAATGTGTATAACGGAGTTTCAAATAAACACGAAGCTTTTATATATTAAATATTTATACTCTGCTTTGTATTGAGTACCTTACTTACTGTGGTTACCTCAGATTGAACCCGGGATAACCTTATATATATATATATATATATATATATATATATATATATATATATATATATATATATATATATATAATAATGAAATGACAGGAGGTTGAATTTGTGTAAATCCTTGAAAGGTTTATTATACTATGATCATTTCAATGACCGGGTTCCGTATGAATCCGGTGATATCATCAGGTATTCGAAATATAATACGTGAATGTAATAGATAAAATCCATGGGGCTGAAAATCGAGGACCGGAGGGCGACCGCGACTCTGTTCCTTCAACCTCAGCCGGTCGCCCTCTGAGGTTGAAGGAACAGAGTAGCGGTCGCCCTCCGGTCCTCGATTTTCAGCCCCATGGATTTTATCTATTACATTCACGTATTATATTTCGAATACCTGATGATATCACCGGATTCATACGGAACCCGGTCATTGAAATGATCATAGTATAATAAACCTTTCAAGGATTTACACAAATCCAGCCTCCTATCATTTCATTATAATATTTAACTCCGTAATAGCACCACCAACTACAAAAACAAAGATGGTTGAACTGCCTTACGTTGAGTACTCTCTATATTATTGCATTACGAATGACCATACGGAATAGACCAGCTCTATACAGTGGTGAACCTCAAACCTGAATATATATATATATATAAGTTTATCCCGGGTTCAATCTGAGGGAACCACAGTAAGTAAGGTACTCAATACAAAGCAGAGTATACATATTTAATATATAAAAGCTACTACAGGACTAGAACTGTTTCATTCGGGAGAAATCATTAGGAAGCCCTGATGATTTCTCCCGAATCAAAAAGTTCTAGTCTTGTAGAACCTTTTCTATATATTATATATATATATATATATATATATATATATATGAAAATAGGGAGAAAAAGACGATTATTAGGAAGAAAAATATATTTTTTTCCTTTTTTTCTCTTTTTTCTGGGTTAGAAAATGTTTAAAACAAAATATTTTTCTTTGTGTGAAGTGTTAATGTATTAGTTTATTTATTTATTAATTAACAATGTCATTCATTTATTTATTTATTTATTTATATATTTAATAATTGTCTATTACCGGTTTCAGCATTTTATGCATTATCAAATTATCACATTATTTTCTCTCCAACATTTTATACCAATACAAATTCTCCCATTTGATAAGGAAAAAGGGGGTTACAAATACGAAGATGTATATCAATGTTAAGAACAAGCAATGCTACTTTGTAATAAACAAGAAAATACGTTAACGAGACTGAAACATGCAAAAGTATAAGAGAATGAGACAAAATGTTGAGGTATGAGGGAGCCTTCACTTCTGGTTGTAGTTGCCGCATTTATCAACAAACACTAACACACACAACGTAATTAGAAAGCAGACACGGTATTGTGGTTGCGTAACTGTGGCGGGTTTTTCAATTACCGAAACACTACAACTAACAGTTTTCTATATACGTTACATCTACTCTAATTCACACATGAGGTTTGATAACATTTCAAATACAAACACATCTATGACTATCGTTATTATATATATATATATATATATAGGAACAACTATGACCCCGACGGCAGAGCTCAAGCCGTTTCGACGGCTAATTCAGTCCAGAATTAGCCGTCGAAACGGCTTGAGCTCTGCCGTCGGGTCATACTTGTTCCTATTACCCACTCTACTACTATAAGTATTGAGTACTTTGGTGCGTTATGGTCCATCTGGTTCCTTACCACATTTCCTTCGTTATATATATATACATACATATATATATATATATTGTTATACTTGTTTCGACACGATTTCATATCAAAAACCTTGCAATATATATATATATATATATATATATATATATATATATATATATATATATATATATATATATATATATATATATATATATATATGCGTGTGTGTGCGTAGTATATTTAGTAATATACCGTATATTTAGTTAAAAACATTTAAAAGACGATTCGCTATCGTTATATATATATATATATGTATATATATATATATAACGATATATATATATAATAACTATCGTTATATCAATATATATGTATATATACATACGTGTACGTGTGTGTGTTTGTGTGTAAGAGTGTGTAGACTTACGCACACGTTGATTATTATCAATTGTTATTCACACTAAAATACTACATCTGTCCGATCTTACGAATCATAAAATTTAGAAATATTCTCATGTATAAGTGAATATATTTGTAATGCGTGTGTGCGGAAACGAAGCCAAGTACGTCACTGCCTGTGTTGATGTGTGTGTGTGTTTGTGTGGTTATGAGTATGAATATTAATACGTGTGTCTGTGTATGTCTCTGAGCGTTATCGTGTGCATGTCTTGTACATGAGCTTGTATTTGTGAATATTTATGTGTGAGATTGTGTGTGTCTCTCTCTGTGAGCTTGTGCTTGTGTGTGTATGTCTCTTTGAATAAGTGTATATGAGTATATAATAAGTGAAAGTGAATAAGCGTGTATGAGATTGTGCTTGTGTGTGTGTGTGTGTGTATGTCTCTGAGCTTGTGAATGTGTGCTTGTGAATGTGAATAAGTGTATGTATGTATGTATATAGCCACACGAGTAGCTATATACGTAATTGTATTTCTGTGTCTGTGTGTATGTATTCTATTTTGATTCTTCACCTCCACGTATGTTAATCCCGGCACAGTAACATTGCACCTTCTGCCTAAGTGAAGTGTCAGGCGCTGTTGTGTTTTATTATTATGATTCAAGGTTACATGATAGCAGATTTCAAAAATAGGTCTGCAGTTTTGATTTGCGAGTGCTAAATCTGTGACTGCAGAAAACTAGTGCAGGTTGCAGTCGTGTTATGTTAGCTGTACAGCAAACAGGTTATTCATCAGTGATCTGTCTTATCTGAGTGTACGTGACTAGGTTTATGTATGTGTATTTGTGTGTGTGTGTGTGTGTGTGTGTGTGTGTGTGTGTGTGTGTGTGTGTGTGTGTGTGTGTGTGCGTGTGTGTGTGTGTGTTTGGCGTGAAGTTCTGTGCATGTATGTGTATGTCTTTATATGTGTCGTGAAGTTTATGTGTGTTATGAAGAGCGTGTGTGTGTGTGCCGTGAAGAGATTGTGTGTGTCTTGAAGTGAAGTGTATGTGTATTATGAAGAGAGTGTGTGTGTATTATGAAGAGAGTGTGTGTGTTTGGGTCATGAAGTGTCTCTGCGTGGGTCGTGAAGTTAGTATGTGTGGAGGTCATGAAGTGTGTG
>OZ024751.1:37437249-37447249 GCA_964016885.1 Eledone cirrhosa
TCACAGCCACACACACACACACACCTACATACGAGCTGCAGTCACAGCCACACACACACACACACACCTACATACGAGCTGCAGTCACAGCCACACACACACACACACACACCTACATACGAGCTGCAGTCACAGCCACACACACACACACACACCTACATACGAGCTGCAGTCACAGCCACACACACACACACACACCTACATACGAGCTGCAGTCACAGCCACACACACACACACACCTACATACGAGCTGCAGTCACAGCCACACACACACACACACCTACATACGAGCTGCAGTCACAGCCACACACACACACACACCTACATACGAGCTGCAGTCACAGCCACACACACACACACACCTACATACGAGCTGCAGTCACAGCCACACACACACACACACCTACATACGAGCTGCAGTCACAGCCACACACACACACACACACACACACCTACATACGAGCTGCAGTCACAGCCACACACACACACACACCTACATACGAGCTGCAGTCACAGCCACACACACACACACACCTACATACGAGCTGCAGTCACAGCCACACACACACACACACCTACATACGAGCTGCAGTCACAGCCACACACACACACACACCTACATACGAGCTGCAGTCACAGCCACACACACACACACACCTACATACGAGCTGCAGTCACAGCCACACACACACACACACCTACATACGAGCTGCAGTCACA
The DNA here is from genome assembly GCA_964016885.1 of Eledone cirrhosa. Classification (NCBI taxonomy): domain Eukaryota; kingdom Metazoa; phylum Mollusca; class Cephalopoda; order Octopoda; family Eledonidae; genus Eledone; species Eledone cirrhosa. The sequence continues at coordinate 37,437,970 of OZ024751.1, forward strand.
GCCACACACACACACACACCTACATACGAGCTGCAGTCACAGCCACACACACACACACACACCTACATACGAGCTGCAGTCACAGCCACACACACACACACACCTACATACGAGCTGCAGTCACAGCCACACACACACACACACACCTACATACGAGCTGCAGTCACAGCCACACACACACACACACCTACATACGAGCTGCAGTCACAGCCACACACACACACACACCTACATACGAGCTGCAGTCACAGCCACACACACACACACACCTACATACGAGCTGCAGTCACAGCCACACACACACACACACCTACATACGAGCTGCAGTCACAGCCACACACACACACACACCTACATACGAGCTGCAGTCACAGCCACACACACACACACACACCTACATACGAGCTGCAGTCACAGCCACACACACACACACACCTACATACGAGCTGCAGTCACAGCCACACACACACACACACACCTACATACGAGCTGCAGTCACAGCCACACACACACACACACACCTACATACGAGCTGCAGTCACAGCCACACACACACACACACCTACATACGAGCTGCAGTCACAGCCACACACACACACACACCTACATACGAGCTGCAGTCACAGCCACACACACACACACACCTACATACGAGCTGCAGTCACAGCCACACACACACACACACCTACATACGAGCTGCAGTCACAGCCACACACACACACACACCTACATACGAGCTGCAGTCACAGCCACACACACACACACACCTACATACGAGCTGCAGTCACAGCCACACACACACACACACCTACATACGAGCTGCAGTCACAGCCACACACACACACACACCTACATACGAGCTGCAGTCACAGCCACACACACACACACACCTACATACGAGCTGCAGTCACAGCCACACACACACACACACACACACACACACCTACATACGAGCTGCAGTCACAGCTACACTGGCACGCACACAGACAGACAGACACACACACACACACACACACAAACTGCAGTCACAGCTACACTGGCACACACACAGACACACACACACACACACACACCTACATACGAGCTGCAGTCACAGCTACACTGGCACACACACACAGACACACACACCTACATACGAGCTGCAGTCACAGCTACACTGGCACACACACATACACACACACACACACACCTACATACGAGCTGCAGTCAGAACGACACTGGCACACACACACACACATATACAGACACACAGAGACACATACATACAGACCCATACACACACACACAGGTCCACACACACACACATACGAGCTGCAGTCACCGCTACACTGGCACACACACACACACACACACACACACACACACACACACACACACACACACACACACACACACACACACACACACATACAGACACACAGACACACACACACAGACACATACACACACAGGTCCACACACATACATAGTATGACAGATACACATCCTAACTCATCTAGTTACAGAAACAGATACATACTAACAGATACACACACTCACATACACAGAGACTGTCACACGCACACACATACACACATACACATACACACATACACACACATACATAGACACACAGACACACATACACAGACACATACATAATACAGACACACATACACACATACAGATACACAGATACGCATACACATACACACAGACACACATACAGACACACACACACACACATACACACAGACACATACCCACATACAGACATAGTTACATTCAGTTACTTGAACCGATATACAGTCACATATACACACATACACACAGATCCACATACACACATACACACATGATAACAATGAGATCCACATACACATATATACACACAGAGACAGATCCACATACACATATATACACACAGATACACACATACACCATCAGACAGAGATCCACATACACATATATACACACAGGTACAAACACAAATTGACACTCACCCACGTAGTACATACATACAGGTACACACACATACCTACATACATACATATACACACATACCTACATACAGGTACACACACACACATACATATACACACATACCTACATACAGGTACACACACTGATACAAACCAATGAGAGGTTCCAAACTCATTGACATCTCTCTTATTGCATCCTCCTACAGAGAGAGAGAGAGATAGAGAGATAGAGAGATAGAGAGATAGAGAGAGAGAGAGATATATAGAGAGAGAGAGATAGAGAGATAGAGAGATAGAGAGAGGGAGATAGAGAGATAATAGAGAGATAGAGATAGAGAGAGAGAGAGATAGAGAGAGAGAGAGATAGAGAGAGAGAGAGATAGAGAGATAGTGAGAGAGAGAGAGAGAGAGATAGAGAGAGAGCTACACATACACAGACATACACAAACACACTAACCGAAGTACACGCTGCTTCGACTATCTTTGTAGTGGACGCATCCTCCCACGCATTACACCCACACGCACATATATACATACATATATATATACATACATATATATATATATATATAGAGAGAGAGAGAGGTGGATACATACACATATACTCACATACACACGCACACAGATACAAACACTCAAACTGATTTGCAGTTTCATACACATTGATAAATCTATCTTTACGATGAATGCTCCCTCATATCGCAAACACGTACACACACACACACACACACACACACATATACATACATACATATACACACACACAGATATATATACATATACATATAGACGCGGATTCATACACAGATACATATATACACACTCAATCTGATTTACAGTTTTATACACATCAATAAATCTCTTTCGATGAATGTTCCCTCATCACACACACACACACACACACACATACTCAAACAGCCACACGTACAGACATACAGCCACACGTACACACATACAGCCACGCATACACACATACAGCCACGCATACACACATACAGCCACACATACACACATACACACATACAGACACTAATATTTTTTTGTTACGTAAACAAAGTAAATCTACTCCAACAGACAGTTGTAGAGACACCACTACTATTGTTGTGATACTATATACTCCCCGTTCTCGCATTCTAGACATCCATCTATCGATCTCATTCTACCTCTATCTATCTACCTACCTATCTATCTATCTACCTATCATTTATGTAAACTCCCCCCTGTGTATTTGTCCCTTTCTCTTGTGCCCTAGTGGCAAATAAAGAAATATATCTATCTATCTACCTACCTATCTATCTACCTATCAATCTACCTATCTATCTATCTATCTATCTATCTATCTATCTATCTATCTATCTATCTACCTACCTATCTACCTATCTACCTACCTATGCCCCTGTGGCTAATAAAGAACATATCTATCTATCTATCTATCTATCTATCTATCTATCTATCTATTGGGGAAAATCGACTAATTTTTTAAATTGCATTTGTGATAACATTTTACACGTTTTTATTGTATGTAAACTTCCCCCTTTGTATTTGTCCCCTTCTTTTGTGCCCCTGTGGCTAATAAAGAAACATATCTATCTATCTATCTATCTATCTAGCACATTTTATAAAAGGTGGGTGAATGTGACAAAGATGGCCCGAGTGGTTGGGCCTTCTCTCAATATAAGCCTATAAATTGAGGAAAAAGAGGCAGAGAGGAAAGGAGTACTCACTCTTGGTGCTCCTCAATTTCTTATATATATATATATATATATATATCAGAATAGAACCAGATAAAACTATTTAGGCCATTACTCTACAATCCAATCCCAAGTATCGAGTACTCTGTTGAGTACGGCTATATTACATAAACATTACATATTTTATACATACACAGATACATATTCATATATATACCTATATATATATATATATATAAATAAATATATTAATATATATGTAGTTGTTCTAATTTTAATGTTATTTAAATTTCTATTTTATCACCGCTATCGACAATTATGTGTAATGGGAATTAAGCACTCCACGTTCTGTGTACATATCTAAGTAACACCTGATATCACGTAGACTGGTAACTAAGGGAGTATGGGTATGTTTTGAAATATGAAGATACCGTTCTATATTTTCACACTTGAGGAAATATTAAAACTGTGTCTTCACAACACAAACACTTATATATAAATGGTAAACTTAGGAGAATTAACAGAGTACAAGACAACGAACAAAAACATGTATATATATATATATATATAAATATATATAAGAGAGAGAGAGAGAGAGAAAGAGAAAGAGAACGAGAAAGAGAGAGAGAGAGAGAGAGAGAGAGAAGGCGTTAGATAGTGCGTGTTTATAGTTTCTTCATTTAATTTTTATGAAACATTATTTTGCATGTGTCCCCTCTCCCCTCTCTCTCTCAGGATGTGTGTGCCTCCGTACATAACATTATATAATCGTGCTCTTTTGAAAACCCTACTCACACTCGAACCTACACACGCACACACACACACACACACACACGAACCTTTGGTCTCTGTTTTGTTAAATCTATTTATCTTCCTGTTTACCTATCTTTCTAACGTTTGATTTTCGTTCTTTGGTATATTTATTTCTTCTCTCTTTCAATCTTTCACAAACTCCTTCATAATACTTCAACTTCTTGTATCCTTCTTTATTTGCGCTCTCTGCCATTGTCTTACACACAGCAACTCACGTTATATATATACATATATATATATACATCTATGTATATCTATATACATTTTGAAAGGGTACGTCAATGTTTATTTATAAAACTGGTATATATTGTATTTTGTCTGATGAAGGCATACCATAATTTAACATGGTATCCTTGAACTATGTATAATAAAGTAAATATGGTTTTATAAATATAGTTTCCATTTGTTAATATCGTATATATCTATATATATATATATTTATATATATATATATATATTTATATATATTACTACAATATCCTGATTTATATATACATGTGGAGAGAGAGAGAGCGAGAGCGAGCGAGAGAGAGAGGGGGGTGTGTGCGTGTGTGTGCGTGTGTCTGCGTGTGTGTGCGTGCTTGTGTGTGTGTGTGTGTGCGTGCGTGCGTGTGCGTGTACGTATGTGCTCTGATATTGTGTTATTAGTAGCCCTTAAAAGTTAACAGGCACACACGCTTTGATAAGAGATCGTAGCTATGTTGTAAGAGAAGGATTATATTAATTAAAAACAAAACAAAATATCCAGCTAGTTATACTATTTTACACAGGGACTCTCTATGTTGTCACTCGTCATGCTGAAATCAGTAGCTAAATCTACTTCAAGTCTTACACCCTACTGTTTTACAAAGCAAAAACAGTACAGTTGACAATGCAGTGCTAGATATCATCAAATAAACTGTGGTTGGTGGTTTGTGGATCGGTAAGGTTGGAATATCTTTGGTGGTAGTGTTCTGCTCAGTCACGGCTGACCTGGGGTTAAACAACATATTTGACCCCCCCCCCTCTCTCACTTATACATACGTACACATAAACTCACTAACTCACTCAACTTCCATTCTCCCAATCTTTCATACTGTTCTTCCAAAGATCTTTGTACACATTAAACTGATCACCTAGTCCTACTTTCTGACACACATATACACACACACACACACACACACACACACACACACACACACACACACACACACACACACACACACACACACACATATATACACGCGCACACATTCATACATACATGTACAAACACCCACATATACTTACACACGTACATACACACACCCTGACCGTCTAGTCTACTTGGTACATACACATATACACACACACGCTCATATACATACACATACATACACGCACATATACATACAAACATACATACACATACGCACATATACATACCCACATACATATACGCACATATACATACACATACATATACGCACATATATATAGACACATACATATACCCACATATACACACACACACACATACATACATAGACGCACATATACATACACAGATACATGCAAGGTGACCACTAACTCACATCCACACACTCACCTTTCTGTCTGTGTGTAAATCATTTCTTACATTCAGACTCTTGTTCCTCAGAGATAATTCCAGTTTGACTGACACACACACACACGCACGTACACACACACACACACACACACACACACACACACACACACACCTCATCTTTCGATTTCTCTCTCTCTCTCTAAAACTATCTTTCTCACGCCCACACATTTTCGCTTCTATTTGTCAGTTTCACCACCAATTACAAAAACCATCCCAGAACCAACCCGACCCCTTCTATTCTCCTCTATGTTTCTATCCACCCTCATCACCTACCCCACTTTCTCTCCAAACCCCCCGCTGTAATTCTCACAAACACCTCCACCACCACCACCCCCTTCTCCTATCCTTGCCTCACCCCGCTCTCTCATCACTTCCATCTATTATTCAGTAAACACCTGCTCACCTTTTTTTATTTTATTACCTTAACGATATGACATGTTTAGTTGGACCTTTCAGTTTGGCTCATTTTATCCCATGTAACAAACACCTTGGTCTGTGGGGGCGTACCAGCCTGTATATATCTGAATATATGTAGGGGATGGAGTGACGAGAGATGCGTTGAAACAGTTAAAGAATGTTGTTTCTGTTATTGTTATTCCTTTAATGGCCACTAGGGCCTACATATAAGGCACAATATAAAAGACAGTGACAGCGGGGAGGGGGTTTACAATAAAATCGTGTTAAAACAAATTAACAAAAACAATTAACAATAAAAATGATAACAAAATTCACCAATAGAGGGGAGAACCACCCAGGGACGACTCAGATATCCCACCCATCCTGAACCAATCAACGCTTCGAGATATTGTAATTATTATTATTTGGATTGGCAGTATCGGTAGAGGGTCGGACGCCATGCTTTGACGCAAAGAGTTACGGCCCTTGCCATTCTGAGTTCAAATCCCGCCGAGGTTGACTTTGCCTTTCATCCTTACGGAGTCGATAAAATAAAGTACCAGTAATACACTGGTTTATTGCTGGCTTTGTGCCAATAGTAGAAACAATTATTATTATTATTAAGAGTGGTGGATTGGCAGTATCTGTAGAGGGTCGGACACCGTGCTTTGCGGCATAGAGTTACGGTCCTTTACGTTTTCAGTTCAAATCCTACCGAGGTTAGCTTTGCCCTTCATCCTTACGGGGTCGATAAAATAAAGTACCAGTAATACACTGGGTAATTGCTGGCCTTGTGCCTATAGTAGAAATCATTATTGTTATAGCCATCATCATTATCCCTGACCACATCATTATCAATAGCCATAATGTTTGTAATCATATCATCAACACACTTCCCGCTTACCTGAGTCGTGCGCAGGTAAAGGTGATATATCATTATCTATATCATCAATACCATCACTACAAACAACCTCTGCCCCCTCCACACTTCATCATCATCATCACCACCCACACTACCACCATCACTATCATCATCACCACCACCCACACTACCACCATCACTATCATCATCATCATCATCACCCACACTACCACCATCACTATCGTGATTGTGAACATCACCATCACCAACACTATCGACATCACCACCACAAACATCACCATCACCAACACTATCATCATCATCACCACATCACCATCATCACCATCATCACTATCATCATCACCACCACCACAAACATCACCATCACCAACACTATCATCATCATCACCACATCACCATCATCATCATCACCACCACCACCACCACAAACATCACCTTCACCATCACCACCACAAACAACATCATCATCATTCCACCTAGGACCATGACGATGTTCTTCATTGTCATTACAAATGTTTACCATCGTACCGTGTCTAACTGGAAAATTAGAGATCTTGAATCCACCACTGAGCGTGGTTATGTGGAGATCTGAAACCTTATCTACTTGTCGCCATAGATTATTTGATAAGAAAAAAGTACCAGTAATGCATTGGGTAATTGCGGGCCTTGTGCCAAAAGTAAAAACAATTATTTGATAAGAAAACATTTCGAAACCAAAAAAAAAAAAGAAATTTTCGAATTTTGTTATATCCAACAAGGTCATACTTCAATACCTGAGGATAGCCAAACAAAGTTCCGTATTTTCCGGCGTCGAAGACCCTCCTCTTTTTCCTAAAATAAGTTTCAAAAATCTACCACGCGTCCTGGAGGCCGAAGGTTGTTTATTATTTTTTTCAAAGTTTTGGTTGTCAAAATTAGGGACGACCTCGAAGACGAAGCGTCTTCAGCGCCGGGAAATACGGTACTTGGCTAAATATTATATATTCGAAACGTTTATTCAGAGTAAAGAGAACCTTGCAATCATAAGGTCACGTTAAGCCCATGACGTCGACTGGAAGTCACAATAGATTAAACGTTATTAATAAATTGGGAGATATAGTAATGTTAATTAAAAAATAAGAGTTTCTGATTTAGGCACAAGTCCAACGCTTTTGGGGGAAGGGGAAATCGATTAAATTGACCTCAGTTCTTTAAAAGGACTTTATTTTATCGACCCCGTAATGATGAAGAGCAATGGTATCTTCGGCGGGATTTGATCTTAGAACGCAGAGCATGTTATCTGCTGCTCTGCCAATATTGCAAATCCACCAATTATCAATATTAAAATATATTCTGTATTGAAGTCATCTCTCAATCTCTGTATAAAAATGTTTCTATATACATAGGAGTTTATTTAAACGTATGTTTGTACGTATGCAGTTGGAGGTAATAAGCCGAAATATAAGAGTAGTTGTAATAAAAGTATAGATAAATAAGATATATCTATAGAATACACTATACAGAGATGACGGTGATGGTGGTTTTGCAAAAGTAGGTTATTTTAGATATAAATAAAAATATTTCTGATAAAGATATTGTAAAAAATATCGTAATTATTTTCATATTTTTCTCTACAATGAAAAATGTATAGCTACTTTTGTACCCCTCCGTATATACTAGTCATTATGCAAATATTCACACAGAAAAAAGAAGAGATCGATGCAATGTCTCCAACAATGTTTATACCTTCGCTTGCTTTCTTCTGTATTCAGTTTACTGATATCCAATATGCCTAAACACATTATTGGATACTTATATACATTTAAATAATACAACTATCCATGCATGCAGAATAGTGTATGCATATGTATACTATTTCACCCATTAAGAAATTCAATCGCTCACGTACACCCATAATAACCCATACAAACTATTGACTGATCAAATTACATATATTTTTTTAAACATA
>OZ024751.1:37452249-37454749 GCA_964016885.1 Eledone cirrhosa
ACAATATATATTTGTGGTAGCAATGTTCATTGCCTGTGTATTATAGTCGATTTTATAAGTAATTTTTGTTTAATAAATCTACTATTATCATTTCTGTGAACAGTATGATGCGGGATTAGTCTTCCAAAAAATCTTTCTACAATTTTCAAACCAATTCCTTTCCTGCAAAGAATACACCCTAGGTATGTACATATTTGTTTAGTGGTTCTTTATGATGTCTCAGGCTAACTAAAAATTCAGAAATTACCAAAATATATTAACTATTTCTGTCGTAGAACATGTAATAACCAAAATACTTTTCTTCCCATCGTTTAGTAAGCTGATTTATGATTATCTTATATGAATGCCGTAAAACTACTCCCAGAGAATAGAAGAAAATTGTTCGTGTATGTAGGGATTCATAAACGAAAGGGAACAAAGATAAATATATACCCCAGAGTATTGATATTGGAAAATATTTCAAGATTAAATCTATTTAATAATTGTTTCTACTTTAGGCACAAGGCCAGCAATTATCCCAGTGTATTACTGGTACTTTATTTTATCGACCCCGTAAGGATGAAAGGCAAAGTCAATCTATTTAATAATAATACATAGATTTAACTAAGGCAACATTGAATATCTCAATAGCTAGGGATAGATATTATGTTTTGTCTAATTCCTTTGCAGTTTGAAGAATCCCTTTACACACGAATCATTTCATTTTCTGTCGATCTGACTGTATCCATGTATACAAACATAGCATAGAGAGAACACACACAAAGAACACACACGAAGACAAACACACACACACAGACGAAGACACACATATGCACACACACACAAAATAAATGTTATATGTATAGTACAAGTTGTGTTTCGTTCGGTTAGATAGGCATACATACATGTGTGACCATGGTGTGATATGTTAGATAACTGAGGATGTGGGTCCTTATATTTCTACGTGTCTGTGAGATTTTAAGACAGAAAACATGCAAGATAGATCGAGATAGATAGATCGATAAATAGATGGATAAATAGATAGATAAAAAGTGAGGGATAGAGAGGGAAGAGAGAAATAGAGGAACAGAAACTAAGATAGAACGGTAGTTTCTCTGCATAACTCAATGCAATAGATGATGATGATCATGATGATAATGATGATGATAATAATAATTGTTTCTACTTTTGGCACAAGGCCAGCAATAATCCAGTGTATTACTGGTACTTTATTTTATTGAGCTGTAAGGATGAACTCAGAATGGCAAGGGCTGTAACTCTATACGTCAAAGCATGTTGTCCGACCTTCTACCGATACTGATGGTTTCTTATAAAGGCATAAGGCCAGCAATTTTGGAGAGGGGAAAGTCGATTAAATCGACCCAAGTACATTGCTGGTACTTTATTTTATCGACCAGATAAGGATGAAAGGCAAAGTTAACCTCGGCGGGATTTGAACTCAGAATGGCAAGGGCGTTAACATTAATAATAAACATATGCGTTAACATTAATAATAATAATAATAATAATAATAATTGTTTCTACTATTGGCACTAGGCCAGCAATTATCCCAGTGCATTACTGGTACTTTATATTATCGACCCCGTAAGGATGAAAGAAAGTGAGCCTCGGCGAGATTTGAACTCACACCATAAAGGGGTGTAACTCTATGCTGCGAAGCATGGCGTCCGACCTTCTACTGATACTGCCAATCCGCCGCCCTAACAATAATAATAATAATAATAATAATAATAATAATAATAAAAATAATAAAAATAATAATCAAAATCAATTTTTGCTAAGTTTACAATTACTGCATCCGATGTATAATCCTAGAGATGCGCCCTCTACATACAGCTGCATAGCCTGCTGCAGTTGCCATTGCTATTCTACTCTAGGTTATTACAACGAAAATATATATTGTGGTATATGTTGTTGTTGTTGTTGGATCAGACATCGATTTCGTTGTTATTCTTGTTATTGTTGTTGTTAGAGTAGTAATAGAGATCAATGTTTTTTTTATTATTTTCTATGTTGTGTTGTTTTTTTGCTGTTACTATTACTGTAATGCATGTTGTTTTGGGAACAGTGATGGCAGCGGTTGTTGTTGTTGTTGCAGTTCTGAGGTATTTTTTTTACTGTTGTTACTGTGCAGTGGTGCATGAGCAGTTAGGTGTAGTAATATCTAGTCAAATATCCGTTGGGTGTACTTGATTTTCTCGATAACAGTTGCACCTGCCGAGATAATGCAATGTAATACAACTAATATGCTCTAGATACCTATATAAATGTTGCTTTCACTAACGAAGTTACAAATGCGTTTACTTTAACGCTTTATATATATATATATATATATATATATATATATATATATATATAGGCGTGTGTGGGAGGATGTAGTAGTGTATGTTTACACATATATACATACATGTATTTGAATCAACATTCTTGTAACGGTGTTAGATATAGATGGAATTCTCAAATTCCTACATCAATACATCTCTCTCTCTCTCACTCTCTC
>OZ024751.1:37459749-37467249 GCA_964016885.1 Eledone cirrhosa
GTGTGTGTGCGTATATATATATATATATATATATTTATATTTATATATATATATATATATATAATATATAATATATAAACATTTTATATATATGATATATATATAAATAATCATATACATATATATATAAATAAATAATTATATAAATAATTATATAATACATATATATACATACATACGTATATATATATATATATATATATATATATATATATATATATATATATATATAATAAATACAATAATAGTAACGGGTGAATAACTAAATTAATAGAAATAATAAATAGATGTGAACATTATAAATTAATTAGAAATGAATATGAAAATAAAGATGATAGAAATGATATAAAATATTAAAACAATACAATACATATAAAAATAATAAAAGACAATTAGACCCCCCCTCTCTCTCTCTCTCTCTCTCTCTCCCACTCTCTCACAATCATGTCACTCATCTTTCTCCGAGTCTCCTCTCTCTCCCTGCTGTCACTCAGCTCTACCTCTCTCCTTTTCCTGCTTCCACCCAACTCTCTCTCTGCCTGCTTTCACTCAACACTCTCTCACTCTCTTGCAGGCTCTCGTCCCTCTCTCTCTCTTGCTACTCATCTCTCTCTCTCTCTGCTTCTATCCTCTCCCTCTCTCCCCCTCACTCACCTCTCTCACTCTCTCTGTCTAGTCTTTCCCCTCCTTCAACTCTCCATTCTCTGACCAGTGAAAGTAATATTTTAATTTAAGTAGCAATTCAATGAGTGATGTAAAAAGAAAAACAACACCAACAACAATCAAACAAACAAAAATAAATGTTATAATGATACAATTGGTTGAAGTTGGTTGAAGAGACGGATTTACAAAGAATTTCAGACAATCAGACTTCCCAGCGTCGCTGCTAACCAAAGCAATATATCGGCATTTCAGTTAGTATTTAAACAAAACGGCGCCAACATTGTGCTCGCTTCTTTGCTATATGTTATATTCCATTTCATGTAATGCTTGCACGGTAAAATATGTTTTTTAATATCAGCAGGTCGAACAGAAATGAAGTGGGGCTATTAGGCTATTTGACATGGGCCTAAGATAAGCTGGCCATGACAGAGGTTGAAGTAGAAGGTAGTCCAGTTGGCATGGAACCAACACTTTGATCTGTCAACGGCCTTCAAGTTACAATTCTCTTAGTCGATATGATCAACTAAATGAAAACGGTGCCGCACTCTATTTAGAGAAATTTACAGTTATACAAAGGCAAATGGAAAAATGGAAACTGCAGATATAGGACATCTGACTGATGAAATGACAAGTCAATCAATCATATTGGTGACCTCCCCACAGCCCCGGCGGACAGAATGGAGAAGGCATTTCTCCGAAGGATGGCCAGGGAGACGCGCTGGAAAAGCCATTCCAGCTCGCGAGGTTCACACCTGCGGCTGTCCAGTTGGTTCTGTTACACGTAAGCTCACCTTATACACATTCACCGTACATATATGCTTGCAGCACGCACCTGTATATACATATATAAATCATATATATTTAGTAATGATAATTAAAATAATCAAGGAGCAATTTCAAATGATGTCTATATTTCAGACTGAAGATTATGTAATTACCAGCTATAAGGGGCGTGGTGGCTCTATTTGATAGGGTCTCAGCTAAGTAGTACATTTCGGCTGAAACTTTACTTCGACTCTAGGGCTACGTCTAGCCGTGGTGGGAGGGGGCCTATATTTCAGATACAGTCTAGGCCAATGGCCAGCTTTTGGAATCTAAATTTTATTTAATTGAGGATGATACCAGTTATGGGGTGGCCTATATTATACACACGGTCCGGACCTATTACCACAATTCTTAGCATTTCTTAGCTGAAATTTTACTTCCACTCTAATTCTATGACCAGTTGTGAGATCCTATATTTTAGATATGGTCCAGCCAAGTACCAGCATCCAGATCCAAACATTTATTACCTCTATAGACTTATTAATAAGCTTTGTGTGTGACAAAGAGATTCACAGATCAATTTCTGAATATATTGAATGTATAATAAATACTAGTAATATATTGGGGTTAGTTCAAGCTCTATTACAATCAGAGAAGGGTCATTTTGTCAAAATTCAATATCAGAATAAGTGTTAAATTTTATAGTCGACATAATTTTCCTTCTACCTATCACCATCCAAATGACCATCGGCATATTCATCTTAACGATCAATTCAACCCTGCTACTCCTTCCCCTTCACTTCGGCATCATCATCAACATCCTCATCTTAACCATTATCGTCTTGATGAAAGCATTTTCCTTTCCTTAGTAAGAAAAACATCAATATACCGCTGGTTCCTATATGATAGAATCGATTCATGCTTTTTATATGTTTATTATTATTGTTGTTGTTGTTATTGTTATTACTATTATTATTATTAATAATAATAATATTGGCGTTTTTACACCAAATCTCGAATACCATTTTCCATTATTTCCTGGTTAAACATTTATTTTATTGTAAAAATATTCTCTTTTCTTGAAGTTAATGTGTTTTGCGATTCCACTTGATGTCTTTGCTATCTTGATAGTGGCAGAGGGCGTGTGTGGTTGTGGTAATGTTGGTGGAAGACGATAATGGTTAAGATGAGGATGTTGATGATGATGCCGAAGTGAAGGGGAAGGAGTAGCAGGGTTGAATTGATCGTTAAGATGAATATGCCGATGGTCATTTGGATGGTGATAGGTAGAAGGAAAATTATGTCGACTATAAAATTTATCACTTATTCTGATATTGAATTTTGACAAAATGACCCTTCTCTGATTGTAATAGATCTTGAACAAACCCCAATATATTACTAGTATTTATTATACATTCAATATATTCAGAAATTGATCTGTGAATCTCTGTCACATACAAAGCTTATTAATAAGTCTATAGAGGTAATAAATGTTTGGATCTGGATGCTGGTACTTGGCTGGACCATATCTGAAATATAGGATCTCACAACTGGTCATAGAATTAGAGTGGAAGTAAAATTTCAGCTAAGAAATGCTAAGAATTGTGGTAATAGGTCCGGACCGTGTGTATAATATAGGCCACCCCATAACTGGTATCATCCTCAATTAAATAACATTTAGATTCCAAAAGCTGGCCATTGGCCTAGACTGTATCTGAAATATAGGCCCCCCCCTCCCACCACGGTTAGACGTAGCCCCAGAGTCGAAGTAAAGTTTCAGCCGAAATGTACTACTTAGCTGAGACCCTATCAAATAGAGCCACCACGCCCCTTATAGCTGGTAATTACATAATCTTCAGTCTGAAATATAGACATCATTTGAAATTGCTCCTTGATTATTTTAATTATCATTACTAAATATATATGATTTATATATGTATATACAGGTGCGTGCTGCAAGCATATATGTACGTTGAATGTGTATAAGGTGAGCTTACGTGTAACAGAACTAACTGGACAGCCGCAGGTGTGAACCTCGCGAGCTGGAATGGCTTTTCCAGCGCGTCTCCCTGGCCATCCTTCGGAGAAATGCCTTCTCTATTCCGTCCGCCGGGGCTGTGGGGAGGCCACCAATATGATTGATTGACTTGTCATTTCATCAGTCAGATGTCCTATATCTGCAGTTTCCATTTTTCCATTTGCCTTTGTATAACTGTGTACATTTCTCTAAATAGAGTGCGGCACCGTTTTCATTTAGTTGATCATATCGACTAAGAGAATTGTAACTTGAAGGCCGTTGACAGATCAAAGTGTTGGTTCCATGCCAACTGGACTACCTTCTACTTCAACCTCTGTCATGGCCAGCTTATCTTAGGCCCATGTCAAATAGCCTAATAGCCCCACTTCATTTCTGTTAGACCTGCTGATATTAAAAAAACATATTTTACCGTGCAAGCATTACATGAAATGGAATATAACATATAGCAAAGAAGCGAGCACAATGTTGGCGCCGTTTTGTTTAAATACTAACTGAAACGCCGATATATTGCTTTCGTGAGCAGCGACGCTGGGAAGTCTGATTGTCTGACATTCTTTGTAAATCCGTCTCTTCAACCAACTTCAACCAATTGTATCATTATAACATTTATTTTTGTTTGTTTGATTGTTGTTGGTGTTGTTTTTCTTTTTACATTACTCATTGAATTGCTACTTAAATTAAAATATTACTTCATCAAGAAGTCTACGCTAGAAAGTGTGTTAATGTAACGTTGTAGAATAGAACATACTATAACATTAATAATTGTTTCTATTTTAGGCACAAGGCCAGCAATTACCCAGTGCATTACTGGTACTTTATTTTATCGACCCCGTAAGGATGAAAGGCAAAGTCAACCTCGGCGGGATTTGAACTCAGATCGTAAAGGGACGTAACTATGCTGGAAGACATGGCGTCCGACCCTCTACCGATACTGCCAATCCACCGCCAATCCACTATAACATTAATAATATAGTATAAGATGTTACCATATTGTAATAGTATTATATTAATAAATATTGACAAAATAAAGTCTAGTTGTAAGTAATTGTAAAGGAAGTAAATTTAAAGAGTGGATGAATGCATAAATTAGCATATTTTTGAATAATTACCCAGTGTTGAATGATGTTAGACTAATTTGTTGTAGAGGAAGATATCTCATGTATACAGAGAGAGAGAGGGGTTGAGAGGGAGAGGGAAAAGGAGAGGGAGGGGAAGAGATGGGGAGGCAAGGAGAGAGAGTTAATAAAAGATTGTTTTTCGAACACTATACATATACACGCGCGCGAGAAGTGTATTTTATACACACACATATACTGTATATATATATTATAAACAAAATTCATACACTTAACATGAATGTGCTATCATTCGTTTCGGAGTCCAAGCAAGACCACCATTGTATATTGGTGGAGGCACCTTTAAACTGATCCTTCATTCGAGCACGTGGACAAAGATCTCTTGACAATAAGCTCTCTTACAACATATCGAGCATGTTTTCCTTGATCTTTCGTACACAGATTTCTAGTAAAACACACACACACATACACATATATATATAAATATGGTCCATGTTTGTTTATCAATACCTGATTGGTTTTTTCGTTGCTTTGGTATTATGTCGCTGGGTTCGCCTATCACAGTTTTCAATTTGTTAAGCTATCCACTAGGGCGGTGAATTGGCAGTATCGGTAGAGTGTCGGACGCCATGCTTTCCACCATTACTGTTGAAGCTCCCGGAGCTTCCAACAGTAATGGTTGCATTCTTTAAGGGTATGTCAATATTTATTTATAACATTGATCTATATTATATTTTATCTGATGAAAGCACACCATAATTTAACTTGGTGTCCTTGAAATATGTATAATGAAATAAATATGGTTTTATAAATATAGTTTCCATTTGTTAATATCGTATTTTTACTCCAAATATTTGTTGAGTGCTTTATATCAGTTATAAAAATATTTGCTTGTTGTATCCCAACAATTTAAATAGAACTCTTACATATATATATATATATATATATATATATAATATATATAATATATATATATATATATATTATGCATACTCCAGTCCCACAAACTGTAGAGTGCTTCTTATCCGATATCTGCATTGCTTTATTGTACTACAATAAAACTCACCTCCTACATATATATATATATATATATATATATATATATATATATATATATATATATATATATATATATAGCTAAATTGAGAAAAATGTAATAATGTCAACGCTTGATACCATGATTGCAAAGTTGAATGTAGTTCAATCGAAAATAAAAATCTTACTCGATGCTTTTACACACACACACATTCACACAGAGAGACATACTCATATATATTCATATACATTTAAATATATATATATATACATGTACATACATATATACATTTATACGAACATACGTACATATCTATATATACACACACATTATTGTATGTTTATAGATAATTATAATAGAAAGAGAATCATCGGAGACCTAAATAAAAAACACTAATAGAAAGTTTACCGTTAGTAACAATTGCAACAAAGTAAAACAATAAGGCAATTAATGTGTTTTAATGTTAAAACGCACTGAATCATACAACTGTTTCTTGTGAGCTAAAAAATACATTATCTTTCTTCATATGTATGTCTATATTGGATGTAGCTATATATAATTTTACTTACTCTATCTAGCACTATCTAATTGTATTTTTGTATCTATCACAGAACGCACGTAGTACAGCAAAACACATACACACTCATATATATATATATATATATAAACATGAGAAGAAAGAAGAATACTGCGTGGTTTGCACATATATATATATATATATATATATATATATATATATAGACAGATAGATATACATTTGCGTGTCGAAATTGGTTTGTGTGTCTGTTTATGAAAGCTTGTATATGAGTGTAATCGTATGTTCTGATCACACATGCATATATATGTGTGTGTGTGTGTGTGTGTGTGTGTGTGTGTGTGTGTGTGTGTGTGTGTGTGTGTGTGTGTGTGTGAAGGTGTGTGTGTGTGTGTGTGTGTGTGTGTGTGTGTGTGGTTCACGAAATGATTGTAAACAATTATTCTTACACCCCCCCCCCCAACACCTTTGATAAAAACATGTTAAAATGCGATATACATACAACATAGAAATCCATTAATATCCAGTAAGAAAATAACATTCAGATAGTTGTCCTAAAACTCAACGAAACTTAAATATGGAAGAACAAATGATATTACTTTAAATTGTAACATTGTCGAGACAACTAAGTAAAATGGAATTTGAAATACAATTTGTGTTATGAAGAACATTTTAAATGCAATGTGGTAACTACAGCAAGAAAATAATAAAACCAAATGAGAGAAGATATATTAATCCCCAGTACATATTGGAAAACTTCAGTCTTTATATTTTCAAATACACAGCAGAAAAAGAACTATTCTAAGTGTAAATTACTCCAGACAACTATATTATATGTGGAGAGTTATTATACTTTATTAAATTAAATATTTATAAAAATATTTCCTGGAGTATTACTTCTCCGAATTGAGAGATCAAAGCTCCGATACTATGGGCATGTGTTTAGAATGTCTCAGGATATAATCTCCGAATTGAGGGATCAAAGCTCCGATACTATGGGCATGTGTTTAGAATGTCTCAGGATATAATCTCCGAATTGAGGGATCAAAGCTCCGATACTATGGGCATGTAGTTAGAATGTCTCAGTATATAATCTCCGAATTGAGGGATCACAGTTCCGATACTATGGGCATGTGGTTAGAATGTCTCAGGAAATAATGTCCGAATTGAGGGATCACAGCTCCGATACTATGGGCATGAGGTTAGAATCTTTCAGGAAATAATCGCTGGACAGATTTTTACGGTCAAAACCAACCGGCAGGAAAGCCAAGAGTAGACCCCGAGTAAGATGGTTAGATAACATCCATGAGCTTGGCTGGTCTCGTTTGGTAATCCAGCCGGATCGGTTGGGGGCGGTTGCTTCTGACAGGACCCACTGGAGCGAGTT
>OZ024751.1:37477249-37492249 GCA_964016885.1 Eledone cirrhosa
GGCCATCGTACTGTTGTACTGTTTTCTTGACTAAGGTTGACGCCATCCACATATTACCTGCAGTTAATAAGAGTTTTTATACTATTGTTGAAAGTTGCATCAATGATACACATGTTTTGGTCTTTATAGTAACTTGTATATTTTAACAAAACAAGCACTGATATCAATATATTCTTTGGTCAGTATCTGTAAATGGTGATCAGTTCTTCCAAATCATATGTCAACACATGCTAATGTTACATATGTCCAAGGCAATTAGTTTGGGTGTGTGTATGCCGAATGTTACATTTTCTCTTCTTATTAATAATTAATCCTTTATTTTCGATAGATTTCTGTGACAAACACTCCATTCTAGAACAATGTCCAACTTGATCACATTAGTATATACTTTCCCTGATCCACTTACGTTGTTAGTTAATGCTGTTTGATAGATCTTGTGACTAGGCTCCCTATTTGGCTGAAGTTCAAGCAGCTAATAACCAATTGAGCTAGAAATCCACCAGCGGGAATATCACAGTACGCTTGATAAATAAATAATTATTTTGTTTGTTCAATAGGATTCCTAATTGAACAAACAATATCTTTAGGGGTTGATTACAACGTCCTTTCATCGAATCCCATTTGACTCAATTTGCTTTCAAGTCTGTCACTAATGCAAAGAACAGTATAAGCCAAAACACTTTCATCCACTGAGCTCCAAATCAGTACTGGTTTACGAAACGTGTGAACAGGAGTATTTATATAAATTATTACCTAGTCTAATGCTCTAGTAACCCTTAAAACATGAACTATCTATAACCATATCACGTCATTGGCTTGGCAATCCAATGTTTTGAATGATCAAGTAATTGATTCTAATTTAGGCACAAGGCCAGCTATTATAATGTAGAAGACTTATCAAATACGCTAATACACTATAGCTGTATATTGCTTGGAATTTTATTTCACAGTTGTAAACATCTGCTTTATTAAAGCAGACGTAGAACATATGGATGGGACTGTTTATCATATATCTTATCTATCTGGAACCTTCTTTAACTACTACAAATTTGTATGCTTAAATATTAAAGTCATGCATTAGTAATTGGTAGTTTGCATTTTCTGCTTTTTATTTTTTACAGTCAAATAAGTTC
This sequence comes from Eledone cirrhosa, assembly GCA_964016885.1. Lineage (NCBI taxonomy): Eukaryota > Metazoa > Mollusca > Cephalopoda > Octopoda > Eledonidae > Eledone > Eledone cirrhosa. The sequence continues at coordinate 37,478,383 of OZ024751.1, forward strand.
AGTTTTATATCTGACATTTTAACAGCTAAGTTATTGAAATGAAAATGTTTTGGAGGTGAATAATTTGGATATAAAATATTCATTGATCAAATTTAAAAATATCATCGTCTGGTCTTTTAATAAATTTAGTTTTTATTCTTCCACACAAGTAATCGATCCATCAATTATATCTTTTTTGTAATTTTTTTACTGTTAAGTCTTGATCGTCTTCGGTTTTTGATTCTTATTTTAGTTAATTTATTCAATGGAATTACTGCAGACTTTATATATTTATCAAGGGGGTATTCAAACATTATATTTTATTTTATTAAGTTTTAATGTCAGGGTATCGGAAATATGATAGAAATATCAATAATTATATACTACATTTCGAAATGAATTCATAATAACAGTCAGTCAGAAAATTATCAAACATCACACCTGTTAAATTCTTTATATCTCTTTCGGAATAATCCATATTGTTTGATTTTTGTCAATAAATTTTTTCCTAATAAGGGCGGTGGATGGTGGAAATGGTAGAACATCTGGTAGAACATGTTTTGGCTCCTTACGTTCTGAGTTCATATCCCACCAAAGTCAACGTTATCTTTTTTTCTTCCGAGATTGATAAAATAAAGTAACAATCAAGCAGTAGGACTGATTTAATTTACTTCGATTTTTCATAAAGTTTGCTGGTCTTGTTCCTAAACTAGAAATCAATATTTTTCCAAATAATTACGGGTTTAGATTCTAAATATTTATATGTTTAGACTTATAAGTTGAATCAAAGAAAATACAGTTTAATGTGATCAACATAGGCTGTTGACATTGCTGATCAACATATGCTGTTGAAATTGCTGAAAGTATTCCAGTTGTTCTAACCATATTCTTACCTGTATTCAGTTTATAGATTCCTTTCTCTGCATCCTTGAGTGATGTATGAGGTGACTGAAATGGTTGAATACTGTAAAGTCTCATGGAACCGAACGCAAAATTAGCTCCTCATCTAGCAGGGGAGTAGCCTCAAAACGTTTGGTTTACCCTTGAAAATGGTACTATTGTCTCTATTCATGAATGTAAAACATCTAATAAATGTCGAAAAAGAATGTTCATTGCTATAACCATTCTCGTAACTACACAGCAAACACTACATTCCTCTATGTATATGGTATGATTATATATGTAGGAGATATAAGTTTCTGAATGTGAATGAAAAATATACTATTTTTAAATTAAATACAAACTTTGTATATTTCCAATAACTGAAACAAAAATATGTAGTAAATATGTACAATGAAATTAATTCAATATATGCTACATTAATTGTGTTCAAGATTGTCGATAAAAAGTACCTATAAATATTTTAAATTAATTTTTCATTTATCTTCGTAGCGATGGAAAATTAATTAAATGTAACGTATTTTCTAACGAAGCATAAATCATTGGCAAAAAGGAATTATTACTTTTCAAATTTTTCAGTTTCGGAAGATTAGCGAAAATATAGAAATTCTTGTCATTTACATATATGAGATTTTACAAAATATGTACAGTCTTCGATATATTCCTGAATTGCATATTTTGCTAAATATGGTAGTTAGACATACGAGAATGATATTCAAATGATAAACCACCGATTTCAGTTGTTTAAATATAATATTAGTTAAAGAACTGCATTCAGAAATTTAAATTACGCATCTATATTTAGATTTTAAGAAAACATTAATTCAGTATGGAGCAGTGGAATGGTTAAATTGGCTAATGATTCAATAGTGGCGTTACATTGGCTTAAGTTTCATTACACATACACTCACATATTTGGATTGGCAGTATCAGTAGAGGGTCGGACTCCATTCTTTGACGCATAGAGTTACGGCTCTTGTCATTCTGAGTTCAAATCCCGCCGAGGTTAACTTTGACTTTCATCCTTATGGGGTCGATAAAATAAAGTACAAGTAATACACTAGGTTATTGCTGGCCTTGTGCCAAAAGTAGAAACAATTATATATGTATATATATAATTATATATATATATATATATGCTGGGTCAGTCAACCCTTATTATATATATATATATATATTAAAGCTTTCTTTGTTAATGTATTAAATATATATATATATACATATATATATATATACATATACACACACACACATATATATATTATGAGTGGATTATGCTTTCAAATAAGCAGGTGGAATCCTGGATATATATCAACATATGTGGAAACTATATACAGCACATAGGAGGTACGTAGTGTTATATATATAAAGGTGTGTGAATATAATGTTCATATAATATATATATATATATATATATACGCATACACATATGTGTGTGTGTATGATATATATTATCGGTTTAGTGTTGAATGCAATGTAAATTTATTGATCGTTGGTCCAGCGTTGTGTATTCGTTTCAAAAGAAATCAAAAATAGAAAATGAATGGTTGAAGTACATAGAGATACATTCATTTATCTATGTATAGATGTATACGTATACACACATTCCCATACATGCATTTATATACATACCCATAATACACATTCATATATATTATATATATCTCATATATATCATATATATATTATATATATATATATATATTATATATATATATATATATATATTATATATATATATATATTATATATATATCATATATATATATATATTATACATATATATATATATTATACATATATTATACATATATATATATTATACATATATTATACATATATATATATTATACATATATATCTGCTAATCTGCAATACATGTACAAACACCCATCTCACTTTATATAATATATATATATATATATATATACATATAAATACATATATATGTACAGACAAATACATATATATATACAGACATATATATATATATATATATATATATATATATATATATATATATATATATATATATACATACACTTCTCTAAATAAACTGCAACACGTAAAAAACAGCCATCTAACTTTCAATTGAATCCATCTAATATAGAGAGAATATTCATTTCAGAGTGAATAGACACAGGTTTAACAAGTGACGTCGGCAAAATAACAGAAATTGATTTTCATCTTGTTTACCGAAAGTCTAAGCTGCATCAATGGAAATTATGTCAAGTTTAACATATAACAAAGAAAAATGAAAGCGAATAATAACAAATAACTAATGCAAACTCATTTAGACGTGAATTATCCGATGGAATATTGCTGCAATTTCTCTCATTTTTTTTTTTTGCCATGCACTAATTCTTCTCATCACCGCCGTCCAGTACGTTATATTAATAAAATAATCCATATATATATATATATATATATATATATATATATATATTTCGGCGATTGTGCGTTTTATGTGTAATATAAATATATATATATATATATACACATATGAACTTAATTTTGTAAATAGAAACATTCATATATTTACAACAGAGCCAGTATAATACTGATATATATATATATATATATATATATATATATATATATATATATATATATATATATATATATATATATTTTGCAAATAGTAATACTCATATTACTACAATGGGCCAATATGTTTCTGCGTGTAATTGTCAGGGAATATATGTTTGCGTCTCTTTCACACACACACTATATATATATATACACATATATATGTATATATATATATGTATATATATATACATATATATATATATATATGTATATATATATATGTATATATATATGTATATATATATGTATATATATATGTATATATATATATATATATATGTATATATATATAAATAGAGGGAGAAAAGGGAAGAGATGGGGAGGGAGTGAGAAGAGAAGTAAAGAATACAATGGACATCAACAGAGGTGAACAATATAATACAATGATATTATATATTAGTTCAAAGTTTGATATAGTAGGAAATATGTCCTTTCGTTTTGGCTGCTTGTTGTTCATCGACAGAAAGTGGGAGATGGAAGAGAAATAGAGAATAGTGTCGAAAAGGAGAGAAAATGGCAGAAACGTTAAAACGCAGAAAACCCACATGTAGTTTATCCAGCTTTATAATCGTATATATGCATATTTATATCTATATTGATATAATATTCTCCAATTATTAAATAAGCTAAATATTCCACCGACATTTATGATTCTCTGCCATATACTTTACAAAACCTTAATCTCCAAACAAGAATGAGTTTATACATAACACAGATGTAAACATTAGCCTGCTGCAACTTAGTATCAATGATATATTCAATTTTATAACAAATTTGTTTACTACGCTAGCCGATATGTGGACGCTGGTGTGTATTGCCTATAGAACTTACTAATAAACTTTTTAATATCTTGATATTCTACCTAATATCTTTACTATCTTTCATACTATATATACACATATATATATACACATATATATACACATATATATACACATATATGTAGGAGGTGAGTTTTATTGTAGTACATTAAAAATAGTGCAAGCATTAAAAGTGTTAAAAGTATTGGAGATGCACAGCGAAGGGATGTCAAGTATTTCATGTACTTCGACATTTTCATGGTCAGGGGAGTGTATTTTCGATTATATGCCCCTCACATGATCCACGACAATTCGATATTGAGCGTTTGACAATCCAGTTAGAGAATCATAGTTTAATGAATCACTTTTAATGCTTGCACTATTTTTAATGCTTATAACATTTCTCCACACACAGACTATATCAATCATATAAAGAATTTGCCACCAGATCTACCAACCTAACACTCTTGTTTACCTACCTAAGTGCCTCTACCACACATATCTCTCTGCCACACTATATAAACAAGACGCACATGCTTGCCACACATATAACATTTGCACTATATAACCGCTTATCTTCATGTTGTATTTTAACCTGTATTTTTGATTGTACCTCTTAATATGAATGTAATCACGAAGTGTTTACTGCCACTCTAAATTCTGTAATGAATGTTGACCCACAATATTTGCATATGTATCGGTATGTCTCTTGGCTGAAAAGGAGGTCATATAACTGTCCATGCATTAATAAATTGCTCCGAAGAATCCAAACCTCGGTTTGGAGGAAACAGCTGTAAGCACAATAATGTTTTGAGCAGTTCTTTGATTCTTATATTTCATATAACTGCTCTGTAAATCATCTGATGTTTTTACATTGAGCTACTTAACTTACTGGTAATAAGGTAGTAATACATTACTGCCTACCACTATTTAGGGTGTGTATAAAAAATACTTATAACTGCATAAGGTTTTGTATTTACATAACCATAAATAGTATAACTAATACTATATATATATATATATACATATATACATATATATATATATACATATATATACATATATATATATATACATATATATATATATATACATATATATATATACATATATATATATACATACATACATATACATATATACATACATACATACATATATACATATATATATATATTTATTTATCAAAATGCTTCAGGTATAATTATGTGAGTTTGATGTCCCAGTTATGTGTTATAGCTATGTAGCAGTCATTATGAAATAAAGATTAATGAGTTAGCTAATCATAAAGAGATGCATCATATATATTGCAAATGTAATTTCTATTTATGGATTTAGATTAATCTTTATGCTAGGAACCTGCTACAAACGTGTGATTTGCTAATTTTACTGGGAATAGCTATTGTAGCCAATATCATATGAACAAATGTTTCTAAACTTACGTTGACTATATCGAAGATTATTTGATTTCGTTTTCCATCACATCACATTACCTCTTGTGATCGAACAAACAAACTCTACTCATGACTGGAGCCACAACTGATGTCGTTTGAATGCGAATAAAGTTGATGTTTTGTCTCACACGATTAATACGACAACGGTGTAAAAACCAAACTCACTATCTTCCATTCAGTATTTGTGCCAACTCTTAGCTATCTTAGGTAACGATCGCGAATACAAGCTACCAAAAATGGTGTTCCTGGTAAGGATCTTTGGAGTAACTTTATACAATAGATTGGGTTGACCGGACAAAAGACAGTCACTCCAGGTAGAGCCGCTATTTCTCCGAATTGAGAGATAACAGCTACGATACTATGGGCATGTTGTTAGAATATGTCAGCAAAGAATCTGGACATATTTTACGGGAAAAACCAACCGGCAGCAGACCCAGGGGTAAACCCCGAGCAAAATGATTGGATAAAATCCATGAGCTTGGCTGGTCTTGCTTGGGGATCCAGCTAGATCAGTTGTAGACAGATGCTTCTGACAGGACCCACTGGAAGGAGTGTCTAAGGGCCATCCCGACAAACCTCTCAGGAATAGGCGGGTGAAGAAGAAGGAGAATTAATTGGCAACTTAGTATAGATAACTACAATTCCATTTCAATAAACCGAAACGATCGGAGAAATGAAATGATTTTAATTCCATCTAGCCTTTGATTCCACACTCGAATTGAATTATATAATAATTCTCATAGGAAACCCTAACACAACGGTCATGTGTGTGTATGTGTGCGCAAGTGTGCAATACAAATAATATGTATGATAAGTTTTTATATATTCTAAACTAATTTAGAAATATGAATATTCGGAATACATATCTATTTCACTAATTGGCTATAACTATCAGATATATTTAAATTAATGAGACAAACGTTAGCAGCGGTTTGATAAAATATATAATTATATTATATATATATATATATAATCAACAACGTTATTAGAATAAATTTCATAATATCGATAATGGTAGGCTGTAATATATCAAAGCAAAAATAACGTAATTAATATTTTTATAGTTTATTATCTCACTTCTATTTTTCTCTTATCGGAGTGGAGAAAATATCAGAGGTCCCCATAGATTATATTTACCTTATATTCTTACAATGTTCAATTTAAGCTCTTGGAATTTGTTGAGCGGTCTTGTAAATGAAATAAATTTAAGATAAACTAATAGGTCATATGCAATGATATATCGTCTGTTATCTGACTTTACTTGCAAAGAGGTCAATATTTTCAGTGAGCGTCCTTCAAAAATTCGCATGTAACATTTATGAAAATGTATTAAATATAAAAGAAATTTTGTAATATGAATTGAATATTTAATGTGTTTCTTGCTTATCAAATACACTCGGTCATTGTGACATTGTGGATAGGTTAATGTTGCATCAATTGGCATGTAGATTCGTTTCCTATATTTGCATTGAACCAGCCTAAAGATCACTTGAATACCAGGAAGCTACATGTGATTTCCATTCATGAATGTAAAAAGTATGAACAGCTTGTAGCAAGATAATTCTTTGTTTTTGTTTTAAATGGAAGATATTTAGAAAATTTTACGATAATATATTCCATTGATACTGCAAGGTTATATTACTGCATTTATAATATGTCGACATATATTACAACAGTAAATTTCCGATCCTAATGGTTTGATCTAATGACTTTCAAACATAATGGACCTATCCATAAACACTTTTTTTAAATTCATAAATTTACTTGTAACAGCTAAGTGCATACTTCAGAATATCAGTAGGCGGTTTTTCCTGTTTGGAGGTGAATGCATGAAGTATTTCCGGTCCTCAATCACACATCTCAGAAGTAAACATCATATAAATATTCGTGAACGTATAACACACCTAAAAATGAATCAACATAATATTAAAGCAACCAGGGTTTTTCCTTCATCGTAGAATATCATTCAAAGCTTCTTTTCTTCCTGAAACTAAAGTATATATTTTGTATGTGAATATCGTCTTCTAGGCACATGTTTTTCCCTTGGACGTTCGAGTCTGGACACTCCATTCAGGGTGACCCACCAGAAGTAACTCTCTACAATTGATCCGACTGGATCCCCAAGTGAAACAACGGAGCATCGGATTTTGTGTACAGTTAAGTTTTAGATAAAATTCAGTAGAAAAGAGGAGTAATTTCTTTAGAAGCAAATAGACATTTGGGATTAATTTGCATTATCGATATTTCTAAATTCGGCGTGGCGTGATTGGTAGCACCATTATCTCTTAATCAATGTTCGATTCTACTCATTGGCGTTGAAGCTCCTTGTGATACAAAACCGATGTTAAGACATGAATATCATCTCGTCAATAACTCAATCCTTTATACTCTATCACTGTCTATACAATTCAGTTTTGAGTAACTCTTTATCAGCGACTTGCATGATATGGATGTGTTTTCTACCCAAGAATTTTATTCACCTTGTCTTTTACAGTTCTTACTGCTGCATGTATAATTAGGTTCCTTTACCTTTCATTATATCTACTGGTGAAGGTCTTTTGTCCAAACAATTAAAGCACCTTCAGTATTATATCAATGATAAGTTGGTATGAATCATAATTGTATAATATTGTATTGTATAGTTCTGTTTTAGCAGTATAGTACCAACAGTTCATATAACTGAGCCGTACGGTAAAGCAATAAATATGATTTTACCAGCGACAATATAACAGTCAAAGGACAAAACACTCAAAGTAATAACTCAACACTAAATCAACTAGGAAATTAGATATAAAAACGTAATTGATACAACTGAAATTATTTCTCATGATTCTTTAGTAATTCATATCCGAATAAGAGAGTGTGGTTTATATCGAGCAGAACAAGTATTCCGGAAGTTCAAGTTCGTGACATGATCCTTGTTGATAATTGGAGAATTCTTCTTTATTATGTGAATATATTTAACGAAAATGTAAATGGTGACTGACTTTCTGTTGCTAGCTAAGAAAATATAAATAAATGATAGATTAATTAAAGAGAAATTTATTCCATGTTCGACAACATTTCTTTTGCTTCTTGATAATGAAAAATCAATATAGCAGCTCGAAGCTTTGTATATATATATATATACCTTATACATACATGCATATATATATATATATACATATATATATATATATATATATATATATATATATATATGCATGTATGTATAAGGTTTATATATATATATATATATATATATATATATATATATATATATATATATATAAACCTTATACATACATGCATATATATATATATATATATATACATATACAGATCAGAGCAAACATCACGGACGCTCTATCTCAAAATTATTTTGAAAAGCATTAGAAATACGCAACCGGTAAAAACCAAAACTGAATACTAACCAATGATATTACTAATTCTCACTTATTCCTAATTAAACTATTTTTCACTGAACAATTTGTCAGCATTTTCTATTCCGTTTACCAATATATATATATATATATAATCATGTATGCATAAGGTTTATATATATATATATATATGCATGTATGTATAAGGTTTATCTATCTATATATATATATATGCATGTATGTATAAGGTTTATCTATATATATATATATATATATATGCATGTATGTATAAGGTTTATCTATATATATATATATATATATATATATATATATATATATATATATATATATATATATATATATATATGCATGTATGTATAAGGTTTATATATATGTATATATATATATGCATGTATGTATGTATAAGGTTTATATATATGTATATATATATATATATATATATATATATATATATATATATATATATATATATATATGTGTATATATATATATATATATATAAAGGTGTAAAGCATTCTGAAACCTCAAAGTACAGGAGTAGATAAAATATGGTCACGTATATCAAAATAGGTATTCAATGTTCTCTTGGTATCGCTATATTAGATCCTCATAAACGATGATATGTTAATTATATAAATGTATATATATATATATATATATATATATATAAGTTTCTGTAGTCAATACACGATTGCCTGGTGTAAAACGGCCTTGCGCCATCCTGCAGAACTTTTGTTGAATTCTGGCTGACAATATTTGTCGTATGAAATTATCTTATTCAACTATAATTTAGGCAATATGCGTTGTAATAGACCTTTACAAACCGAAATACATTGTCTTTAACATCTATTTGACTGTTCGTCCCTTAAGCTTTTAATTGACGAAACACACATCCTTACGTACGTACGTATGTATGTATGTATGCGCGCGTGTGTGCGTGCGCGCGTGCGTGCGTGTCAGTGTGTAATAGGTGAGTAATAGGTGGATATCTTTATATATCAAGGAACACTCATTAAACATTTCTAAATATTTAAAATGCATTTCGTGTTTATATAAGTTTTAAATGTTTTCTCAATATGATTAATTTGAACATCTGCATTTTTCTAACATGTATGTATTACTCATAATACGAATCGGTGTGTAGCTATCATCATGCTGATGAAACGTTCAACATTTTAATTGAGTAATACTAAATCAAAATAATTTTTGCCAATAATGGCGTAAATAGCTGCGCTGTGTTTCGCAAGGTTTTTGATATGAAATCGTGTTGAAACAGATATTGTTATATTTGGGGAGGGTCATGTTCTAATATTACCAGATAAAATAGTAAAACACATACACTCTTTGGTTTGGTTTTCGCTTCAGTATAATTTTATATTTCTATAAATAATTTAGCCGGCAAACCATGATTATCATTAAAATATACTGCAGTTATAAACCAAACAAACAGTGAGTGTGTTTTACTATATATTTTCTGGCAGTATTAGGACAGCATGTCCCTCCCCAAATATACTAATATCGGTGTAAATATTGCCATTTCAAATGTGTATTTATCCTTCCTTAGCTAAGAACAAAAAGCCAGTTACTATTCACTTGTTTTGTACAGGCATTCACTTTAATAAAAATATCTCTACAATGGTAAATCAAAATTTCGTCACGATATTGAACTTCCGGAATAAGTAGCTCCAATGTACAACTGTCTTTCTCATATACGTTATTGAAGTTTCATGAGACATTCAAGTGACCCTCATCCCCAAATAGCATGAATTATATGTTAAATGTATAAAGCTGTTTTGCTTGCCTCACGATACAGACATATATGTTCATTTATTTCCAACTTGTATTGTACTGGTTAACCATAACTTCCAACTTATATATTTTCCGCAGCAATGCTACATATAACCTACACTTCATTAATCCTAGGCAAATTATTAAGGTTTATTGGTATATTTTCCTCATATGTAGTTAATAAATATACATTAATATGTAGTTAATAAATTGAAGGATTATTTCGATAAATTATATTATCAAAGACAAAACCATATTGCTGCTTTAAACATCTAAGAATGTTCAATTCTTTTAATAGAATCTCTCCCTCTCCCTCTCTCTCCATCTATGTTTTATGGCTAGTTTGTAGTGTTCTTAGAGTTGTAGACAACACATAAGTGCAATTGATGGGTCAAATGTAAAAACGTAGTATAGTACTCAATAGTTTGATATGCTGATGAGAATATAGAATAAAAATGTATAGCATCCTCAGATACACATCGTTAGAATTTACATTTGACTGAAAGAACATTCTATGCTATCTAACTGAACTACAATATAAAAGGTGTCTATATTTAATTACTCTGTAGTATATCTTCCAAAATATGCAGTAAATTATTTCTAACAACCACTTCTAAAATGCACTCAATATCCATGTTTATCCAACAACGACAATCATACATCTTTCCAAATTCCAGCCCTGGGGCTTCAAAACTCTCCAGCACTGAAGAGCTTATATAACGTATTAATCTTATCCTCCGTTCGCCCGACTAATCAACGCGAATAAATGATATTGGTAGGAATTTTAAATATTACTATTGATTGTTGTTTTACTGATAGAATGATTGCTTGTTGAAATAAATGAAAGAGCGATAATTAACAAAATCCAAAATACAAGACGAATAGAATATGAAAGGAGAAAATGAAAAATAAATGAAAAAAATATAAATTATGAGGGAAGGAGAATGATAAGAGAGAAAAGCGAGATGTGACGGAAGATTTCGATTAAAAGTATAGAAAAATGAGCGCACGTGAATATATATTAAATCCTGGAAGCATAAGTAATTTAACACGCAATATTTAATTTCCTTTACAATTTGTATTGATCTGTGATGTTTTGTATCGTTCCTTTCCAATCAAAGATATGTAAAACACTAAAATATATTTATCTGGCAGAAAGGAAACCAATTTCTGTAAATATGGCTAAATTAATATGAACTGGTGCATTTTAATATAAACATCAACGTAGCTGTGTTGATATATGTAAAATAATGCGTTTAAGTTAGTGTTCAATTATCGGAATAGGGACATTTTCAGAATGATGTACAAAAATGCATACACACACGACACTATATGTAAATATATATATATATATATATATATATATATATATATATATATATATATATATATATATATAACGAAGGAGGTGTGGTAAGGAACCAGATGGACCATAACGCACCAGAGTACTCCATACTTAGGGTAGTAGAGTGGGAAAAAGTATATTTTTTCCTATCTATATGGATGTGTGTGTGTGTATATGTATATATATATATATATATATATATATAATGTAAAGGACAACACAAGAAGGTTTCCCACTGAGGTTTGTATTGGCTCAGTTCCGAAAATTATACCCGATGAGTGGCTCAAACTCCATATTTGAGCTATGGACCCGACACCAGCCTATATCTGCTCATCAGACTTTTTAAAAACTCTAAACCAGAAATTCATCTTATATATGTATATATATATACATATATATATATATATTACACACACAGATATATCTATAATTTTGTGTATATATAAACATATAAACATCCATAAATACATAAGAAATATGCTTATAATATCGATTTCCAATTATTGAAGAACCTGGTTCCTATTATAATCCTACACAATGAAGATCAATATGATGAGTATCGGGTAAAAATGTCCTTTCCTTTGTTTTCGATAATCCCTAACTGTTCTTTGTCTCTTAGTGGGTAAACAATGGAACCCATTGTCAGTTAAGAATGGAGATTTTCGTATAATTTATTGTAATGATTACTATTTAAATCTGTGTTTCCTTATATTCGTCTGGTGATGTCATATTCAGCTTTGGAATCAGATTTTCTTGACATCAGTCAGTAATATATTGGTTAAAAAATACTAATCAATATATTGAGTAATACATTAAAGGACTAAATAAAAAATACACACTGATTATTTATTTTAGTCTTTTTTAGTTTTACAGAGGTACTTTTATTTCAAATTGGGAACTTTCTGAAATAATTCATACAACACACGTGCACTTTTACGACACAATCTGTGAATGATGTATGTTTCTGACGAGTTGCCTGCCTTAAGCTTGAATATAGCAATACTATACTCAAGATATATGTGAACATAACCATATGAAGTCATATGCAATGTAACATTTAATATATCTGTTTGAATTTTATAGTTTAACATGTTCCATAACTGCCGATCGTAACATACTTCAGTAGTTTAAACCTGGTTGGGCTTCCTGGATCTAAATCCAGCCGATTTTCTCCAGAGAAGGTGAAAGAAGTGAGATAGAGGAGGAATGATGCCTAGCACTAGACTGTTACCGTTTTACCAGCATCAAAAGGATGAAAGGCAACTAAATATTTTGATTAAATTGGAGTAGCATAAATTAAAATGTCTCGTTGCAGAATACAAGGTGCCACTCAGAGTGTGAATCGAACCCATGAACGTACCATAATGAGTCCAGCAGCCTACAAAACACACCATATAGTATATATGTACAAACAAAAGCACATGAGATAACAAGGGAGGCGAAATAAAGTGGTAATATTAGCAACTACTACCAACACATCAGATTTGGAAGGAGCTCCAGCATAATATAATTTAGAAACCCATCAACTAAGCTCGATGAATATAGTTGAAACATATAGAAGTTTACATTATATAATTCAATAATAATATTAATCGTTTAATTTCATTATAAATAATTTATATCTAT
>OZ024751.1:37497249-37499749 GCA_964016885.1 Eledone cirrhosa
ACCTCTCCGTAATTACGTTGACTGCATAATTTGCGTGTAAGGTGTAATGTTATATATCCATATTTGGTATACGCAATAGAACCAGCTGCGAGGACAAGATGAGGGTTCTATTACTTACATAATAAATACATAGCACCAACAAACTGATGGTTAGTCAGAATGAAGTTCCACTACTTAAGTAAGTCATTGTTCTCTATGTTCTCTCTCTCTATGCTCTCTCTCTATGCTCTCTCTCTCTCTCTCTCTATGCTCTCTCTATATCTCTCTCTCTCTATATCTCTCTCTATATATATCTCTCTCTCTCTATATATATCTCTCTCTCTATCTCTCTATCTCTATCTCTCTCTCTCTCTCTCTCTCTCTCTCTCTCTCTCTATATATATATATATATATATATATATATATATATATATATATATATATATATATATATATATATCTATATCTCTATCTCTCTATCTCGCTCTCTCTCTATCTCGCTCTCTCTATATCTCTCACTCTCTATATCTCTCACTCTCACTCAGTGTAGAGGAATGATTGTGGAAGGAGCTGCAATGGAGGGAGGCCAAGGAAGAACTGAGCAGGGGCAGTGAGAGTTGATTATAAATTGCTGGAACTCACGGAGGATATAACGAAAGACCGCGATTTACGGAAGCATGCCGTGCTAGGAAAGACCTGTTCAACCCATACAAGCATAGAAACACGGACGTAAACCCATGCTTATTATATATATATATGGATTTTCGACCCGTATTTGAGTGTGTGTGAATGCCTGTTTATATATATGTTTATGTATATGTGGAAAGAGTAAGTGGAGTAAATTCATGGCCGTATGAAAATGTGTCATAAAAATCTGAGACCTGGTTTTACCTAAATTATCCCCAGCGCGTTTAGACAATTACTATATGAATATTGATAGCATCATGACATAGAAGTGAGTATATAAAAGTATCAATTCACCAAACACACACACTCATATATATATCATTATCTATAAAAGGCAGATTGTTGTGTGTGTGTACATGTTCCATGTTTATACATTTGCATACTTACAAACCGATTCGACTCAAAGTCTGTAAGAATGTTGTAAATGGACTAACTTAGGTCAATGACTATTTATTTCTATCAAAGTCACCCACACTTACGGAAATAATCCATAAAACTAATTACATGACTCTTCCCCCCCCCCCCCTAATACAATCTGATATCCTCTCTCTATTCCCCTTAAAATTCGATAAAACTACATATATGCTGCAACTTTCTCTTATATGCGCTTAAACTTACAAACTTCCTTTCAGAACGTCGAAGAAAGAAGAGAGAAAGAAATGAAAGAGAGAGAGAGAACGTTTGTTTTTGAGTGTGGGACGGTCAAACATTTATTTACTTCAATGACAACAATTATTCAAAAGCAACATAAATTTATTCAACAACAAAAAAAAATAACGATAAATCTTTTTTAAAACATCAATCAACGAACGTGGCAGAAAGAAGTATCAGTTTATTTACTATACACAATAATATCCTCTATGAGGTCACTAAACCTGCTAGAAACAGCAGCTAACTCACCCTCCCTGCTGTCTTACATTTAGAAAACACCCATTAGACAACCAGGCAGAACAACTCCATCGCAGCTCTGTTGGTCGGCTGGCATCATCTACGCGCGTGTTGCGCAAGTACTGTAAAACAATAAATTTCAACACTTCTTTGCACAGAGATAATATCCATAAGCGAAACTACAATTGTCACTGCTGGCGCAGTTCCTGCTTCGGTAGTCCAGGTCTGTAATTCATTCACCCAGTGCCTGGCAGACAAAAAAGTGGTGCCATAAAATGGGTGGTGCAATCTAACTTTGGTAACTTACTGACCCCGAGCAACGCCGGGCTTTAATGCTAGTATATATATATATATATATATATATATATATATATATATATATAAGTATTTAAAAGAAAGTGGAAATCACCTAAACATCCCCACCAAAAACAAAAAAAAATAACAAAAAAAAAACAAACAACAAAAAACAACAAAATTGCTATAGCAAATAATATTATTTCGATATCAATGATATTGCGCATTCATTTACCCGAGTAGAGATGCGTTTTCGTATGAAAAAAACAAACAAAACTAATACGCATGCTTAATGAGATCTCTTCAATTCATGCGAAATTTATGGAATAAAAACTTATTTTACATATTGGATATTAGCTTAAATGGATCATGATATAATTCGGATTCTTAATTCTCGAATATTCCACCACCAGTGAATGATAAATGATTTCGTTTGATTAATTATTAATGAATTTTCCTTTAATGAAGATTAACAACATTGAAGATGAGAATTATGATCTCCAAGGAAGAAGTTTTGTTAAAATGAGACATGGTTTCTGTAAGCTTTCTTCGTTTATGATGAATGCACTTGGGAATAGATTACACTAGAATAAGATAACGAATTATCTTTCATCTAAATGACGATATTGTTTCGTTGAAGTCGTTTCAGATT
>OZ024751.1:37514749-37524749 GCA_964016885.1 Eledone cirrhosa
GGTGGTGGTTTTCATACCAATAATATATAATATTGACTTTATCATAGAAATTACTTCTCTGTAAGAAATCAACAGGAACAGGCCTGATCATTTGTTAGGAATGAAACAGTTCTAGTCCCGTAGAATAAATTTCTGTAATAAAATGAATATGCAGAAACTCTACTAACGTATTGAGTACCTTTCTTAACTGTGGTCACCTTCCAATAACATCAAGAATCCACCTCGCTATCGTTCTCTATTTGTGTGTGTGTTTATATATATATATATCATAAAGAAAACGAAAAATCAGTGATACATCTGGACTTAGTTTATTTCGTGTTACAAATGTTTCGCCGGCATGTAGCTCGAGTCATGGTCCTTGTATGGACTCGAGTTACATGCCGGCGAAACATTTGTAACACGAAATAAACTAAGTCCAGATGCATCACTGATTTTTCGTTTTCTTGATATCTACACTCTACTCTGATGAATATCGAGTACTAATTTTGGCATACCGCCTACGGAAGCACCATAGCTACCACTATACACTAATATATATATATATATATATATATATATATATATATATATAAACACATATATATATATAACTTTTTAAATGATATATAATATATAATTACATATATATTTCTAGGCTGATCGACAAAGTGTGTAGAAGTAGATAAACGCTGGAAACAGGTATTATCACACACGTGAAACAAACACACAAACACACCCAAACACATATATACACACACAGATGCATATTAAATTTGGTGATATGTTTTCCCTAGATAAATATACTTATCATTCAGAATATATTTAGTATTCAAACAACAACAACAACAACACACTCTACTGTTTTACCTTTTATTGTTTTATACTTTTTCCTTTACTGTCAATAGAAATATTGCTTATCTAGTTTAGAAGGATGAAAGAAACTTCTTCGAAAAATATATTCTGGCTGCTTGCTGTAAATATGTTTAATACATTTAAACATATTACGTTCACATAAAGTGATATTTTTAAGCACACGAAATATTGCTTTTATATAGATGATGCAATTGCCCAAAGATTACATCAAGATCAAGGAAATATATACTTGTATATTGCTTGCTATGTAGCGACGTATCAATTGTGAAAGAGAGGCAACAAACATCTCAATATTAACCATTTATATTGACTGTATATTTTACACTTGATATTACCATCAGATATTCATTTCCAACACTTTTATCAAAATATTAGCTAGGTTGTTTTTATCGTTCGGAGAACTGAACATAGCGTAAATGCCGAAATCATTCAGTGAGTAATATGATGAAAATAGCAATCATAAACACACACACACACTCGTTAGTAAACAAAAATGAATGCATACAGCAAACATATTCGCATATACGCATGAAAATATGTATAAATTTAGCTATATATATATGCATAAATATGTAATTATAAACATATAACAGTATATATATATATGTAATTATATGTGTGTCCGTATATGTAATATATATATGTATATATGTGTTTATATGACGATATAATGGAAAAACAATGTAGCAATGAAGATGCACATAGTGGATTCGACGTTAACCATAAAAGCAATTATATATACATGAGAAGATATTATGTAAGGTGTCCTTTGATATTCCACAACATATTAGTGAAACAATAACAGCATAACAACAAACACTATAACAACAACATGATATAACACCAGTCATCTCGGTGTGCAGCCATTATAAAAATGCACACATGTTCAGTAAATGCACATACTTGCTGTAAAAGACAACGAACAATTACGGCGAGAAATGAAACTTCTGAAGCGTGGTGTTCACCGTTTGGATTACATAGAAATAAAGAATAACAAATATGGAAAGGTTTGCTTACATTTATGGACATATTTCCATCGTTTCATTTGCACCTTTCAGCATATGTTAAATTATATAGGATTAACTACGTAGGGTTTATTAACATATGCATCTATATTTGCATGTATAATGCAATATCCATTTATGTGTCCTTCAATGACCGACTCCATTTCAATAACGGAGACTAGCAAGAGAATTGCGGAATATATCCATGAAATTATATTCCGTTGAGTTTGGTTTCCAGGTTTGCTTGCATTTAATCAAGATGGATTTACTTTCAAGTAAAGACAATCAGTCATAGTGTTATCTCCCGCTTCCCCCTCTCTCTCTTACTTTCTCTCCCTCTCTCTCTCTATACACACACATATATATATATATGCAAAGACCAAAACCCGTATATAAACCCATAATTATTAGCATAGATTAACAGTTTCTGCTTTTACCTTAAGATGATGCCTCATAAAGGGTGAAAGCCACTAATGTATTTCCATATAAACTGATCACTTCTAAATCTCTCCACCTGCACTAAATGTGTTCCACCGACGAAACCTTACGAGATAGAAACACATCCATGCCTTAGTTGTCGTCATTTTCTACAAATTTGCTGACATTATGTGTAACATATTTAGAATTTTCTTCAATTTTTACGCTTCAACATACAAAGAAATTTTACTTAATGTTCTACTAAATTCTCTTTCATCTTTATGAGGATTGGGCGGAAATCATTTATACAAGCTACACATTTGCTATTCATCCTTTGTATTCTTTAAGATGAGTTTCCTATTACCCTTATAATAATTATTAACCTTTCGTTTCTCATACATTCAGATGTAATCAGGTTCTTATTCTTTTTGCCAACTAAAACAAAAATACCATACATACAAACGTTGTATATACGTTTAAAGAAACAGCATCAACATACAAATAAATAGAAAAAAAATAAAGAAAGCATACAAATGTTTGTTTATATATATATATATATATATATATATATATATATATATATATATATATATATATATGAATATGTGCTTATATATGAAAGAATACAAGAAGACGGAAGATTAGACAATAGGAATAAACAGGAATGTTGGCGTCACATCTCTGTAATTGATGGAAATTTACAAAACAATAATGACGGTCTCAAAGGAAGGATAATCAGCAATGTTACAAAATTGTATTTCTACAACCAAACGAAACACTCATAATAAACTTTGTTGAGAATTAAGAACGCTTAGTTACATTTTATTGTTCGCAATGAATGGAATACACCATTATTTTCATTTCGTTTTCCATCCTTTTTTTTTTAAGCTAATAAGGTCTCCAGAATATGAAATCATGGCCACCACTCGACGTATAATACATTTACTAATAGTGTTTCCTATATGAGGATGGGGACAGCGTATTGAAATGAGAGACAAGACAACTGTGTCCATTATGTTAAGTTTCAAAGGATAGTTGTTGGCGTTGTTGAAGATCATCGCTGTCACGTTAGGGGGTTGGTGACACTAAGACTGGGTCGCTCGCTCCTCGCTAATAATACAAATATTAAATGAAATAAATAACATCGTGTCATGTTGTGTCGCTTGTGACAGCTGAATAAACTTTTAACGTTGCAGCAATAAATCTCATTGCTGTGAGGTAAATATTGTTCTAGAGAAGCAGGTGGTGTGTATAGTGTATCTTCCGGACTAAACGTCATTTCTTTGTAATGTCAAATCCTTACCAATGTTTTCGTTTGCTTGTCAGCTAGGTGTCACGACACATTTATTGATCAGAAATTCTTCCAAAATGTCAAAAGATACACACACCACACACACATATATATATATATATATATATACATATATATAAATACACACATTTGTATAAATTATATACATCTGCTAGATGTACGTAAACACACACACACAATATATATATATATATATATATATATATATATATATATATATCGTTTCTGAAATTGGTTAGCAAGATTCTTTATCTGAAAACGTCTGTTGAAACCGATATTGTTATGCTTTGGGAGGGTCATGTTGCCAATAAGAAACACACGCACCAGTTGCTTTCGCTCAACTTTATGAATTTAAGAATTTATAAATCTCCGGTTGGTTGGTTGGTTCCATAACCGGACGGTTGTTCATATATTGTCAAAGTTCTTTCGTCACGCATCATAGAAATGATTTTCACTATAAAAGATCTTACTTAGAAACATTAGGAGGAACCAATTAATGAATACAGATCATAAACAGACTTAGGTGCACACTTTTACACGGGATCACATACACAGAGATATACCTCCACACATGCGCAGTGTCCTTATCAAATGAAGGTTGAAACACATGAAAATTGTTCCGTGTATAACCAATTAATCTACTAATTCAGATAATGCTAAAATCGTATTAAAAACGTATTACCTGTAATATATAAATCTGTATTTCTTTGAAGTTAATAGCTGGCAAATCTAAACCTATTTCCTTTCCAGTTTCATAGCTACCTGGCTGATCTTGTGCAGCATAACACCATATGTGATATATCAAACGTGTCTTTGTGCATAACTATAAATAGTCATTTATAATGAGCCCGAACACAAGGGTTTATAACAGAAATTCCACATGGATCAAACATTATACATAATAAATAGTGATGCATTAAAATACTTTCATTTCTGTAGGGCTGAATGAACAAAACTAATGAACTTTTGGATAACATCATCAGGTGGTGTTTATGAATGGACGATGGAGCTATAAAACATCCTTCGTCAATTATAATGCCTTATTTCAGTACATCACAATATGGCTAAACATTGGCTTATTAAATACAAAGAAAGAACATAAAAATGCTGGGCTTTTAAACGAGCAACATTTCAAATATTTAATCTAACTATATAAAATTAAAGGAATATGAAGATTCTATGTATAGTTTCTTGTTTAATATTTAATTTCTCCTTCGCTCTCTTATTCCTGAGAAGCCCATGGGGACGGAACCCTCAAACACTACTTGCAGTTGGTCCTCTCAGAAGCAATTGTCTCCACGTGATCCAGATTGATCCCAAGTAAAACCAGCCAAGCTCATGGATGTTATCCAACCATCTTGCTTGGATTCTACCAACGAGTCTCCTACCAGTTGGTTTTGCCTATACCATCTGTCACGCGATTCTTTCCTGTGACATTCAAAGCAAATATCCATAGTATTGGAGCTATGATCTCTTAATTCTGAGAAGTAGCGGTTCTAAATGGAGTAACTCTCTGATCTTCGAGCTCTACAATCTATCAAGTAACGTTACTCCAAAGACCTTTTGGAGAATCTTCAGTTCCACCGCTTTTATTTGCGATCGTATTTTTTAGGTCATTGCCTAAGATTCATGACCATAAGTAAAGGTTGGCAGGAAAAGAGAATATTTTATTCACATTTTTTACTATACCCCGGTAATAAATGTGAATGAAAAACGGAAGTAATATTACTCGATATAATGAGTAACATGAAAATCTTGAAGTCAATCCAGCTACTTCTCTCCGTATCGTGCGATCATGTTTACGGCATGTCTGACCTGTACATAGGAAGAATCACCAAATAGATTTTACTGTTAAAGTCAAACGACAGGAGACTCAGCGGCACACTGCCAGCAATATGGCTCTATAACACTCTTGATCTCGGTTGCCTCTTCTTGGGTCTCTAACTGGATCACTTGGAGATGCATGATACGTGTTTCTGTAAGTTTTGTAAGGATCGTCCCATGAATAAATGTCTATGGAAATGAATGAAGATGTGTACACCAAGTGTATGATTTTATCTCTACGTATATATTAAATACATTTAATATATGGCATATGTAATATATTAAATAACAGTGTGGGTCACAGGTGCATTTCAAATCCATCTTTCTTACGTGAATTGTTTGGTACCGTCACCATTACAAACAAAAGTTGTTTAGCAATAGAAGAAGTCAGTAGTTCCTCCGATATATTTTGTGATTGAATTTACTATTTATTTTAAAGTAGATATTGTTTAAGCGCTTTCAAAACTGGATAAACAATGCGACAATGTACTTCATCTTCTACCATATATCATGAACTTCATGGGTGATGAAACCATTTCTATTTTAGCATATCAATAGCGACTGTGTGTGTGTGTACACATATCTAATCATGCACACGTACACATATCTAATCATACACACACATACATACATATACGTATGTACGTATGGGTGAATAAAATTCTAATCATATATATATATATATATATATATATATATATATATATATATATATGACATCATTAAAATATAGTTGCTTAACACATTCATCACTGGATGAGGTTCCCATGAGAGTTTAAGCTGAGAATATATAACGGATAATATTCTTGTTTACATGTGGAATAATCTCTCATCAATTATTTGGTGACAGAAACGTAGTTTTATTCAGTAGCATCCAACTAATCAGCCCACTTGGGAGTTCGCAGTATCCAGCTATACTTAATGTCTACAACATACATTGCTTACACCTTTTCAATAATCATGCATGGTGTGTTTTACCCAGGCCAATGAAGACCTAAATATATATATAGAGAGAATATTAGAATATATAATACTAACATATCTCAGCCATGATATATATATATATATATATATATATATATATATATATATAATCGAAAACGGACACCGTTGCTTCAGTATGAGGGATACCTGGAAATATATAGTGGTAGACTTTATGTATATATTCATACAAAACTCAGCCAACTGTATCATATATATTCTGTAATGGTTTTTAGCAGATTAATATTAATGTGTTTTACGCCATTGATATATTCTTTTACTTGTTTCAGTCATTGAATTGCGGCAATGGTGTGACATTTTTTTTATTTAGGAGTCCAGTCTATAATATCGACCCAAATGATATATTTCCTTCTTGTACTTATTTCACCGATGTCTCACCGTCTCTCTTGGTCAATCGAACTTGTTACTAATAATAAAATGGCACAGTTTCAACAGCACCAATTGTACGTGATATAAACATAAACAACTCCACACGTGAGATATCTCCGTTCAAATCTAACAAAATTAATCTCTACTCTAAATAAACCTCAAAGCACGCCAATATGACTTCAACTTGAAGATGTGACTACCAAAGTGTAGAAACGTTGTTATATATATGTAATTATTCCATGACCTAAGGTTTATGTAATTAAATAGCTCTGTTCTATATATATAGCACTCTTCTTTCTTTTACCTTTTCTACGGAAATACATAACATATATATCTATATATACTCACAAATATATGCATACTTACACACACACACAATAAATATATGGGAGAGAGAGAAATAGATACACACAGAAAGAGAAATGGAGAGAGGGGAGAAGGAAGTTGACAGAATTATTTTCTTCAAACGATTATGTTCGATTTAGATGCAATGTAGAAATATAGAATTCTGTGATTTTCAGTTGAAAGTATTTGAAGCAATATCATAGTAAATGACGTAAGAGTCATTTAACATCATACTTTGTATATATCATCATAAACACTACACCAAGGAAATACGTCTTTTGTTTAATAGGTGGGTGGAGTACATGTAGGATGAGGAGTTCATAGATGTCAACTTCATTTAAATCGTTATATTCCAACAGAAATATCTTTCTAATACTCCAAGGTATTATATCTTATTTTATTGGTATGCATATTGGGATTCACTTATAACTTATCCCCAAACCAGTATTTGTTTACGTAATGGTATAACTAATAATAATAATTGTTTCTACTTTTGGCACAAGGCCAGCACATACCAGTACATTACTGGTACTTTATTTTATCGACCCCGTAAGGATGAAAATAATAATAATTGTTTCTACTTTAGGCACAAGGCAGCAATTTCAAGGGGAATGACGATTAAACTGACCCCAATGCATTCCTAGTACTTTAATTATTAACCCCATAAAGATGAAAGGCAAAGGTAACCTCGGCGGGATTTGAACTCAGGAGGTAAAGGGCCATAACTATGCTGCAAAACATGGCGTCTGATGCTCTACCGATACTGAGATAATAATAGTTGTAATCATATGACAGCACGCTATTTCTCCTTTGCATCTGATGTAATGTGAAAGATGTGAACATGAATTACTTCCCCGTTTTCTTCCCCAGAATTAAATGCCAGATATTAATGTCTATATTCTATATTCTCTTATGTAATCCATATAAAAGCAAGATGAAAGATTCTCTGTGAGTGAAATTCATATTCAATTTACATAAACATGATTTCACATTTGTCTCAACTAATACCCTTGGGAAATTCAAGAGATTCCACATATTCCGTGTTTTCCTCTTCTATAATAAAACGGGAAACTGTGACAAGGTAAAAGTATTCATATTCCTTTATATACGTAATAGGGGGTGGATTGGCAGTATCGGTAGAATAGGGGGGGTGGATTGGCAGTATTGGTAGAATAGGGGGAGGATTGGCAGTATTGGTAGAATAGGGGGGGGGATTGCCAGTATGGGTAGAATAGGGGGGGTTAACAGTATTGGTAGAATAGGGGGGTGGATTGGCAGTATCGATAGAATAGGGGGGTGGATTGACAGTAACGGTAGAATAGGGGGTGGATTGGCAGTATCGGTAGAATAGGGGGGGGATTGGCAGTATTGGTAGAATGGGGGGGATTGACAGTATCGGTAGAATGGGGGTGGGGTGGGGGTGGATTGGCAGTATCGGTAGAATGGGGGTGGATTGTCAGTATCGGTAGAATGGGGGTTGGATTGGCAGTATCGGTAGAGTGTCTGACGCCAAGCGTTGCAGCATAGAGTTACGGCTCTTTATGATCTGAGCTCAAATCCCGCCGAGGTTAACTTTACCTTTCATCCTTATAGGGTTGATAAAATAAATACCAGTCATGCACTGGGGCCGATTTAATCGATCCCCCCCCCCCCACAATTGCTGGCCTTGTGCCTACATAAGAAACCATTCTTTTATATACGTAATGAAAATATGAAATTATATATTATCAAGCATATAGGGACCACAGAGAACACAGATTAAATAAAAATAAACAAGCTTATCAGAACCATAACCCAAAATGCATCAACATGGACATCCATTGTATCACAATAAACTAGACATTGGTCCGGCAAACCAGAGATGTGGGTTGGTGTCCCATGTACGTCAATACTCATCATTCAGAGGGTTTTTTAAATCCCAACTAACAGACAAATTCTATTTAGCCAAATACGGCATAAGCACATGTCACTACCTAATTTTCAAATTCGCTAGCCGTTTCTAAACAATGCCTGCTTTGTGTCTCTTTTTTTTTATATGAATAAACAAACAGTTTTTATTTATTAAAAATATTAATTAAGCGATTTTGAAAGCCGAATAAAATTGAATAAATAAAATTTCGTATTTGTTCTTTTCAGAATATTTATAAAAAAATGTAGATACATTGAAAACCTGGAAAGAGAAAACAGAGATATAGGACTGAACTGCATTGCTCTCTCGAGTTGAACCTTCATTTGTGGGCTTCAGCGAATGTATCAACATATACATGCATATACACACACATGCATACATATACATGCATATATACATATATGCATATATACATGTATATATACATGTATATATACATATATGTATACACACACCCTATATATATGTATATATATACATCCACACACACACTCATATGTATATATGATATATATACATCCACACACACACACACACACACATATATGGCAAAGTTGAGAGTAGCTTACGTTGTATGACAAAGCTATCGTACATGGACAAACACTTTAAGTTCTCTTCTTGTGATTCCTCGTTATGTAATTCTCACCTAACGCGATGACATGTCAGACATATTGGAGCATTGGATGTTCCACTCTCATTTCCTGCCTTCTTCAATGATTAAGAGAGATGTAGATAGATAATTAGAGATATTGATTAATTGATAGAGATATAGAAAGTGATATGGATAGAGAGACAGGGAGAGAGAGATGACTAGATATATGTAGGAAGAGAGATAGTTATATAAATAGAGAGATAGGGTGAGAGAGAGAGAGAGAGAGGGTGAGAGAGAGAGAGAGAGAGAGAGAGAGAGAGAGAGAGAGAGAGAGAGAGAGAGAGAGAGAGATGCCTATATATATATAAAGAGAA
>OZ024751.1:37529749-37539749 GCA_964016885.1 Eledone cirrhosa
CTAACTTCTGGTCACTAGACAATGCTCATTCGTTCGATTATACAAAGATCAAAAGAAAACCGCTATCGGTGTTACAATAACCAATATTAATAACGTTCAGTTCAGGAAAAATAGTGAAAGAACAGTTGTAGTGGTGGGGCTGGGGTCGAGCAGTCTGGGAAATATTATCAAATAGGCCACAGTCGATTTCACTGTGATAATCTCTAGTCTCTCGTCTGCCGTTTATCCTATTATCATGTAGGTCACAGACGTATTCGTCACATATAAGTTATTTCTTTCAGTGCATCTCTCTTGTTATCCTCGCATTTTCAATTGTGTCCACTGGGACAATGAGGCAACAATCACCTGAGATTTTGCAGTTCAGTGAGATATAACGAGAGAACGAAAGAGCACGACATTTCGTTTTCTGATTCGTGTTGTTACCGTTAGCAATTACATACACCCATACACTCATACATGCATACATACACACAATAAATGCATGCATACATAGACACGCACACGCAATAAATGCACCCCCCCCACACACATATATATATATATATAGTTGAAATAATTGTAATGAATAAACGATTGATGTAACATCAGCATCTTTATTAATGTTATAATAATAATAATTATTACTATATATATACATATGCTGTTTTTTATTATATTCTGTTTGTATTCTTTTTATATTTAGCATATTTCTAATGAAAAAAAAAGATAACACTGCTTATGATATTCAAATCATTTTCAAAACAATCAATCATTTGGAGGGACTTTTTTCATTACTATCCTGTTTGGAAACTATCTGAATATTCTTACATAAAACTATAATGTAAGGGATGTTAGAAAACATTTAACCCAGTGCTGTGTAAACTCTTAAACAAAATGACATGCTTTATGAATCAACGGAATAGAGAATGTTTTATTCAAATTAAATGTATTTAACATTTAAAAAATAAACTTTCCTTGAAGAATTTATATACGGGGAGGGGGCAACATAATCTATTAACTACTTGGAACCAGAGAAGGCCAATACAGGTCTGCGTTTCGTACCCATAATTCAAAAGAAAGACACTGTCTATGATTTTCAAACCTTTTGAAACTAATATAGTATTTACAGTGATTTAGAAAAATAACTTACTTTCCACTATTGAGTTTGGAATAATTAAGTAAACGTTGGCACATAGAATTATGGTAAAATCTTTCAGGTAATTATAAATCTTGAAAAGAAACTGTTTCCTGTTTTAGAACCAGGAGCTCTTTTAGAACCAGGTGGCTTCGCATCAAAAGGTTAATTATCACTAATCTATCACTAATAAGCTCCTGGAGATTACGATATGTATAGCTTAAGAAAATTCGATCTTCATAGGAATATCTTACTATTTGAAACAATCTAATATTTTATCGTTGGCAGAGAAACCATTATTTATTAACGTTCATTCAACTTTGACGTTCATTCAATTATTGAATACAAACATTAACGAGAACCACCTTTATATCAAACTCTAAATGGGACTCGATAAATTCGTACCGGTAATATAATTGGGTCGATTCAATTAGCTATATATCCCAATAACCATAGAATTGAGCTTAGAAAGATCTGATTTACAAAAATGACACTTCTAAAATTGTCGTCGCTGCTAACAATAGAAAATATATTATATTAGTGTAAGTAAATAAAAGAAATTCACTATTTTAACATTCAGTATTACAATCTGAAGTTATAGAAACTGAATTTATAAGAGCGACGCCTCACGAATCAGGAAACAGTAATTGAATTCTTCCCTAGAGCTATATTCCTCTTCTATACCAGAGAATACGATTAACAAGAGACCTTAACCTAGTTTGAATATATTTTTTTATTTGAGCTGATATATATATATATATATATATATATATATATATTAACAAAAAAGAAATATATATATATATATATATATATATATGTTTCAGAGAATTTCCTTCTTTTTATATTTTTTTAACTCAGAATGCGCAAACCTTCTGCCGAGAATGAAGATATAAAACTCCATGGATATAAAACTGTAAGGTGTCAATACATAAAATGCATTTTTACTGCGTTGTATATCTTTTATTATCTATCGTAAACGTAGAAATATATTTACATTTATGTATTTTAAAGGCAATTCTCTAAAGCAGTATATTAGGTGTTCGTCTTGTGCTCTTGTTCATTTGATGTGTGAACATTCATTGTGGAAAAAAAAAATTAAATTATGCTTGATTGGTTTTGCTACAATATCTTCTACAACCCTCGCTAAGTGATGATCATATAATTTTATGAATATATGAATTGCTGGAAACGTCGAATTACTAAACAGAACGTATCTGACACCTAGATAGCATACAATGTTTGTGATAATCTATACATGGATATAGCATTATGAACTAGTTATAAAAATATTGGTCCTACTTTGAATCTTAGGTGTAATTATACGTTAAGCAATTAATGTATACATTCTTTTCATATTAATATAATGTTACAATTACTGATGTGTGAACAGTTATCCGTATATATATATATATATATATATATATATATATATATATATATATATATACATATATATACGTACATTACATATATATTATATATATATTTTATATATATATATATATACGTACATTACATATATACTATATATATATATATATATATACGTACATTACATATATATTATATATATATTTTATATATATATATATATATACGTACATTACATATATACTATATATATATATATATATATATATACGTACATTACATATATATTATATATATATTTTATATATATATATACGTACATTACATATATACTATATATATATATATATATACGTACATTACATATATATTATATATATATATATTTTTTTTAATATATATATATACATATATATATACGTACATTACATATATACTATATATATATACGTACATTACATATATATTATATATATATTTATATATATATATATATATATATATATGTGTGTACATTACATATATATTATATATATATATATTTATATATATATATATATATATATATATATATATATATATATATATACGTACATACACATATATTTACGAATGTATGTGAATATGTGTGAACAGTTATCCGTATATATATATATATATATATATATATATATATATATACGTACATACATATACGTACATTATATATATATATACGTACATACATATATACATACGTACATACAAATATACATACACATACATTTGCGAATGTATGTGTATATGTGTGCACATTTATATCTGTCGTGTGTGTTTGTGTACGTCCTTGTGTAAATATGTGTTAGTTCATGAGTACACGGATGTAATCACTGTGTATGTGTGCATCCTTTGGGTGTCTGCAGTTCTAGGATGGAGATTTTTCCTGAAGCTCAAGTTGTGTTTTTATAAGTTGTTGACATACTGATTATTCTATAACGTATACAGTTTATCCTAACCTTGTCATGAAAACCTATATGTTACGCGTATATTTATATAAGAGTAGTGTTATGGGTCCACTTTAAATGTACAATTGTACCTTTCACGGAAATAGAATTTTTCTTTTTTTGGCACAAGGCCAGCAATTATTCCAGTGTATTACTGGTACTTTATTTTATCGACCCCGTAAGGATGGAAGGCAAAGTAAACCTCGGCGGGATTCGAACTCGGAAATATAATGATACTTGACATATGTGGCACGTTTCAGCATTTGTATTTTCTCTGAATATTCAAATAGATAAGTGTTTATTCCATATACGAGGATCTGATGAAAAGTTGATAGGCTGACCAAGATACTCTCATGGAATGACCAAATGAGAGTTATTTTTTAATATAATCCTTGGTGAAAAAACGATAGAGTTTTAAAGAAGAAGAGTAGAAGTTAATGCATGCAAGATTTCACAACTTTAGCATCATTCCGTTATAATCATCCTCTGCCTACCCTCATATATTCTTGAATGAAAGCCACTTGACGTGTTCTTGTATAACCAGTTAATCGAGGTTCATGACTGCAACAGACGATAAGATGACGTTTCTGTTGTGTTGTAGTGTATAATATGTTTTACGATGTTCAAGGCTAACTCATCTTAATGGCAGTGAAAATAGCTTTTATACGAAACTGTGGATAGTTTTGTTATTGTTAGATATCATAGTGTTTGTAGTTCTTGCTCTTTTTCTCAGACATTTAACTATCACAACAGTCATAGGTTTTTGTAGCAAACAATTATGAATATATAAATACATGCAAACATATACTATATACACACATACAGAGAAACAAATATACATACATATATATTAATATATATGCACTGTGATTATGCACACACATACACACATCTATATATATATATTTGTATATGTGTGTTTGTGTAAACAATGTGTTTATGTATGTATCTATGCGTATAGTCTTACATGCGACCGATTGAACGTATGTAGATTCCTTTGAAATGAGACGGTTTCTATGTATACTATAATCAAGAAGAATCTAGTTTATTATTGGTTGTTGCTATAGAGAGCTGATAATCAAAGCCAAAACATTTGCAGATACCTATCTATCTATCGCAAAGCTAAATCTTTACATGTCAATTCTTTCTATAAAAGTTCATTCTATCTTATTAGATTCCACTGAATCTCGCCAGTAAAAGAAACACATTCTGCTTC
The DNA here is from genome assembly GCA_964016885.1 of Eledone cirrhosa. Taxonomy (NCBI): domain Eukaryota; kingdom Metazoa; phylum Mollusca; class Cephalopoda; order Octopoda; family Eledonidae; genus Eledone; species Eledone cirrhosa. The sequence continues at coordinate 37,534,437 of OZ024751.1, forward strand.
CTAGGCAATAAACAATCAGGCTATAGACGAGCTAAACTATACAAGTTGCGGTGATAGTAGTTTGGAGTTTGAACAATTTCTTTAATTACACAACACTTGATGAAATTCACAGAAAAAAAGAGTCTCGTAGCTAGACTGGTTTCCTATTTCTTGGAATAGAACTCTAATTCTTAAAGACGTTGCTTACTACAGATATTTATGTTGACATAATCTATTGCAGAGTATCAAATGTGATTGAAAGAAAGCGATGGCCAGTCGTAGCCAATTGAGAATAGTCACGTACTTATAGGAATCAATCAGTTGTGTAAATGGTGTTTACGGATCTCAATGTTGGCAATGATTAATGTTTTACTTGGTATTGACAAAAAGAGAAAGAAGGAAAGAAAATCAATCAATTTTTTTGGAAAACATTTAAACAAAACAGAAGTTCATGAGAGAAAATCAAAATGGCGAGTAATAATATTCGGATGAGCATTAAAACATGTAGGCATATAAAAATCATTTAATTTTCAGAGGAATTACAAAGATCATCATATTAGCATGAACTGTATTTGAGAATAAATGATGGTGGTGGTGGTGGTGATGGTGATGGCGGTGGTGGTGTTGGTGGTGGTGGTGGTGTTGGTGGTGTTGGTGGTGTTGGTGGTGGTGGTGTTGGTTGTAGTGGATAATATTGTACAACAAAGAAAATAGAAGTAGGAAAATTATATTACCAGAGTCTCCAAATTATATTACCAGAGTCTGACCAGGAATATTAGGATATGAGAAACAGACATGGAGAGGGCAAACTAACAAGAGAGAGAGAGGGAGATATAGGGGGAGAGAGAGAGAGAGAGAGAGAGAGAGTGAGAGAGATAGATAGATAGATAGAGAGAGAGAGAGAGAGAGAGAGAGAGAGAGAGAGAGAGAGAGGGGGGGAGAGAGAGAGAGAGAGAGAGAGAGAGAGAGAGAGAGAGAGAGAGAGAGAGAGAGAGAGAGTGTGTGAGAGGGAGAGCAGGGACGCTGCTACGACGTAATGAATTGCATGTAAGAAGTTGAACGTATAAGCTAAAATAGAAATCTAAGTTGATAAAGATGTACGAAAGAAACATTAAAAGTGGAAACATTTGAAATGATACGTTAATGTAATTAATACCGCCATCTTATATATTGGTGAACGCTCAAAGTTGAGTAATATTTTTATACCAACAAATATAAGCCGTTAGCTATGAGTGATATTACAACTATCACAAAATTGACATACCTAAAGGTGATATTTTCCTCACAGAATCTTTCAGATTGATTCCTCCATAATCTTTAATTTTGACAATCCGTCTACACGACATCCCAGTATGACAAGATGAATATAACGTTTACATAGTAAACATCATTAAGACAGTGACCATTTCTGTTAATAATATTACATCATTATATTGTTATATTAACTATATTAATATTTGAATAACATAGGACAGCACAACCAAAAAGGTCAATAGGCAACGCGTACGCTAATGTTTATCTGTAAGAAAACACTATCATGAAACGAATAATAATCTTTGTCGGTCAATAGATTCCTAATGCTGCTAGGTTCTGTTAAAAATCGAGATAAATACATAGCTACGTATTCCACTGAATTCTAAATAGAATGGACCAGCTGATACCCTGTTGCCTAAATCTATGGAGTATATAACAAACAGGAAATGTTGAGCCTTAAAATGGAATTGAGCCAGGATAGAAAGGTTATCATTGCACTAGAAACGCCTTACCTAAATATGGTGCCGCTACGACTCCCTCAATGGTTACGGGGCATTAAGAGAGAGATAGAGAAAGAGAGAGAAAGAGAGAGAAAGAGAGAAAGAGAGAAAGATAGAGAGAGAGAGAGAGAGAGAGAGAGAGAGAGAGAGAGAGAGAGAGAGAGAGAGAGAGAGAGAGAAAGAACGGTTTTGAATTTTCATTACATACATAAGCCAAGATTATGCTCCATAAATACTTGAACTGAAAAATACTTGAACCAGCAATATTTAAATTACTGATATAAAGCGACAGTATAACTGGTTGTTTTTATGTCTAATCAAGATGTTAAATATTGGTCATATTAACTCTGACCATTAATCGTATAATGATATTTAAGTATCTGACATTACAAATTCCTTTACATACACATACGGTATGTTTATACACATAATCGAACATCCTATACATACATGATGTGTGTTTAATCCGCTTATTGATATATTAAAATCCAGATAATCTAGGTTTTATACATAAACATAGCGAGTTTTAGAATCAGCAATCAAGAGCTCTTTGACTTATCCACTGACCCAATAAGAATCAAACCCAATACACTAAGAATGTTTTATTTCGGTATTTGATTCCAAATACGAAAATATCACATGACACATCTATTATTGGCGTTGTGTATTACTTGATATCCAATACCTAAATATTGTATCTTGTATCTTCAAAATTATCGTTAGATACACATCAATGAACATTTTTGGATGCCATTAAGATATAACACCATAATTATAAATATATATATATATATATATATATATATATATATATATATATATATAACAAAGGAATAGTGGTAAGGAACCAGATGGACCATAACACACGAAAGTACTCAATACTTAGGGTAGCAGAGTGGGAAATAGGAAAATGTATGACCTCGACGGCAGAGCTCAAGCCGTTTCGAAGGCTAGCCGCCGAAACGGCTTGAGCTCTGTCGTCGGGGTCATACTTTATATATATATATATATATATATATATATATATATATATATATATATATATATATATATATATGTGTGTGTGTGTGTGTGTGTGTATAGGAACAAGTAGGACCCCGACGGCTGATCTCAAGCCGTTTCGACGGCTAATTCTGGAGTCCAGAATTAGCCGTCGAAACTGCTTGAGCTCAGCCGTCGGGGTCCTACTCGTTCCTATTACCCACTCTACTACCATAAGTATTGAGTACTTTGGTGCGTTATGGTCCACCAGGTTCCTTACCACATTTCCTTCTCGCGCGTGCGTGCGTGCGTGCGTGCGTGTGTAGTAACACAATAGTTAGTTCACCATACCGAGAACAATTGTTTCACCTTATGCGAGTTGAAGATCCGCATAAGGTGAAACAATTGTTCTCGGTATTGTGAAATAACTGCTGTGTTACTACTTATACCAACCTCGTCCCATGGACTGAGTGCTCTACCACTACAGATATTACCTTCCAGTGTTCTACCTTTATATATATATATATATATAGTTGACACGATTGCATTCACACAGATTCTCTCTTATATGAGTATAATTCCGAAATTGCCATGCTGCCGGATGGAACATCCTAACTACTTAACTAAACACCAATGCCTGTCTCCTCTCTCTACTGCACCGTATTCCTGTCTCCGTGTACTGAAACGGCAACGAGATATTTTGGCGAACTCTGTTTGACAGAAGGAGACGTCATAAAAGGGAACATATTTCTATAGCTATCAAATTATTACAAATATAGAATCTATTTGAAATACGTCAAACTTGGTTTAGCTTCAGTGAATACAATATTTTCTCTTTCTTATAACCCGCGTCAGTTCTAAATATACCATGCCAATCATTTGTATGAACACTACTTCATATGTGATACTTCAGTATGTTTACCAATAACATTTTGTAAAAATATGTTAGTTTCCAAAAAGATTTATATTAATTTGCTATATTTGCAAAAGAAACGTAAAACATATTTTTAATGCAACAGTTTAGCTCTTTTCGTTGCCTATTTTGTTTCCAAAATTGGATTAATCTGAGCAATTCAGAGGTGGACTTTGACACGTATGAAGAAATAACTCTTTAATTTAATGATGGTTAGACGATTTCCTAGTGCCCACTTTTAATGAAACATATTTGCATCATTTTAAAATGAATGCAAATAATTTACACCCAATAATTGAACACAAGTTATAATTACCTCACCAGAATTAACAGCCCACATTAAATAAAGAAACGTTGTTTTATTCATTAGATACAGAATTGTTTGAAAATAAACAAACACGTCCACAGAAAGAACTTATTTCCATAAAGAGTAAACTATGATAAATGACCAAAGGCAAATGTCAGATGTATTTCAATTGAAAGTTAAATGTGGAAGCAAGATTTAAACAATTGTTATTTTCAAACACAGTTTTCCTTTTTATATATAGACAGACAAGATGGAGTAAATGATAGAAACTCAAACCAAAGTGGAGACAAAGAAGGCTGGAATAATGAGAGAAGTTGACATTGTATATGGACCCATGGTTATAGGAGCAGCGTAGTGACATATGTCACGTTTTGAGAACTTTTATATCCTGGCTCAGTCCATATAGTCGCCAAGCTTTCTTTTGGAGGAGGAGAGAGAAAGAGAGAGACGGGGAGGAATAGAATGTTAGAGTGATAGAAAAGGCGTGAAAGCCTGGCAGAAATCATCTCATCTCAAAATCTAATTGTTTTCAATCCTCCTCAAGAAGAAATCTGTTGTGGAGATAATGGAATTGAGAAGGAGATATAGAGAAAGAATCGAACCCAGTACTAAACTGTTACTTTTTTTTATCGGGCTCGAAAGGATAAAAAGCAAAGTTGACCTCGGTTGGATTTGAACTCAGAGAACAAAGAGCTGGAAAGAAGAACGCAATGCATTATATCCGACGTTCTAACGACATCGCAAATTCAGCGCCTAATCGAGAGAACATTGATGAAACGAAAAAGAAAATACCTAATTATATTGTAGTCATTTGATGTGTTGTATTATCATCATCAATTCATGTAAGTGAAGTGGACAGCGATGAGATATGTACCAGAGAGATGTAATCTGCATGAAGAGAATGATTTAACTAATTGATGGATTATCTATCGTGAAACTGATTGAATCGGGAACATGCTTAGATTGTGATATACTTAGAATCAGAGTGCAGAAAATAGAAATTAAATTAGGAACTAACACCTCCAGGAAAGATTAATAGACGAATTAAAGTATTTCTATGTCAGAACAAACATGAAAACCACTTCCAACGGTAACATTTAGAGTTAAGTAGGTTTGTCACGTTCGCTACTTCAAAATGTGTCTTCTGTTTCCAGGTGCAATGCTAAGAACCTTAAATATGGTCATTCTACAAGCTAGAAAGACCAGCTAAATATCCGTCAAATCACACAATACCTTCTGTAAAATCATAGAAAACATTGATTAGTGTAATCCTAGGTAAATGTATAGACATATGCATTTAATTACTGTTTTTACCGTTTTACTGTAATTACTGTTTTCTATCTAGATAATTATGATTCATCGTCGTTGGCCGTAATTCA
>OZ024751.1:37549749-37562249 GCA_964016885.1 Eledone cirrhosa
ATATATATATATAATATATATATATATATATATATATATATATTATATATATATATATATATAATATATTATATATATGATATATATATATAACATATATATATCATATCATTTATATATATCATATATATATATTGATATATATATATGAAATATATATATTGATATATATATATGATATATATATATACATATATATAATATATATATATATATATCATATATATATATCAATATATATATCATATATATATATATATTATATATATTATATATATATATTTATATATATTTATATATATATATATATATATATATATATATTATATACATATATATATATGTTATATATATATATTATATACATATTATATATATTATTATATATTATATATATACATATTATATATATATTATATATATTATGTATATGCATATTATATATATATTATATATATTATATATATACAATTATATATATTATATATATTATATATATACATATTATATATATATTATATATATACATATTATATATATATTATATATATACATATTATATATATTGTATATATTATATATATATTATATATATTATATATATACATATTATATATATATTATATATATTATATATATAAATTATATATATACATATTATATATATATTATATATATTGTATTATATATATTATATACATATTATATACATATTATATATATTATATATATATTATATATATATTATATATATATATTATATACATATATATATATATATATTTATTAAACTATATATATAAAACTTGATGAGCAAGTGTGTCTGACCGTCTTCAGTATATGTATGATCATTGGAAATATGTGTGTGGGTGGGTGTGGTGTGGGTGTGGGTGCGCCAATTAGTCATTGGTAGGATAAAATATATTATTTGCTTTGTACATTCCTGAGAACTGCTATAGCACAGAATAAGAATAAGACGATTGTCGTATTTCTGCAGCTATTTTTGTATCATAAATTGTATTATTCCTGTATGGTAATATTTTTAACACCTTCTTGTATGTGTTCAGGACATAGTTGTTACCAATTTATCAGAATGCAACTATATATTCAAATTGCTTTTAGTCGTGTAAAACCTACATTGAGTATCGGAAATTAGCAGTTTTTGAGACTAAATAATTCGTGGTATTTGTGACCGGTTGTATAAATTGCTGAGCTTTTAACGCGTCAGATAGCATATGGCCTAGACTCAAGGCTTGAAAGCGAGGAACCTGCATACATGGGCAACCTCAAGTCTCACAAATATGCCATTGCGCAAGAGAGACTTTCACAACATAGATTCCACGACTCAAGATATACTGAGCCCTAACTTCACTGGCGATATAGATGTTGTTCATAAAATGTATCGAAGTTTAATTATTAAATCATTTTCTTCTTACAAACTGCTACAGTTTGAGGGTTAAATGAACAAAGCGTACAATTATATAGGTTTGGAAATCTAAAGTTAGTAAAGATAAAGAAGCTCCCAGGAGATTTGAACACAATCACTTCAGATACAACCAGTTTATTTCATCATATCGTGTTTTAATATTATTATCGCAGTAAGGGCCGTGCATTGGCAGTATTGGCGGAGCGTCTGACATGCTTTACGGTATAGAGTTACGGACATTTACAATCTGAGTCCGAATCTTACCGAGGTTAGCTTTGCCTTTCATCATTACGGGGTCGATAAAATAAAGTACCAGTAATGCACTGAGGTCGATTTAATCGACTTTCCTTTCCCCCAGAATTTTGGCCATTTTCCTAAATCAGAAAGCAATATTATTAGAGTCGTGAACGAATTAAAGAATTATCTATGTAATTTAATTTTTCGAAGCAGGGAATATTGCAAGCTCTCTACATAAGAATCACTCCTGTAGTAATATCTAATATTCAATATTGGTACGTAGAATCATTGGCTTATAACAGATCAATATACGGATTCTAACCTCTCTAGAATTATGCCTAAGTTTAATGATTTTACAACTTGCTGGAGGCATACACAAAAACTATTTCCACAGTAGAAATTAGTTCGTCTGACTAGTAAAGTCAGATGCTAAAGTAATTACAATACAGAAAAGGTTGTTTCACCAAATACATACACACGTATATATAAATACACACACACACACATAAATACACACACACACACACACATAAATACACACCACACACACACTATATATATATATATATACGTTCGTACATACATACATAGAGTGTAATGTGACAAATAATGAAATATATGCAGGAAAAAACTGCACAATAATACGGCAAAAGTCTGGTCATTACACACACACACACATATATATATATACATATATATATATATATATATATATATATATATATATACAGAGAGAGGGGAGAGGGAGATATACACATCATATATATATATATATATATATATATATATATATGAGAGTGAGAGAGGGAGAGAGAGAGAGATGGGAGAGAGATGGGAGAGAGAGAGATAGAGATAGAGGGAGGGGGAGAGGGGAGAGAGAGAGAGAAAGAGAGAGAGAAAAAGAGAGAGAAAGAAGAGAGAGAGAAAGAGAGAGAAAGAGAGAGAAGAGAAAGAGAGAGAGAAGAGAGAGAGAAGAGAGAGAGAAAGAGAGAGAGAAGAGAGAGAGAGAAGAGAGAGAAAGAGAGAGAAAGAAAGAGAGAGAAAGTAAGAGAGAAAGAGAGAGAAAGAGAGAGAAAGAAAGAGAGAGAGAGAGAGAGAGAGAAAAAGAGAGAGAGAGAGAGAGAGAGAGAGAAAGAGAGAGAGAGAGAGAGCGAGAAAGAGAAAGAGAAAGGAGAGAGAGAGAGAGAGAGAGAGAGATGTGGGAGTGAGTAAGAGAGACGTGGGAGGGGGTGAGAAAAAGACAGAAGAAGAATCACCAACAGTGCTGGACTGGAAGTTGATTTATCGACCTCGAAAAGATGATAGGCAAAGTTGATCTCTTTGACGTTAGCGTGTAGTGAGCTGGATCAAATACAGAGATATGTTTGATATTAGGATTAACAATAACCGAAGTATTATATGTTATAGCATTGGGAGTCACAGTAGCTCTTGTAGTATTTATTTTAATAGGATTCGTAGTAGCTCTCTGTTAAATTTATTGTTGCTAACATATTGGTAAAGTTTTATTAGGTTAAGCATATAGGGAACAAATGAGTCATTGTTTATTGCAAGAGAATGCATAATACCCATTGTCAGATGTAGGATAACATATTGAAATATATTTACAATCCCACAAGATTAGAAAAATATGCATACTTATTAAATTTTAGATTTCTCTTTAAAACATACATCAAAATATTTTATATTTATTTCTACACGTACACGCAATAACACATACATACATGTATGAATACATAGATGCATACTTGAATACTTATAATACATGCATGAATATTTAGATGCACGCTTGAGAAAAGAAAAACATACACATATATATATATATATATACATACATAATTTCATTATCTTCAATTTTAACAAAAAAAGATGTAATAGATAGGCTGAAAATTATAACTTTAGTCTTGTCAAAAACGTTCTTGCTGACAGAATGGTATTTGAAGGCCATTAAAATAAAAAGCACATGTCCCCATCAGCTACTTGCAGCAATTATGTCATTAAATACCAATAGCCAAGCCGGTTCTAACACCATCTGGAGTCACTCCAACTGGAGAATGGTTGTAAATATGTCAACGGCAGACTTTAGGAAATTCCACGTGACATTCCTGCCGAAGAACATCTTATAATTAAAATGATTCATTTTTATTTTTCCTCTGCAATAGAATATTCCTGAACAAAAAAGAAAAAAGAAAAAAGAAAAAAGAAAAAAGAAAAAAGAAAAAAGAAAAAAAGAAAGAAAAGAAAAAAAGAAAAAAAGAAAAAAGAAAAAAAGAAAAAAAGAAAAAAAGAAAAAAAGAAAAAAAGAAAAAAGAAAAAACAAAAAAAAAACAAAAAAAAAACAACAAAAAAAAAACATGAAGCTAAACTAAAGAATGAAAAGAATCAATGGTTTCTATTAAACATGCAATTTCTACTTGTCTATTCTTTGCTGTAGAATTAGCTCTATCATAGCTAGAATTTGAACAGCAGAATGGATTTGCGTATTCGGAATTTTAAGCATGTTTCTTTGTATTTCTTTTGTTGTAACAAGAAGAGTAAATTAAAGTCAAAGTGAATATTCTCCAGTGCACAGATGTCCTGATATCTGTATGGCAGCACAGAGACTGCGTATAAGAAAGTGGTGTATATAAAAGTGGTGTAAATGAACGTGGTGTATCTGAAGGTGGTGTATATGAAGGTGGTGTATCTGAAGGTGGTGTATCTGAAGGTGGTGTATCTGAAGGTGGTGTATCTGAAGGTGGTGTATAAGAAAGTGGTGTATAAGAAAGTGGTGTATAAGAAAGTGGTGTATATAAAAGTGGTGTAAATGAACGTGGTGTATCTGAAGGTGGTGTATCTGAAGGTGGTGTATCTGAAGGTGGTGTATAAGAAAGTGGTGCATAAGAAAGTGGTGTATATGAGAGGGATGTATATGAAAGTGGTGTATATGAAAGTGGTGTATATGAGGGTGCTGTATAAGAAAGTGGTATATATGAAAGATGTGTATAAGAAAGTGGTGTATAAGAAAGAATGCCCAATCTATTTACGTATATTAAACATACAATTCTCTCTACAGGTATTCTATACAAGAGGTCGTATTATAATAACACCAGATATTAGTGTTTCAGAATTTATATTCAGATTCAGTAATGTTTAAAGACAAACAAACTCGAGAACAAGGTATAGCTTATATATATATAATTGTTTCTATTATTGGCACAAGGCCAGCAATCATTCAGTGCATTACTGGTACTTTATTTAATCGACCCCGTAAGGATGAAAGGCAAAGTTAACCTCGGCGGGATTTGAACTCAGAATTGAAAAGGCCGTAACTCTATGCGTCAAAGCATGGCGTATGACCCTCTACCGATACTGCCAAGCCACCGCTTATATATATATAATATATATAAAATATTGTGTCTAAAGCAGAAACAATTATTATATATGGGGCCTTCAAATACCATTCTGAGTTCAAATCTCGCTGAAGTTAGCTTTGCCTTTCATTCTTACGGGTTCAATAAAAAAAGTACCAGTAATACACTGCGGTCAATTTAATCGACCCCCCCCCCCCTTCAAATTGCTGGCCTGATGTCTAATGTAGAAACAATTATATATGGAGGTAGATGTGTGAGTGTATATAAGCTATATAACCGATATGATGACATCATTATCATCAAAACCTTAGACATGCGCAGATACCTGTTCATATGTAATGAGCCTTAACTTGCGCATGCTTTTATAAAATACATGATTTTAATCGGAAATCGATGATCATGCTGCTACTCTTAGGAACATTGATTTCTATATCTCAGTAATTATTAACCGTTAAAATTTCATAAAATACTAAATTGATTATAGGAATACATACTACATTATTCTTGCTACTACACTCCAAATAACAATAGAACATATCGTAGTCATTATGGATTTGTTAACTTCCATTAACACCCCTCCTCCATCTAGAACTTTCACTACCGTAAATGGGAACTTCATACATCTTGCTGTGTATCCATCTTATAGCCGTTACTAATTAACGAAATCACACTTTCATCAAACGCCACAACTTTTGTTTCAGCAATCATATACATCCAAACCTCTCTAACTTAATACAATTCTACCTCAAAGCAAATATAACTGAGCCCTTTGGGATTTGCACCCATTTCCTTCCTTGAGTTTGTTATCGAAATTATTTGTTCTGACATCCTAGAAATTTGATTTTTTAGACGCTATTAGATTTATTGTGCACCCTGCACACCCACGTACAAAAATGCGCCCCAGTCACCAGATCTAACCAGACGAAGGGGGTCAATGTTATCCCTTTTTATTTCAATTGCTTATACTATCTGTTGGTCGAAACTGCTGAGAGATGTGGGTGAGATTTGAACTTAAAACTACCAGAGCAAGAGGAGATACAGCGAAGCATCACTTTCAATTTTTCAACAATTTCTATCATCTACCGTTTACTGGACTGGAACTTTATAGACCTCAAAAGGGGTGAAAAACAAAGTAAATTTTGTCAGATTTCACAGAGTTGGAAGAAATACTGAGGCACTTTTATATCAAACGTATATATTTCAAAATATATGAACCAATTACACACACAGTGGTAGATTAAGGGTTCCATTGGGCTGTAAGAAAGGGCCCCATCAACATTTACTGAGTCCTAAAGTAATTTTCTGCTAACATAAATAACACGCACGTGTCCCGATTAAAATTTCAGCCAGAGAACCCATAGAAATTTATTCCATCTGCTAAACCCATATATGGAAACCTCAACATCTCCATAAACTCTGACTCTAGAGAAACCCCAGTGTGATGTGGTGGCAATTATGACCTGTGCGAAACTTTTATTTCAAGGAAAATTTCTCAGATGATCAAGTCAAGAATACTTTTATAAATATAATATCGATCACTTAATGTTACATTAGTTCCGTTAATATCAAATCGATTTTGCATATGAAAGTCGCTATCATGAATTCTAGTTGATTTTCTTTGATTGCTTTTCCGTTTCGCTTTTGTGCAATATTTAGAAATAATATCTGGCTGTCAAATTAGTATAAGAATTACAATGCAGAATAAAACCATGCATATATTTTGTTGTTATATAGCTCTCCCTCCCTCTCTATTTCTCTGTTTCTATCTATCTATCTTTGTCTCTCTCTCTATATATATCCCTGTCTCTTTCTCACTCTCTCTCTCGCTCTATATATATATATATATATACCCCTTTCTCTTCTTTAAATAACAAAGTATAACAAAATCTTTACAAAAGAAGAAACAAATGAATTTAAAGATAATTGCTGTTATTTCTATTTCATCAAGGGTTTTAAGCAAATAATTAGAATAGATTAAAGAATCACAAGAATGCCATAATACTATGAAACATACTCGTTTATCATGTTCATTTTCGGTAATTTCAGGTTTGGCTGCCAAAATAACACCGTTACATCACAGAATAATTTGGCTCACCTCCGCCATCTCACCATAATGAAACTAGGATATTTATAAACATTATATATTAATTTAGAGTTTGATACATCCACTACATTTCATACACAATTATAGATGTATACAAAACTTTCACGTAACCACGCATTCTCACGTAAGCATACTTATATAGGAAACTTCTACATACCCAAATACATTCATATATATATATATATATATACGCATGTAAACATGTAGGTGTCTGTGTGTCTAAGTCTACATTAGTAGATACATATAACTTTGGTAAAAAGCGAAGTGTAACGACTGTTGAATACAGAGGACTCAATATGTTATGTAGTGTGAAAGTGTTTCTCTGATGAAATGGTCTGTAACAGAATGTTTGTTCCAATTCTTTATACTTGCCGAATTTCGTAAATATAGTCTGGTAAAATGGTATTATCAAAATGAGTAAAAACATTAAATTAGAAGAGAGAGTGAAGGAAAGAAAGGATGAAGAACAGAGAGAGGGGGGGGGGGACATACACACACACACACACACAGAAAGTGAGGGAAAGAGATAGAATGAAGGAAGAGAGAAAGGCGATAGTGAGAGAGTGTGGAAGAGAGATTGAGAGTGAGGGAGAGAGCGATTGAGAGTGAGGAAGAGAGATTGAGAGTGAGGGAGAGAGATTGAGAGTGAGGGAGAGAGAGATTGAGAGTGAGGGAGAGAGAGATTGAGTGAGAGAGAGCAAGGGATAGAGAGAGCGAGGGAGAGAGAGCGAGGGAGAGAGAGAGCGAGGGAGAGAGCGAGACAAAGAAAAAATACAGAACAACGTCGAGTCTCCACACACAGATATTGTCATAATGCCGTAATGCAGACAGTCAGACATACAGACAGATATTATAAGGGCGTGACGTCATAGCTATGTATCTATCTAAAAAGACAAACTAAGGAAGACAGACAAACAATAGAAACGATGAAAGTAAAAACTTTATTAGATCGAAGACGATATAAAGATGTCCATATAACCTATCTTTGATAACATCGAACACATTGTTGGACTTGTTACTGATCGATAATTTATCGCTATATTTGGTGACCGTTTTATGAGCGCGTAGAACGATTTCTCTTTCTTTCTCTGCGATATTGGTTATAGATCTAACGAAATCGATTGTGCCGGTTAAGATGGTCAGAGTGGATGAAATGTAATAACCAGAAATGTCCAACTGGAAAACCTTTGATTTTATTTGTAGTTTATGATGACTTAATTACATCTAATATTCCAATTATAGAAAAAATAGACGCGAAACCTTTCGTTTTTGTCCGGGGTTTATTTGCTTAATGATAAAATAGCATATCGTGTCCTATATTAGTCTCAGAAGACATTCAGTCTAATTGTTGGTTACTTTGTTGAGCTCTATTAAAAGGTATGTGTGTAGAAATAGCTGTACATTAAAAGTTATTGACCAACGAGACATTTTAATATTATATTACTGAATAAGGAGGTGAATCGGCAAAATTGTTAGAACATCGGACAAATGCGTATCAGTGCTAGCTCCAGCTCTTTACGTTCAGAGATCAAATCTCACCGTGGTCAACTCCACTTCTTTTTCATTCTACGGTCGATAAAATATATTGGCAGTAAAGTACTTATACTTAAATTAGAAATATTATATTTCTAAGTCATCCTCTAATCAATGTTGATAAATTAATAAATATTTAAATACCTGTAAATTATAAAGAAGAATTTATGTCCTGTATTTATTTTAAAAAATCGTTGTATTTAATTGCAGACACCTAACTGATATATAGTTAGCTGAGATATTGCATTCATTCGAGGGTACACAGTAATTCTTGCATAATTCTCTCCCACTTGTTTTCAGTTTGTTATTTTCATTATGTTTTAAATGTACTTTGAAAATTCGAAGTAAAGAATTTTATAATTGATCATGTGTTTATGTTGTTACAAAGAGACGCAATTTAGTTGGTGTATATTTTAACAGAGATACCTCAAAGTGGAATTTATTCTTAGACAACCACAAGCAGACAAAACTTCTATACACCATAAAGCGCTAGCAGACGTAATTTGTTAAAGCAGATCTGAACACAACGCTACTTGAAAACAATTTATTTTGAAGGACAATATTCAGACATGCATCTGCCTGGTAAGAAAAGTAATTGTTTAGTCTAGACGAAAACAAAAGATAGGAAACAATATCTATTGATGAGTACCATGCTTCAAATCTCAATTGCTTTAAATTAAACTGAAATATCTTCTAAAGTACTGATTCCTTCAATCATTTTAAACAAATTTTGTTTGTTTATCCTGGAATGAATGAGTATTTATTGTATATATTCAGGTTGCATAATTAGACATGTTTAAATCTTCTAAAATACTGATTTCTTCAGTCTTTCTAAACAAATTTTGTTTGTTTATCTTGGAATGGATGTGGGTGTTTATTGTATATATTCAGGTTGGGTAATTACACATGTTTAAAAGTTTCAATAGAAATTGATGCATGGAATTCTGTCTTTGAAATTATTTTCGTACATGTATATATATATATATATGTATATGTTAAGTATTTGATAAACACCAGACAAATTGGTTGTAAACAAACCTGTATGGCGGAATATTTAATACAATAGCTATAACTGGCATTTAAGTGCAGAATATTTTAACTACGAAATATATATATACATATATATATATACACACATATAAATTTTCCACATTTAACTCACTACAAATATATATACACACTCCCAAGCACACACATACTCACATATATGTGCGTGCATGCGTGGGGGTGTGTGTACATATATTTGTAGTGTTAAATGTGGAAAGTCCCTAATATATATATGTATATATATATATATATGTGTGGGTGTATCTGTGCCTGCGTGCGTGTGTGTGAGCGCGCGCGCGCGTGTGTGTCTCTGTGTGTGTGTGTATGTGTGTATACTGGACATAATACTAACAAAACTTGAAAGCAAGAGAGGGAGAATTAGAAAAAGAGAGAGAAGAAAGGGTGTTGCATGAAGTATTTAGTGTTAAATGATTTGTTATTAATCTTATGAGGATATATTACTTGTAAATAACACCATTACACATATTTCATTTATCATATTTACTTCATACCAAACGTATTTACTTCTCTTTCTCTCTCTGTTTGCTCTGATTTTATCTTAATTTCACATATCAGCATAAAAAATAATCAACAAATACGGAACATAACACACATATACACCGACATTATATATATATATATATATATATATATATATATATATATATACGCTACCACAAATATTGATAATTCCTATTAGTATGCAATGAAAATTATTTACCAATTCATTAAATATGAAAAAAAAAATGTATTTCCTTCTTGAAAGTGTTATTGCCATCTCTGTCATCTATTGACATGGTGTCTCAGTTGGGAATTGATAGAGAGGATAGAGATATGTTTAGTATTATTAATATTAACATTATTTACCCTCAAATTAGCAAAGAACTCTTTCTGCAGCGCTGCGTAGCCTGGAGGTAAATATTGCAGTTTGTTAATCAAAGGTATCTCTATATTATTTGGCCGTTTACACTTCGGCGTCACGAGCCTCATTGCATTCCTATGAATATTGTCAATAATCTACATTATCATTATTATTTAATATTATTTATTATTTGTTATTATTTGTTATTATTATCATCGTAATCTACGTAATCAGGGTAGTCATCGGCATTATCGTCAATATTTACGTATACACATATATATATATATATATATATATATATATATATTGTTGTACTTGGGGACGTTCATATTTGTGTAATATTGCCAGAATTAATAACAGAACACACTCACTGTTTGGTTGGTTTTCGCTTTTCGCTTTTGTGTCTTTTATATCGGTAATCTAATTTATTCGGTCCTCAATGTTGCCATTGACTGACCAACGGTCAAAAATAATACAGATACAATATAGACACAAACACATATATATAGTTTATCAAAGTTCTTTGATAAACTATATATATGTGTTTGAAGGGCGGTGGATTGGCAGTATTGGTAGAGGGTCGGACGCCATGCTTTGACGCATAGAGTTACAGCCCTTGCCATTCTGAGTTCAAATCCCGCCGAGGTTAACTTTGCCTTTCATCCTTACGGGGTCGATAAAATAAAGTACCAGTAATACACTTGGTAATTGCTGGCCTTGTGCCTAACGTAGAAACAATTATTTTTGACCGTTGGTCAGTCAATGGCAACATTAGGACCGAATAAATTAGATTACCGATATAAAAGACACAAAAGCGAAAACCAACCAAACAGTGAGTGTGTTCTGTTATTAATTCTGGCAATATTACACAAATATGACCCTCCCCAAGTATAACAATATTTGTTTCGACACACGATTTCATATAGAAAACCTCGCAAAACTAATTCATCGCCGTTATATATATATATATATATATATATTTATAAAACATACTTACTTGATATATATACTTAATATAGACTTCTACAGGACTAGGACTGTTTCATTCGGTAGAAATGAAAGAGTTCTAGCACTGCAGCAGACTTTCTATATTAAATATTCATACTCTGCTTTGTATTGAGTACCTTACTGTGGTTACCCCCGATTGAACCCGGGATAAACTGATATATATATATATATATATATATAGGGATATATATATATATATATATATCAAGTAAGAATATTTTCAAAACAGCGAGTGGGTTTGAAATTATTAGAAATGTAAGCTATCGCCGTATTTTGACTAAAGAAATTAAAGAAATTATTTAGCCTGATAGTGGGGTTAAGAACCCTCGGAGAAATGGAAAAAGATGAGTATTGACGTCAATACTCATCTTTTTCCATTTCTCCGAGGGTTCTTAACCCCACTATCAGGCTAAATAATTTCTTTAATTTCTCTAGTCAAAATACGGCGATAGCTTACATTTCTAATAATATATATATATATATTTATTAAAATAACAGATTAAAGTTTAAGCAAAGAATCGCTGCTTTCACCCTTAACGGGATCTTCTGAAACTAACCTTATCGAGCCCTCTTTGGATTTTAGTCTTCAATTTTATTATTATTACTATATATATATATATATATATATATATATATATATATATATATATATATATATATATATATACACGTGTGTGCGCGCAAATGTATATACACATGTATTCATAAGAACGTGAACAACCTAAAGTACAAAGTTACTGATGTTGTTATAGTTGTTTTTACCCTTGTTCACCCATGATTGAACCAAAATTTGATCAAAAGTAATCCAACCATAGCAATTTACTTCTTTCAGCAGTATTTAAGTCCATTCTAACGAATATTCCATTCCTTTTATTAATCCTATGCTGTAGGTTAATATGTTTATTCGTTTTGGGTTTCAGGTTTTAATAACTG
>OZ024751.1:37567249-37609749 GCA_964016885.1 Eledone cirrhosa
ATTGCTTGATCAACCAACACATTTTACTTGGAATAACATATATATATATATATGTAATATATATATATATATATATATATATATATATATATATATATATATATATATATAATTTGGCAGTCGTGAAGCATTATTCGCATTAAAGGGTGTGATACACACAAATGTATACACACTCACACACATGGTATGTATGTATATGTCGATATGCATATATATATATATATATATATATATATATATATATATATATATATATATATATATATATATATATATATCGATGTTTATATATATGAGTAGATACATTCGACTAACATTTGTAAATAGAGCAAATTCAAATTCAAAGAAAAAAATGGCTAACGTTATTACAAATCACATTTGCTGATATTAAAATTGAACAAAATACATTACACATGTTTTATTCAATTTGTGGCAATTTCAGTTCTTTGGAGAAATAAAATTAGTCTATTACCAACTGCTTCAAAGGGAGATAATTCATTGTAATACATTCGATAAATAATGATACAATTTGCCTGCTATTGTATATAGCAATTCAGTAAACAGCGAAACATACTTAACGATTACAGTTTCAATATCTGAATTATTTGTACTAAATGAATCAAACATAATACGCCACGTGTGAATGTATAGAGATACACACACACTATCAAACACACACACATTCTAGAATTCTGTAAATTTACATAGATACATATACATACATTTTTTTACCTAACTCAGTCATGTGCTATAAGTTCGCTTTCCAATCACAATGATTCGTTTCCTAATCCCATATTTGTCTATGTAAATAGTTATTTCTACGTTTCTCATACATTTAATCCTCCATAGATGCTTAATATATATGTAATGTTAGACAAAAATAGAGAAATGAAATTTCGTTTCATTCTTTTCAAAAATAAAATCATTTTATATTTAATCACTTCTACGCCTCAATCAATATAAACTATAATATTTCTATTATGTAAAATATAAATGTATCAAAACGTGAATTTTTAAGTGTGTATGATTGTTTATATATACAGGAAATCTAATATGTTGTTGTTGTTGTTGTTATTACAGCTCACACCTATGCAGGTTTAGCTGGGCTCCTCCAAGGTATATCTCGTTTGAGGTGTCTTGGGTGATTTAATGATAGGGACTCCAGTCCTATCATCTCATTTCCACAGCTGAGTAAACTGGAGCAACGTGAAATAAAGTGCCTTGCTCAAGGAAAACACATGACCACAGGTCCGAGAATTGAACTCACAACCTTTCGATTGTAAGCCCAATGCTCTAACCACTAAGCCATGCGCCTAGATGGTTTGTCAAAATATATATGACACACCAATCTAGTATTGACGTCAGGTCGGCACTGCTCTACTAATAATTATGTGTCACCCAGCAAAAGGAAAAACTGCAACATAATCACAAAATCGAAGTTAAATACACAAAAGAAAGCCAACAAATAAAATTAAAAAAAGGATATATATGATATAAAATATGTCTAGGTTTTGATTTGTAAACAAAATAGTGGCTGAAACCCAAAGAAGAAATATTTACGGATGTAACTATAATAACGAGGTTAGTCTCTGTTGCTACTGGCAGTTTTGTGATCGCTTAGTGATCTCATGTTTATAATAATCTTTGTGCATGTTTGTAGCAAAATATGTTTAAATAATGTAAACGAATATTTGACGTTTTCTATCACTATATTTGCTACTTGTATGGGTGTATTGATCTGTAGCTACTGGAGGAATTACGGCGTTGTAGTGCCATACCGTAGCATTTTAAAGGTTGTGGAATCCATTTCTTCTCCAGGTCAAAAGAAACAAATTTCAGCCAGAGAAGGAGAGAGTGTTAGATTATTTATACTCTTGGAACTTGCAGTGTACCTTAAGGTAGTGTTCCAGATAATAATATCTATATACTGTATTTGTTCTCTGTGTTATGTATATTTCCAACACTGTATTGACGTAAAATATACATTTAAAATCTCCCAGTCGCTAGAATAATGTGTTAAATATTTTAATATCTGCTTTACAGTAGATAAAAACCTGAGTTAAATATATTAATGTCTTCTTTTACAATAGTTATCAGACAACGTAACCAAATCGCGTTGCTGGAAGCAATATAGGCAGTATGAATTTTAAAATATATTTTATCTTTTTTATCAATGTCGGTAAATTGTCAGCTTCTAACAAGGCTTTGCAGTTATCATCCGTCTTTCTGTGCTCGCCATGTTAACATCCCACTGAAACCAACTTTACCTTTTATCCATTCGGGGGAGATAGAATTCATTGACTGAAGTACATAATAGAATAATCTGTATCTCTTTCATTCACTTTTTTCCCCACCTCTCTGCGTCAAAACATTCCAAATGCACCCGAGTTGCAATGATGTAGAGGAAGAATACGCGGGAGAGAAAAGAACCGATACCAGTAATATACCAATCCTTTTTATATTTATCACGAATGAAAGGCTGTAAGGAAAAGTTGATCTCAAAAGATTTTAACTCAAACCACAAACGAAGCCCTGCTAGTGATACTAAACGACGTTCGAACAAGACGAAAAATACGCCGTCTGAGCATACATGCAAATTCAAGTACGAAATGGCATGAAATGTATGCGTCTTGTCGTTAGCTCAGCATTTAACAAGTCATTTAGAATGCTGTGATGCAAATTTATGTACAGACAGATTGAAAAACGATACGATTAGGAAATGCAAACATATCAGAACAGCTTAATTCCGAAGTAATTTAGTTAATAAGACTTACATAATTATTCCTCAAGTTACATTGAGGCTGCATTTGATGGTAGATTTGGTTTCATAATTTAAAGTCTAGTTAGTAGACCTGCATATACTATTACATAGCTACATAATATATGTGGATATTTAACATAAAATTTTGAATGAATAATTGTACCCAAACCTGTGTGGGTGTGAGCACGTTTGTCGCAATTTTTTGCGCGCACATGTGCGTACGCGTAGGTGTGTTTCAATCTGGTTCGAGAAGCTATTATTGTTGAGAGGTCTGTAGACATTTGCAGAAAGATTTCTCTTAACACGATGTAATATATTTCGCACAATCAGAAAACACAGTAATATATATATATAAAACTGAGGTTGTCTGTCTGTCTATCGATTTTTGGCACACATCTCCTCTTAGAATCTCTCACGGAATTGCACCGAAATTGCTATACTTGTACATTGAGCCCTAGCGAAGACATTGGAAGAAAAATATTTCAAGTTGACCCGCCCTATCTGACGAAATCGAATATAATGTATCGATTTTTGAGCGTAAGTGATCAGTTATTTCCCTTTGTTCTGTTTACATTCAGCGTAGCGTCTTACGTTCTCTTTACATTTTCTGCGTGCAAAAATTAAAAAAATGATTTCCCTTTGTTCTGTTTACATTCAGCTTAGCGTCTTACGTTCTGTTTACATTTTCTGCGTGCAAAAATTAAAAAAATTACGCTGGCAAAAATTAAAAAAATTACGCTGGCTTTCTCAGCGTTTAAAATGACATTAACACAATACACGAACAGTTGTCGAGCCAGCAAAATTTTGACCTGCAAAATTCATCAGTTCGAACACTAAGCTTCCGTTTTGCTTCATTTCCATTTAAAAGTCTTTTAAAACAATATTTTTACTTGAAAACAAGTCTATTTAAAGACTACGTAAAACAAGCAAATATTTCGTAAAAAAAAGCACAAATTATATAAGTTTATTTAAAATATATGTATATGTAAATTTCGTTAGGCGTGCAGACAGACAGTCGTGCAGACAGACAGTCGTGCAGAGAGGTGATATAGGCGTGCAGACAGACAGTCGTGCAGAGAGGTGATATAGGCGTGCAGACAGATAGTCGTGCAGAGAGGTGATATAGGCGTGCAGACAGACAGTCGTGCAGAGAGGTGATATAGGCGTGCAGACAGACAGTCGTGCAGAGAGGTGATATAGGCGTGCAGACAGACATAACTGATAATTTGGTTACGCTAATGTTTTTCTCTGCGTTGCAGTGTTTACATTTTCGATCTTTGTTAATAAATAACCAGTGCAGTTTTTATCCCCAGCATCCTCTTTTGTTATAACATTCGGGTTATCGTTATGTTTTCTTAACTTCATAAGGCATATTGTTGGTTGAGGGAATATTAATCAAAAACACCACATGCAAGTCTGCACAGTAGACACTACAGTTTTTAAGCCAAAAAAGAAACTTAACATTGTAACTTTAACACAGCTACTGAGCGACCCCGAGCAACGCCGGGCTTTACTGCTAGTTTTATATAAAACAACCAAGACGGATTACTGAAATACATTTATAAACAAGCTCATTTAATGTATAATTAAAAATATGTAAAGAAATATTAGTGTGTTATATGAGGAACAGTAAGTGACACAATTTAAAACATTTCATATATTCAATGTACAGGATAATAAATGAAGCCTGACATAAGTCAGCAATGTATTTTTTTTTTTTTCTTTTTCTAACGGCAGTATTTATGAAAGAAACATTTTACATGTGGATTAATATTAGTATTGAACATCAAACTGTTAAAAATAAGAAATTCGTTAAGGAATCTACGGGGGTGTCAAACGTTTTCATCTAGGTAAATATTCAAGGCTGAGACAAGCTCAGTAAAAAGTTCTGATAACAAGTCAATTAATATTGATCCAACGGACGAATGATGTGTATATAATTTACTTATCATTGTATGTCCGTTCACATTTCAGTGTTCGTGAAATGTATTGTCGTTGTTTAAGTTTGTGAGAAAAACAAGCTGTATAATGTGAAGTATGTTGTTATATTGTGATTTACTGTCATTGATAATTTTGGTGCATATTTCCTCTATAGTGGCTATCGTTATCTGATAGTCAGAATTGACTGGCCAAAATGTTGCTCACTTTACTGGTCATTCCATTGCCGATAGGGGCGTTTGTTGTTTCTGCAGAATAGAAAATATGAAGAGAATACGCGTAGGGAAATATTTTAAGCAGTTCATTCGTAGGGGTGATATATTTGTTTTGTTTTTTTTAGAGAGAAATAGATCTGTCAATGTAGGTTCAAATGTTTTAACAGTTAGTTCGGTGACAGATATTTGAAACATATCTACAATAAGTGAATGATGCGATGGGATAACATGTTTTGCACAAACCCTGATTAACACATTGATGCTACTGACATGTTAGCAACGCGACATTACCTGTCAACTGGTACAACATTTAAGAAAGAATTCATAATACATCAATGGCAGTTTTTTCATGGCCAGAAAGTAGTCGTCTTGTATATGAATAATTCACTACAAACTTACTATTTTCTCTTACACATGAAAGTTTCTCTCTCTCTTGTCTGTCAATGTACGTACTACCTAAATATCAGCTGCGAACAGAAAGTTTTAGGCCTCTTCCTCTCATGATATTCTACCGCCTACTCCCACTCACTTTATCTGTCCTTAACTCCCCTGTATAAACAAACATGAGAGGTTATATCTACAGGTTTCAGCTAATGTCTCGTCATCAGATAATAACAACCTCAGCCACTCTCTCTACAGAAGCATAGAAACTAAATGCAATGGAGATTTAATAATTTAAATGATGTGCATTGGATGAGCAACCTTATGAGGTAAACATTTACGCAGATCATTGCGTACATTCTAAAACTTTGTGATCATTTTATATATATATTTAAAATATTTCTGTGTTTAAAATACGGTTATTGTGTATTTTTAAATCTTGTTTGCTTTTTCTTAAAAAAAGCACTTTTACTATGGACACTGAGACGACTGCTCCACATTTATAACATCTAATATTATATAGAAATATTAGCTTATATATATATATATATATATATATATATATATAGCTATATATATATATATACGGTTATAGCTACTGTCGCTCAGAGAGTGGGATTGGCTCAGTGCACAGTCTTTCGTCACTTTAAAAAGTATCTTCACGCACAGGCATTGTACGATAGAATTAATTAATTATTATTAATAATGGTATATCGTGCAATGGCCATACTCGATGACGAGCGGACATCCATCATATATATATATATGTATATATATATATATATATATATATATATATATATATATATATATATATATAGATGGATGTCTAGTAAAATAACATTAAGCAATCATATTCGGCTGAAGCAAACATACAAATTATACAGTGTGGAGATAATATAAACTATTGGAATGTTTACTGTAATTTTCAATGCAAACATTGAAATAGAAATACATAGCTTGAATTTTATAATACATATTGAAAGATTGTTAAATATATTGTTTGGCTTTCGAAAAGAAATAACAACAGCTATTTTGATAAATTAGGAATCTAGTTTCTGATTATCAATCAATAATTAAGAAAAAATTATACATAAATATATATATAAATAAATATATAAAATAAATTCAAGAAAATGGATTGTTTTTCTACCATATAAAAACGAAACTGTCTTGTTTACAGCGCTAAAACATTTTAGCAAAAATAAAATTAATAAAATAATAACATAAAATAAAAAAATAAAGCAATGAAATTATAAACACGGTGTTAGTTTCTACGTGTTTGAAGCATTGTTAGGCAGCCATTTTAAGTATCGTCTGCATTGACAGCATGGAGCAGCCTGCTAGGAATGGCACAAAATACAGCTATTTATACTGAATCTTGTTTATCTCCATGTCCTTTTGTAGCGACTGGCTTACATAGAAATAACTTTGTCTGACATGCGTGATATATTGGTTTCGTGTTTGCAGGCTCAGATTATTTCAGATATTTCTAAAACTCGATGTGTATCCTGCGAGTTTGCTATTCATTATTTTGATATGGATGTCTAGTCTGCATTACATGCATCTCATACATTTATACAAAGACATTAATAAAAACAAGATCGTTTTAGCAGCCTGGTTGATTTTACAACGATACGTTTAATATTTTCATTTGTGTATCTCTAGGTGATTCAATAACTTACACTGTGGTGAACGTGCGTTTCTATCAATTCCACTAGTATCCTACTATAACCAATTAGGATTTTGAAAATAGATTCGTAAAACTTGCGTTATATTATTACTTGTTATAGTAAGAAAAACATTATTTCCACACCTGTAAACTATCGATATCTTAACTGATCATATCAGTTTCAGTGGTGTGCGTTATTGATTTAAATGGTTTGTGTTTACGTTAACTTATAGAAAAAAAAGAGGGTTTATAAGAATTACTATAATTTATAGGCTCAGATGCGTGGTTCCCTTTTCAGATCCACTGCATGCTGAAGAAATAAATACAACGGGCAACTCCGTATATAATTATGACGAAAGGCTGAAGTATTAGGGACATGAAGGAATGGTAATAGTTGTATAGGTATATTCATGATTATTAAGGCTATGAAGCTACATATACACATATCATTTAAAACCCTCATCTTTGTTAAACGTTATTATATGAAATATAAATAAAAAAACTTTTGTAGACGCATGCCAGTTTAACAAGGACACTTCCTATTTCTAGTAATTGTTATCGGGCAATAGCTTTCTATTTAACGTACATATATATCAGTAAGAATATGCCCTGCATTTAGCAATTTGTTTCAAGTCAGATGATATTATGGCAATCCTAAATATAATGCCTTATAAAATTCATTATGTACCCTGTGATGAAAATAAAAGTCTCTTAACCAAGATGCGAATAAACTTAAAGGGATATTCAGTCAAGAAAATTGAATTAGTATTCAAAGTGATGTTATAATATTTAATATAACCACAATCCGACAAATAATTGTAGATTGTGTAAGTGTTACAGAACTATTTATACAAGCTAATGAAATTGCTTCTTAGTACAGATATTTCGAAGAAATTTCCTTCTTATTTTAACCACATCGTCTCATGATATATGGCATTATGTCCTAGAATAATATTTGCTTTTAAGCTAATGGATTTCCATTCGTGTTTGTTTAACTGTCCAGCGCATATTAAACATCAATTTGTTTACATGAATTTGACAAGAAATGTGTCCATATACAATTCACAATTCAGTTAATTAAAGCCATAGCTAAAAATCCATCACATATAAATTCTTTCGAATACATTCATACATTTGTGTGTGTGGGTGTAAACATATATATACGCTAATGGTTCCATGTAATATTTGTTTAGATAATGTAACTAATAATATCGAGCATGCTATGATTTGTGTAAAGAAGGCACGTTGGCCACTGTATCAACAGGAATAGTAATAAAAATATATAGGATTTTACATGACATAAGGTCAAATAATATTTTACATAGCATCCAATAACTATAATAATTCTGCTGACTTTATTCTGGAATAATAAACATGCTGGGAGTCTAGACAGTGAGATTCAACATTCACAACTTCATGTTCCTGCTAATTAGTTATATTATTAACGTGTTGAAAACATAATAACTGTAAAAGCAATATAAAATATGTAAAGTTCTAAATAATATTTGTCTGATTAATTGAACACATTATATTTTGTTGTTTTCTTTGTGATGGTGGAATCTTCATAGTTATTCCATTGCTAATGCAGACGACAGTCTGTGAATTCGTTACGACTCGCAACTCTTTGAGTTCAAGTCCCACAGAGGTAATGTCTGCTGTTTGTCATTTCGAGACAAATATATAGAGTACGAATCCGCTGTATCTTTTTAAACTTCTTTAATACACACTCCTATTCTCTGAAAGAAATTAGCTGTGTTCAGAGCTGGAGTGGTGATGAGGTCCATCAGGTTTCAAAACTGCGTAAGAAACGATGTATCTCCCTGCGGCTACACCAGGAGTTACCGGTTAAAAACAAATACGGAGAAACTTATATACATTTGATATACTTTCAAAATGTTGATTGAGTGACTACATAGCTTCTCTTCAGCCTATGTTGTCTACACATTTACACTTCGATTCTACGAACGCTCAGTGTAGCGAATCACTTATAATAAAAAAGGAAGCAAACCTTTTTTGTGACGGAACAAGGATATATACTTTCAATGACGTATATGAGGTGCGAAAAATGTGTTGTAATACATTTTTGTTATAATTATATCTGCCAAGGGCTGAAACCTCTCTTTCTCTCTCTCTCTCTCTCTCTCTCTCTCTCTCTCTCTCTCTCTCTGTATATATATATATATATACTCTTCAACTAAGGTCACTGTCCGAATCTGCATTTATTACCTTTTGTGTTTTACAGAACTAAGTTTTATCGCTGTTCACCGCCTCTAGTGCTCTCTTAATTCTAATATTTAGGTTACGAATTATATACATGTAGTGGTACTTAATGTATAAATATACTGCTTAGTCTCTTGTTTAGATAATGTTTAGTACTCTTTAGTCATCTCGTTTATTATTATTCGGTTTTATAATGTAAACATATTAGTAATATTTAAACATATACCTGCATTAAACGAGCTAGATTAGATGCACATTAATATTTTTGTTCTTTTGTATGTAATGTTACTGCCATCAGGTGGTTAACATTCGATGCCAATATTCTCGTTTGCAGAGCATAGAATATAATATTATGTTGATAATGTGTCTCGGTTATACAGCGCTATATGATACTTTTACTGAAGAAATCTAGATGGTGGGTATTTTGTTTAAGTAAACAGATATTTACTACGTGAAGTAATCGATGCGGCAGTCTTCTAAAGACCTAACACACACACACACACACACATATATATATATATATATATATATATACACATATAACCATGACAATATTCCTTTGTGAGGAATATTCGGTTCCACTATATTAATTGAATGACTTTACCAACTCCAGCCCAAATTAATCGCTTGGGGTGATATAATTTTTCACTGCTGATATCAATATCAAATATACTCCATCAGTTAATATCGTATCGACAAATCAATTTCGTTTTTTACTTCACTAATCTTATTATTACTGCATAGTAGATAGGCTGATGATCAAACTTTAGACATTTTGAAAGAAATAATATACGGTGTTGGCATTTTTTGTTTGGTTTCATTTTTCAAAATTTTACTGCCCAAGTTTATTAAACAACATCAAAGGTTAATGACCTCTATAAAGTTATTTCGAAAACAATACTTCTTTCAACTAATTGCCTGACATTCGTGGTTATAGTTTTCCTTTCTTTTGTTTGCTAAAATAATTATTCAATCGATATTTTTCTATTGTCGCGATAAAGACGAAGCATTAGTAATAATAACTGCCACAAACAATTATTCTACAATAAAGAATGAAGTCAAACGTAGTTAATAAAAACGTCTTCAACATATTATTCCCCATTTTCGCTACACATTTGTCACATTACCTTTCCTTATAAAGCAAAAAACGAGATACGAAATAAAGTAGAAGTAGAATTAGGAAGCGATAAAATTGCTTAGTTCTAAAATCCCTACACAATACATTTAGGTTTAAATAGGAATAATAATTAAGTATTTCCTTGAATGTGTTATAACATTTTTACATTCATCTAAATGTTTCTAGATTAGCATAATGTTAAAATAGAAATCTATATTCGCTATGTTTGTTTGAATCACTTTGGATTGCAATTTCTCTTTCTGTTAATTATACAAATTATTTGTATTCATCAAAGATACCAAAGGAACTAACCATGTAACTTAAATCTAGCTTAAACAGAATATATTAAATATCGTAAAGCACAATATATTATAATTCCATGAAAGACATAGATTTAACCATGTGATTCAATCCCACATATATAATAATGAAGAAGCGCAGTCTTTACACAAGTTGTATATATATATATATAACTATTTCAAAATGTTATTTAACAGCATATTTAATAATTGTTTCTACTTTTGGCACAAGGCCAGCAATTACCCAGTACATTACTGGTACTTTATTTTATCGACCCCGTAAGGATGAAAGGCAAAGATGAAAGGCAAAATTTGCACATATTTCGTATTAATGAAGGTGGATTGGCAGTATCGGTAGAGGGTCGGACGCCATGCTTTCCAGCATAGTTACGTCCCTTTACGATCTGAGTTCAAATCCCGCCGAGGTTGACTTTGCCTTTCATCCTTATGGGGTCGATAAAATAAAGTACCAGTAATGCACTGGGTAATTGCTGGCCTTGTGCCTAAAGTAGAAACAATTATTTCGTATTAATATTCCTTATTTCTAAATTAAATATATTTCTGTATAAAAGCAAACAGTTCTAATCAAGAGTTTGTCCAGTATTGATATATTACATAGCAACCGATTGTCTTTTTTAGCAAGATATATAAAAGATGTACATTAGAAAAATAAAACATTAAGCCTAACATAATTGATGGTTGAGAGTTATTCAGCAGATTTTTTAATGCAAATATTTTGATATATTATACATTATATACTGAACACCTGGCTGTGTGTCTAATGTACATGAAGCGGAGGCATCGCACCAGTTTCGAAATACGGGAAGACTTTTAATACATAAAAGTACAATTAAACTGGAAGGAGATGTTGTTCAATGCGTTAAGTCCACCTTTATAGAAATAGGTTCACTCTGCGAAGAGACGTGGACCGATATAGAGTTCTTTTGATGTTCTTATAGCCTAAAGAGCCTCAATATTCAATAATTATGTGCTAAGATAATGTGGCATGTCAAATACTATTTTGCAAGATACTTATATTACAACAATACCAAAGAAAAATGCTTCCATATTCATTTCATTTTGTCATTTATTGAAGTATTAATGCATTATATTCTTCGATAGTACAATGTTGATTCTTCAAACATAATTCTAAAGAATATTCTTGTTATTGATTCAACGATGAATCCGTTCTGGATCAATAACTTCCAAGACTTCAAAGAGTCAGAAATCGTTGGAAGATGGAAACCTATCAAATGATAGGTAAGTATTTCTATTCTTTCAGGTGGTTATTCTGTGCAGCACTCGTAACCAGTTTCGCTTCACAGTTTCTATGTCTATTCTTTTTTTCTTTATAAAATTCACATATAATATAATGTAATATAAAGATTATAAGACAAGCGCAAGGATGGGGAATTAGGGGAGCTAAGACACTGACAAAATAATGCAGGAATAGAAAACCATTAAATTATGCTAAAACTATAAAAAGAAATATATTTAAAGCAGATAATTTGTAGATAATGGTGTGAGGGCAAGAAGGAGAATTTTAGAATCTTTACGCTTTGGAGATCATTATTTTGTGCAATAAATTAAATTAACTGAGTAAAAAGTAAGATAACGTCATAATAACATCATATCAAGTAGTATACTCCTGTGTAAGATAAAAGATATTAATCTAAGAATATGAGAATTGAGAAACCACACATAAAATTACAAAGAAAGGCAGATCACAATAATACATTATATATATATATATATATATATAAAATGGTTAGAAACAGACGGAATTTTAAGATGGGTTAGAAATTTATGTGTTACTAGGTCAGGTAATTAACCTTACACACACACACACACACACACACACACACACACACACACACACACACACACATATATATATATATATATATATATATATATATATATATATAGAGAGAGAGAGAGAGAGAGGTATATATATATATATATATATAGAGAGAGAGAGAGAGGTATATATATATATATAGAGAGAGAGGTATATATATAGAGAGAGAGGTATATATATATATAGAGAGAGAGATAGGTATATATATATATATAGAGAGAGAGAGGGGTATATATATATATAGAGAGAGAGAGAGGTATATATATATATAGAGAGAGAGAGAGGTATATATATATATATATAGAGAGAGAGAGGTATATATATATATAGAGAGAGAGAGGTATATATATATAGAGAGAGAGAGACGTATATATATATATAGAGAGAGAGAGGTATATATATATAGAGAGAGAGAGAGGTATATATATACAAAGAGGGAGGGAGGCATATATATATATATATATAGAGAGAGAGGGATATATATACAAAGAGAGAGGGAGGCATATATATATATATATGAAAGGATTGATGGATAGAAAATGTGAAAATAGTCATAAATGTTTGTCATGAGATGCGTTTTCACATGTATTGCTAGGATTTTATATGTCATGAAATATATCTGAAAGCAGGATCAGGACAACTGAGAAATTTTGTAAATATGCAGCTAAGATTTGAAATCATGCTTCATTGAAAGAGAACCTACGTTAAAGTAAATGAAATAATTAATTGTTTCTACTTTTGGCAATTGGCCAGCAATTACCCAGTGCATTACTGGTACTTCATTTTATCGACCCCGTAAGGATGAAATGAAATAATTAATGGTTTCTGATTTAGGCACGAGAGCAGCAAGTTTGGGGGATGGAGTAGTCGCGTAAATCTACCCCAGTGTGTGATTTGTACTTTATTTTTCGATCCCCGTAAAGATGAATGGCAGAGCTAACCTCGGCGATATTTGATCAAATCGTAAACGGCCGTGCCGTACCATATGCTGCTCTAACAGAAGAGGAACTCTATTTAAGATAAGAATAAACGGGACATATATTATTCTTAACATCGACGGCATATGGTACGAATTAATATAAATTCCATTGAGATCTTGTTGAATAATGCAACTAGTATTGTGTCGCGAATACCTTTCAAAATACAAAATACTCACTCCAGAATCTTATAAATGTTAGTGAAAATGACCCCCCCCCCCCCACACACACACACACTCACACAAGCAATATTGTTCTATTCCCGAAATTAAGAAGACTTTGACTGAAATGTTGCCAGCCACGTTTTTAAAGGTGAGAAAATGTAGAATGCTTTTATCAGTTAGAAGCTATCCCTTTATTAACATTTCAAAAGAACACAGTATATATTTTGTTATGAACATATAGTTTTCTTTCATAAGGAAACAAATACCAACGTCTGATTATTTCTATCAGATTAAAATATAAGTGTTTATGACAATATTCAATATTCTTATTTTATATGAATTTTCTAATAAAGTAATATTAATTTTTGACCTCATAATATGACAATTCGATGGAACATTTCGACTGATTCTGGGAATGGAATTTGCTGATGAAATTCATTTAAATTGTCTACTAAGAAAAACAAAAGAATAAATAGAAATAATACTGAAAAAAAATAAAGAAGAAAGAAAGAAAGACATTACCAAATAAGAGAATCTGTTAGAATCAATGAAAATCAGAACACATTTGCTTCAAGATTTTCTTCAATGATTAGAGTGCTTTAGCTGCCACAGCTGTCAGTTCGACTATGGCATGAAAGATTTAAAGAAGAATTAAAGGCGACATAATCTTCGAGTCATTAAAAAAAACAAAACAAAAATAAACGAAAACGATTTCTGGTATTTGGCTAAAATAAATGATAGTTACATTAATATCATGATTTGATTCGGATTCATAAATATACGTCAAATTTTTAATAGCTTGCCTACTTAAAGCTCTTACATGTGATTTTGTTTATCAGGAAGAAAGGCTGACAAAAGCCAACTATAATGCATAAAAATTGGGTCAACACACAAAAATATATATTCCTGTGTATACACAGCTACGATATTTACTTTAACACATCCATTTAGTATGCCACGGTTCTGTAAGCATGCGAACACATTAGACATATAGAAAGAGAGCAATTAATTGATTTGCCATAGCTAACGTTTGTAGATTGAATTTAAACGATTCGGTAAACTTATTTGTGAATAATTCTAAACCAAAGAAAACAATGCATTTGTTCGTTAAGGATATTTACAATGTATAATAAATTAATAATGTAACTTATTTAAGACAACACAGCTGAGTTTCGAGAAAACTAACAGATCCTTGTGTTAAGTATATTAACAATAACATCCATGTGGTATTTACTGTGGCAAAACTCTTATATCTAACTGGAAATATAATTTGATACTTTCCGAAAGGACTTGCGATATAATTGAAAAGAATCCCAATTAACGCAGAATTGAAGCCGTCTATTATGTGGTTATAAGTAAAATATATTTCTAAGTCGCCCTAAAGCAATATTCATAAGAATATAAGTTGTATGAGAGGCTTAATTTTGTTATAGGTAGTGTGGTTTGTAGGAAGGAGTTGAGTCAACATATTCGCAGGAATTTCTTGAAAAGTTGCCAAAAGATTAGTGCAGTAAAATGGTAATGGAGATAATTCAATAGAGATGAGATTCTTCAGATGAACGTCTGGGACTAGCAAATAATATATATATATATATATATATATATATATATAAAGAGAGAGACAGAGAGAGAAGGTGGGGGGATACATAGCATATGTAATTCAGTAAATTTCTGGTAGTACATTGAAGAAATATATAAGTTTAACACGTCAAATAAAACAAAAGTGTCCTACCGTTTCGGACACTAGTCCTTCATCAGAAAACAGGATTAGAAATATAAGATAAAATGGAAAGATAACGACTACGAAGAGGAAGAAACGGTAATATGAAGAAAAAAAAACAACACGTCTATATTCAGCCAGCCATATACATACACATATTTATACGGAGAACATACATACATATATACAGGCACATATATATATATTCAAACAAACAGACATATATATATACATGCACACATTGTGTGTGTATATATATATAATATTTATAAATGTATGGATATATGTGTATGTATGTGTATATACATATATATATATATATATATATATATATATATATATATATATATATATATATATATATATATATATATATATATATATATATATATATATATATATATATATATATATATATATATATATATATTTAAGTGTCTGGATATATGTATGTATATATATATATATGTTGATTTAAAACTTCACTATTCACAAGTGTTTTTTAACCTTCATATCATGTATCCCTATTTTATCTGATGGAAACGCAGATATCATCACATGATGATATTTGTTTTTGAAATGCGCATAATAAAATACTTGGAACTCTTTTAACCATCTTTCGATCTTATATATATATATATATATATATATATATATATATATATATATATATATAATATAAGTGTATGGATATATGTGTGTATATATGTATATATATATATATATATATATATATATATATATATATATATATATATATAATATAAGTGTATGGATATATGTGTGTATATATGTATATATATATATGTGTGTATATATATATATATGTGTGTGTATATATATATATATATGTGTATATATATATATATATATATATGTGTGTGTGTATATATATGTGTGTGTGTATATATATATATATATATGTGTGTATATATATATATATATATGTGTGTGTATATATATATATATATATATATAGGTATAACGTTAGTGTCTCAATAGTACGCTCTCGATGCCTACAGTTAATTGCAGGCTCATTGGGTAAAATTCAATAATCACAACGCAATTTTAATTTTCTTACTGGTCTGTCTTTTAATAAGTATCATTCATTCTTTAATAGCGGTTGGTGTTGGGATAGTCTTGGCAGCGTACTTGAGGTCTGGTTGAACATATTCTTCATTAAATTACATTTAATTGCAACACATTATATTTTTGCTGCAATTTATTAAAGTGATATGATTGGTTGGTTAGAAATGAGTGCGAGAATGATGCTCTATCATTAAATGCAGTCGAAGCTGTAAAAATTATCTAAGATTACTCTTGGTAAATTAAGTGTTCCTCGTAGTCTTTCTAGTTTCTAAGATTTTGATAGAATGTTTGCAGCGATTCTCTAGAGATTCACATCTTGAAAATATATCTATATTTAAATTTATAATGAAACATATAATAGCTTTTCATGTCTGCAGTGTATTGCTGAGTGTAATTATGTAAGTACATAACACAATATGTGTTTTACACAAACACATGCAGGCGGGTACAGGTAATCGGATATTACATAAACACAGATACGTTGAGGACGTCATATATGTATGTGTGTGTTTTGGTATGTGTGTGTGTGTGAGTATGGATGTGTGCGTGTGGAATTCAAATTACAATGTATTGCCCAATTCCTGTATCAGATCTTAATTTCGTAAAATTAAGAATTCACTCATTATCTGCTCGGAGGTGCATGAATATACAAGCGTATCACATACTTGAAGAATAATAAAGAATCCTATAATATTGTACACAAATATAATATATATATATGTGTGTGTGTGTGTGTGTGTGTGTGTGTGTGTGTGTGTGTGTGTGTGTGTGTGTGTGTGTGTGTGTGTGTGTGTGTGTGTGTGTGTGTGTGTGTGTGTGTGTGTGTACGTGTGTATGTGTGTGTATATGTATGTATGTGTATGTGTGTGTATATGTGTGTGTGCGTGTGTGCGTGTGTTCGTGTGTTCGTGTGCGTGTGTGTGTGCGTGTGTTTGTTTGTATAAATGATTGTAACAATAATGATAATTTTATTTTTGCGAAGAGCGATCAAATTTAGGTATAGGCTGTTTGAGAGATTATCTGTCCACCTGTGTTATCAGAAAACTTAAAGGGAATCATTGAATGTTGGAAATATTGTAGACAAGTCGGTAAAAGGAAAGATGATGGAATGTGTAAAGTCAATGTTTATCTCTGTAGAGTTAACAGAAATTATTTACACTACGTTAGTTTGACAGCGAAAAACAAATATAAAGAAACCATTGTTGTAGCAGGCGAAGATAAAAAATGATTCCATCTGTCGTTCTTTTGTTGAGGCGATGCCTGTCGAAACTCTTGGAAGAAATAGGTTTTTCAATTTAAGAAGTTTACCTGTATCAACATTCACTGCATATAAATGATATGACGAGTTTTTCTTTTCTTGCTTTACTCTCCTGTTTTGATAAGGATATTCTAGCACCCAATGTAGAAATCTACAATACATTGACGTGTTAGACATCATCAGAACAATAAAGATAACACATGACCTCGATATAATGCTAGGATGTTGTAGATGTCATTAACAATTAAAACAGTTCTATTTTTCGTGCCTGACGTTAACAGCTTTCCTGGCTGTTTTCAATTCAACACAACTAATTTATCGGGGACTTTCTATCACAGCTAGTAATTAACAAAAATAACATGGCTGACGGATATGAAAGGAAATTTAAATTGAATAACTACGCTATTAAAATTGATGTATCCAAACTAATAAAAGCAAACCTTGAGAGAAAATATAGGTGGTTGATTGGTTGAGTTAGATGAAAGCATAATTTGGGGATGGTTCTCTGTATTGCTTGCTATTCATTTTCTCACTCTGTTATTTAGTTCTATTATTTGTCACGCTCGGGTGTGTGCGTATGAATGCATGTATATTATGGCTGAGTGTGAGCCTTGTTATTCTGGAGTTCACCTGCGCATTAAAGAGGATCGTCAGACATCACTAACTTTTCAATATTAGAGAAAGTATAAATAGCTTGAGATTAAAAGGGGGCTGGCAGTAAGCTTTTTTCACATGGATGTGTAGAGAGGGAAACATATATGAGATGTTACTAAAGATTTGACTAGTAAGAACATAATTCAACACAGTACTTCGTAATTTAAAGAAATTAAATTATAAATATCCTTTATTACCTTATATATAATATATACATTCTATATTCTATTACACCAACAGTTTCACATGGTTTCAGTTTGAGCACCGGAGTTACATTTAAGAAATTAGGTGAGTGTGAGGGCGTGTGTGAGGGCGTGTGTGAGAACTAAAACTTAAAAACAAGGGAACGATTTTCGATGACTAATATATATATATGACACTGGGTATGAACCGAAGGCTTACCTGCAATATTCCAGGTACTAAACCAGTTGTTCGAGACAATCACAAAGCAATCAATGGAGCGAGTAGTTGATACATTATCGTTCAGAGTAAACACAAATGTTTATATATATATATATATATATATATATATATATATATATTGTCTAGAAATATCCGTCGAAACGGCTTGAGTTCTGCCGTTGGGGTCCTGACTCTTTTCCTATTACCCACTTTACTACCCAAAGTATTAAGTACTCTGGTGCTTTATGGTGCACTTGGTTCCTTACCACACTTCCTTCGTTATATATATATATATATATATATATATATATATATATATATATATATATATATATATATATAGTGATGATCATATATAAACACTCAAACCCTTACATTCTTACATATTACATCTCCCTTAAACTGTCATCCTATAATCTGTAATACGATATATTATTGATGGTAGTTTTTCTTAAAGTTTATAATTATTCATTGACTTGTGTCTGTCTGCTTTGTATTTACGCACATCTTAATGAAGATATTAACAGAACGAGGAAATTATCAAATACTTAAACAAACAACATTAATAAAATCTAAGCTTTACGTATATACAAGATGTATTACCCTGAATAAAAGATCCTTTGATTCACAAAAGAATCACAAGAGAAAGAAAAATCTAAATATGAAATAAATTCTTGTAAATACATTGAAATGAAATAGGAAAGCTACTATGTGTTTTTGTCTCAGAATATTTAGAACAAAGAACATTATTTTTCTTAGCTTATAAATAAATTTAAATAAGTGGAATAATCAACATGTGTTTTGAAATGAGAAAATAAGACAATAGGAAAATAACTGTAAGCCTGAAGCGGTTGGCTCTCACTATGTAATTAAATAAGAGAAAGCTTACAATTTTAACGATATTCATTTTAAACAACAGCGGTAACAAGTAAAATACATTACAGTCACAATAACAACGGGAAGAATAACATAACAAACAACAAGAACAAAAACATCTGAAACAATTGCGAAAATAACAATAGCAATATCTAGAACAACAACAAGAGAGTTATAATTCCTTGAAATGTAATTATATAGGAAGATGATGCGGTTGAATATGAGTATCATCACACCATCGAAGAGTGATATCCCAGCTTCGATACCACCATCACCATAAATATTGCCATAAATATGACCATACATCTTAATATATTTTCGTACCGGTGTTGATGATATTAATAATAATCATCGTCATCATTACATCCATCATCATTATCAACTATAAATACGCCTATATCCTTAATTGCTTTCTGATAAGACTCGCTATGTTTAAGTATATTTACACGTTTTGTCGTGTAACTATATTTACACGGTCTGCCTCGTAAGTATTCTAGTTTATCGCAATATTTTGCAGCCATATATATTTCTATCTTTCCTAAACTGAAGGAAATTGCTACAATCTATTTAATATCGTAAAGAGGCAAACGTGTAGAGCTAGCTTATAAAATATTCAGTTAACCCTCGCCCAAAGAACTGGTGATAGTTTATAGATGTATTCTGTGTTGAATTACCCTAGAATCATATTATATTACATATCTCAAACATCATATATTCTGGCGTTGACATATTTTTAAGTGCTACTTTTGCACATTATGATTTCACCATGTCGTGCTTAATAATATGAAGACTCTGATAAGAATATTATTAAGCACGGCTAACATTGACAAGATCTTTCAGCGATTAAAAAGAAAGTTATTTTGCTGGAACTATGTGTGATGTTGTTGTAGATATTTCACTAGGCAAGCATCAGCTGTAGAATGGTCTAAACATTGAAGATATAATAGATAATCCTCCGTTATTTAATTATATTTCTACTAAGTATGCAAATCTAAAACATTCTTACATGTACACATATATAATAGCGTACCTGTTATTTTAGAGTGCATCTGTTTCTAAATTAAAGTGAGTGTACTCAACCGATACACTGTAAATCATTTCCAAAATTCATGTGTTATACCTATGATGAACCTGATTATATTTTTGTCTAAGAAATTGAAATGCATAATCAAATGTTAATAATTAGGAAAAGGTGGCCTTGGGATTTGAGCTCTATACATCTTTTACCGTGATTCTCCTGTGGAATGGAAAACAAATTATATGGAATATGAATTCAATGAAAATATTCAGTTGGAAAAAAATTGAGTGAAATGAATTACATTTTAACATGGAATATTTTTTACTGGCGTTGCCAATGTGAATGTATCAGTGTAAATATATATATATATATATATATATATATATATATATATATATATATATATATATATATATATATATATATATATATATATACAAAATAGAAAAAATAGTGTGAAGTACAGTTGCTGTTGGCTGCTTAGTTGGTGTCGTTAGCAACGTCTTTTCTCTCGTTATTATGAATAATTAATCAGTATCCAATGTAAATATAACCAACATAAATAACTTTTATATAAAAATAAAAATATTAAAGAATATGTAATATTTTCTGGCAATGAAATATGAGAAAATTTTACAACGTATATAAATCATTCAAAAATTTGGTGAAAATTATTTTGGAGTCAACTGACGTGACCAGGAATTTTAGGAATAGCGAATATAAAAAGTACAAATCGTAACAAACCAACTGAAGCGTATATAGTGAACGTAAATAATTTCCAAATATAATATTTTTGAAACTTTCCCTCAAATCTGATAGTATCTTTCAGAAAAGATGTGTATATTATATATATATATATAGTCATGTCTTGGATCATCAAACTGTAATTTAAATATTTGTACCCTTGAAACTGTAGATGTTTAAGTGCTCTAAACACAACAGGTATAATGTCTATCTTGTTGTTTATATTCAACACTGAAGGATCATAAATATATTCTAACAGTATCCCATTGGAGGGAGAAAAATAATAACATTTTGGCAATGTACTATAAACGTGTATATGCACAGATCTAACGTACGTAAAGTTTCGGATAAAGTATTATGACGTTTTTATGATCCACCACACGGAGTTTAGATTTCTGCAAAATGATATCCAATATAAAGATATAAAACATGTGTTCACTTATGACCTGTGAAATATGAAGGATATTTTCACGGTTTATATTTGCAGCCCTTTTTTAAAGATTGTATAGTTAAGTATATATGGATCAAACTTTGCATAAGGACTTTCATGTCTGGAATTATATAGACATTTTGGGGCTACTTCTTTTCACAGTAAATTCGCTGAACATTGCAGATATACTCTGGGGAGGCATATGGCTTAATGGTTAGGGGGTCGTCTCATGATTGTAATGTGGCTGTGAAATTGAGCAAACAGCTATAATCCACTCAAGAGGTAAAGATGGGTTGTATCAGAGGAATTAAAGGTCGGCTGAAAGTTTCCTTAGGCTGACTATGAAGTATTGATACTAGAGAAGTGAATTCTTACATGCATTAATTCCAACTCTTCGTACTACCAACTTCATTTTTTCTTCTCAAGGACTATGTTTAAAGCTAACCTTGGCCAGCGTATAAACAATCCAGCTGACCCTCGTATATCTGGAATATATCGATGTACAGTTCTGATCTCCCTTGCGTAGTTAATATTTGAATATTTGAATATTTGAATATTTGCGTAGTTAATATTTGAATATTCTAAAAAACAATTCTGATCAGGCCATTACATAGATGGAGACTCGTTTGATTGAATTTGTTGTGTTAGCCGTATTTAGAACGCAATATTATAATTGTATGTATGTATTCATATATATATATATATATATATATATATATATATATATATATATATAACGAAGGAAATGTGGTAAGGAACCAGGTGGACCATAACGCACCAAAGTACTCAATACTTAGGGTAGTAGAGTGGGTAATAGGAACGAATAGGACCCCGACGGCTGAGCTCAGGCCGTTTCGACGGCTAATTCTGTCCAGAATTAGCCGTCGGAACGGCTTGAGCTCAGCCGTCGGGATCCTACTCGTTCCTATATATATATATATATATATATATATATATATATATATATACGTATGTGTGTGCGAATGTATGTGTGAATATACACTTATATATATATCCGGGAGAGATGACCCCTTAGCCTTTGTCAAGGCAGAATTCTAGGAGAAGAATATAGCACCTGCAACCCTGATGGTATCCAATGATGTTGACTTGTTCTTCTTGGTTAAGAGAGTGGGACTGGCTTTGTGCAGTGCCTTTGCTCACTATAAAAGCTTCACGGCACAGGCATTGCTTTATATCTGGAGATCTCTCTGCATTTGTCGTCACATGGTACCATGGGCCCAGCACTATGTGTCAGTAATTGTGTAGTCTTTGTACCAGAGTTTTCAAGTCGCTGGCTGAACTAAAAGTGACACTCGTTCAGCGCATCGGTAGGGGTTCTCCTACAGGGATATAAAGTAGTGGCCGTACTCGAAAATGAGTTGGCAGCCACCATATATATATATATATATATATATATATGTGTGTGTCTGTGTACGTATATATATATATGTGTGTGTGTACGTATATATATATATGTGTGTGTGTGTACGTATATATATATATATGTGTGTGTACGTATATATATATATATATATATTTGTGTGTGTATGTTTGTGTATGTTTGTGTGTCTATGTATATGTTGTACGCATGTATCTATGTATCCTCAACAACTACTTGAACATAATGATATTGCTCACTGTAGAATATCTAAAACATTTCCTGAAATTATTTTTTTCTAAATTACTATTTAAGTTTAATGATAATTACTTCGACAGCAGACTACTGATGAAACCGATCGTACGTCTGTATAGCTTTGAACGTCGACACGTTTTAATAATTTAGGAAGATGAAGATGTGATTTTCCTGTGCCATTCCAACAAACCTGACACACTCCCCCTAACCAGAGACATTCCAAACACTCCATACTTTCGTATGCAGACTATTCTCCTGACTTCATCTTGGAACCGACGCAGGGATATTTCTCAAATGGATTCCTATAAGAACCTATATACATATATATATTAGGAACGATCGACTTTCGTCAAATCGGACCGAGGAAACAATGTTTCCGTTGGTCTTTCCAATTATTAATACTATCTATCGGTCGCAACTCCAGGTAGAAGGAGCAACGTGAAATAAAGTGTCTTGCTCAAGGACATAACGCATCACCTGGTCCAGAAATCGAACTCACAACCTCAAGATTGTGAATCCAATTCTGTAACCACTAAGCCACAGGCCTTCACCCCACTCAGCCACATATATATTACTTTAGTCCAGAAATAGCCGCCGAAACGGCTTGAGTTCTGCCGTCGGAGTCATACTCTCTCCTATATATATATATATATATATATATATATATATATATATATATATATATATATATATATATATATATATATATATATATATATATATATATATATATATATATATATATATATATATATATGTATGTATATATATATATACGTTATTCCAGGTTGAATCGGAGGTAACCACAGTAAGTAAGGTACTCAATACATTGCAGAGTATAAAAGTTTTAATATAGATGAGATTCTACAGGACTAGAACTGCTTCATACTTTAGAAATCATCAGGAATCCCTGATGATTTCTAAAGAATGAAACAGTTCTAGTCCTGTAGAATCTCATCTATATATATATATATATATATATATCACTGTGTGATTTAATATACATGTTTGCAAATATTAATAGTCCTGTAGAGAAATTATTTGTAATAATTTCGATGGGTCATGAACCATTCCTCCTGGTGTTATTGTTCATGTTACTTTAATATAAATGATTGCGTAGGTGGCTAAAATATTACAATTGCTATTGATGGTGATGTTTTCTTTAATTTCGAGTTGTTTGCACTGGCAATGGAGATGAAGTCGTATAACGATAGTTATTTTAATGTTGCAGTTAAATAGCCATGATTTGGATAGTGTGAAATCACTATATATATATATAAATACACAC
The DNA here is from genome assembly GCA_964016885.1 of Eledone cirrhosa. Taxonomy (NCBI): domain Eukaryota; kingdom Metazoa; phylum Mollusca; class Cephalopoda; order Octopoda; family Eledonidae; genus Eledone; species Eledone cirrhosa. The sequence continues at coordinate 37,591,967 of OZ024751.1, forward strand.
ACACACACACACACACACACACACACACACACACATAATTATATATATATATATATATATATATACATAGCACTTATGTGTGTTTGTAAGTATATGTATATATCATTCATTTTTTTGTATTAACGATGATGATGATGATATTGTTTGCGATGTTGTCTAGTAGCGAAAGTGGCAGTGAAGTATTGTTGTCATAATAGCGATATTTGTTCCGGTGGAGGTACAGCTGGCTGGCTGTTTTCAAAAATCTAATCGCTAGTAGGAATGCTGAATCACTCACGCTGGAACCTCAATTAATCAATTAATTAATGGTACATTTCATATCTTAATTAGACTAACCTAGATAAGAGGAAGTAGAGAAATATAAACGAAACAGAAAAATATAACTATATACTAAACAGCAAACGAGGTAGCGTCTACTTTAACAATATCAACTGAGAACAATAGCAACAACGATATTAGAATTAACATGATAGCAAACAATGCTAATAACTAACAAAAACAACAAACATAACAAGATCAACTGTTGTAGTAAACACAATAATGACAGTAACAATAACAACAGCAAAATATTAGGATTAAACACAAAAAGAACAACAGTAGTAAGAGCAACACGATAAGAAGACAAAAAAGCACAGGATGTATAAAAATAACAAAGCCATCACTATCAAAATAAACAATTAAGGCAGGGAAATATTACAGGAATAAAACAATATACACAAATAAACTGCAAGATCAACATTGGCAAATATTACAACAAAAAGCAATGATAATAAATTAAGGCAAATTTCTAGCAACAAAAAGATAGGTTAATAACTATTTCTAGCATAGGCACACATCCAGTAACGTGGGAGAGCGGTAAGTTGATTACATTCACCATAGTACTTGTCTGGTGATTTGTTTATCGAGCCTGGAATAAGTGTGTGTATCACTAACCTCAGAAGTATTTGAAACCAGTATGTATTGGGTCGTGACGAATAACTGCAAGACGCATTAACGAATCTGCTAATCAAATGCCTTAACAGAAACATAACAGGCAGAAATACTATTAAAAGCAACTGGTTTAATATTACAAACCAACGAAATTTCTGTAGTAATTCTATGAACAGCCAACTATCCTTGAATTACAGTGAACTGTTTTTAAAATCCAACAACAACGTGATGTTGAATGGTGTAGTAGTAGATATATTATAAGATCTCGAAAGAGGTCATAATCACGCCAAAATCACATTTAATTATAGGTCTACGTCTTGACAAGGGTTAAAGTAGGCTTATACAGTAACATGCACTACATTCAATACAGAAAGCCTACATTAGACGAAACAAATCATCTATCGGCAGCTGTGTGAGATTTAAAGTGCAGCATGTGATATTGCTGTTAGTAGTGGCGATAAAGTTATTTATATGTTTGTGTTATATAAATACCATGGAATTAGTTTTAATGATAGTAGTGTTGCTGAAGTATTATATACTAATGGCTATGGTATTGAGTGTGTTTATTATCGTGTTGGAAAGGCATTTAGATTAGTGCTGAAGTTGTTAGTTTCACATCACAAGATTGTGAGTTCGATTTCCAACCAGCTGATGCGATATATCTCTGAGCAAGAAATTTTCTTTCTCGTTTCTCCATTCCAACTGGAATAAATGATTTAGAATTGTAATTACAAATTGACAATAAAGACATTACGTGCCAGACGCTATGTTAAGCTAAACCTCACTCATAATTACATCCAAACCACATATGCTTCTGATATGCTCATATATTTGTATTTTACGTTAACGAGAATGTTGTTCCGTTTTGCAAACAAATCATCATCGATATCAAAAAGAGATCCAGTATATTATTGCTTTTACTGTGTAGCCCTAGGTCATGCTCAATCAAGCAGATCTATGATGAAAGATATTTCAGTGGTAGCAGTACAATTTCAAGGGTCACAGACTAACACAGTCCAACGCGAAATAAAAAAAATTAAAAAAATGCCTACTCGTGCATGTGGTCAGGCATATCATAAACACGTATAAACATAACATTCTCAGGGAGATTCAGCTTGACAGTGTGTGACAAAGGTGTCTCTTTGAATTGCAGATATAGTCAATCGGACTATCAAATGTGAATCATAAAGCATGATTGAGCGGGAGCTAGGATTGAGCCGAAGTTATGATTGAGCCGAATCATTATCGAGCCAAAGTTATGATTGAGTCGAATCATGATTGAGCCGAAACTATGATTGAGTCGAATCATGATTGAGCCAACTCATAATTGAGCTGAAGTTATGATTGAGCCGACGCTATGATAAATAACACTGGCCCAGGTTGTTATGTTGCTGCTTCTAAGAGGGAACCTAATGATTATGGAGAGAACTCATTAACTAACCATTCAGCCATACTGTGTTCACATATCCAACATGTTTTTCTTTCTGTATTCAAGACAATGGAGTGTGACTTGAAAACAGTTTCGCTGGTATTTGTGGAAGGTTGAATGATATCATAAAGACTTCTGTGATATTAGAACCAGTGGTCGTCATGGAGGTTTTTGATGTTTTACTTGATCTCAGCGTTTCTATTTGTGTTGCAGGACATGCTTGAGCAATTAGATCATGTCTCCAAATACATCCACTTCTCTATCGATTATATGACGTCATTGGGGACATGTTTGACATCTAACTGCTTTGAGTGGGTGGTAATTGCTCCATTAAATCTCGCTGCGTTCGTTATTATTGCCGCTGCTGTTGGTAATGAAGACAAAGTTAGATGCGTCCTTGAAAGAGACATTGATCTCTGCTGGTCCGTTTGGTCAGGTTTGATCGACTAAACACGTAACTGTGAGTTAACGAATCAAAGCTGCTTTGTTCGGGATATTTTTATAAAGGGAGGACTTGTTTATGACTGATACTGTCTCAGGATATTAATACTATGAAAAACTACCCCCAAATCCATACCAAATCTATTGGAATCAACGATGATAATACATTTATACACACATATAAACGAGAATTACATGTTAATTTAATTATTTATATAATGGTTTCTAATTTAGGCACGAGTTCAGTAATTTGAGGTTTGATGTGAGTCGATTATATCGACCCAGTATTTGACACGTACTTTATTTTATCGAATACGGGTGGAGGACAGGAAAAGATGACCTCGCCTTTCATCGTTCCAGGGTGAATAAAATTCGTTTCGGTTCTCTGCACTCTGAGGGAGCTAGAGAGGGCAAGAACTAGAGGGAGCAAGAGAGGGAGCAAGAGAGAGAGAGAGAGAGAGAGGACGAGAGAGGGCGAAAGCGAGAGAGAGAGAGAGAGAGAGAGAGAGAGAGAGAGTGGGAGCTAGAGAGAGAGGAGGAGCTAGACAAAGAGAGATAGTGGGAGGCAAAGTGATACAGAAGATGGATCTACAACACTACGCTAGTAATTTATTAGCTTCGAAAGGTAAAAATAACCTTCTGAGATTTTCCCACCGAATGAAGAAACCAGGAAGAAATAACACAAATTATTCTATCTAACGTATTAACGAATCTGCCAAATCACCACCGCTCAGTTGTTCCACATATTGAGAAAAAATTATTATCGACTACAAGAACTGCTAAGTTGATAGACATGTTTTCGTGATAGACGTTTATAATAATATTTAGACAGTCTGCCTTTCTGTTCAGCAGTATGTTACCAGAGTAATTATTTTTACTACCGCTTTTTAGTTGGTATAACATGCTGATAGCATAGCGTTTACGATATATTGATTTCTAAAGTATGTTAGTAGTTTTTGGTTAAATTGTTTTAGTGAGAAGATAAACAGTCTGCTTTGTTTAAAACAGGTTTCTACTTTTTCATCTCGGTAAATTGTTGTAGATTTATATATGAGTATTTTTTAGATATGGGTTATACATACATACATACACACAGACACACACGCATCACGCACACACATTATATATATATATATATATATATATATATATATATATATATATATATATATATATATAGAGAGAGAGAGAGAGAGAGAGAGAGAGAGAGATAGCATATACATATATATATATATATGTATGTATATGCTCTCTCTCTCTCATAGTTTTATAAGTCTTTCGTATTGTTTTCAATTATGGTATGTGTGCTTTTATTTTCGAACTGTAGAATGAACGTTTTAATGTATTTCTTATTTAGTTGGTCTTCCATATAATTTTCTCGGCTACAGATACGTCTTCACCATTTATAAGTTGATCATGCTACGTTAGCAGTTATTTTCACTCTTAGTATTATAATTGAGTTAGTCTGTTAATAGTATTATTGGTAATTTTTCACAGGAAAGTTTCACATATGTTGTCTTGCATAAACTGAGTAGGTTGTCATTAGCTGGCCAATTGGGAGATATTCTGTAAAGTATATTTTGCTATTCGTGTTAGCATTCATAGATGCTTACTTATAAAGATATACTGTAAACTCTGGTCCTCCATATACTTTCGATTGCTAGAATCGTTCCTATGTGCATACATAAATAAACACATTTTTAATACAATATGTTCTTGATATTCCAATTATGTAGATTCCTGTAATAATTACATTACTGTAATCAGTTATATCATATTCAAACTATTAACTCTTGTTCGACTAATTGCTACGACAAATGTTACTTATTGCACATAAATATTATTGTGATTTCGTATCACTAGAAATATATTAAAGTGACTAAGTTAATCATCATTGTTACCACCACCACCATCATCATCATCATCATCACCATCATCATACTTAACTATTCCACTCCTATCAACATCATCGTGATCCACAAGAACAGTATTATAATTCTGGTTTCAAATGTTAATCTCGAATACATTTACTATTTTCGTTTCATTATTTTACGATTGGAAGTACTTTTAATCACTACCGTTAATATTATTCTCGTCATTATTAACATTAATATCATTATTATTATTATTATTATTGTTGTTCTTTGAGTCTCAGTCATTGATGTTAGTTAACTGGAAAGTTTGTTGAAATGAATATCAAGCCACTACCTGCAACTTCAGATATTCAGGACGTATCGGAGGGTTCTTGCTGTTCCCAGCAAGCATGCCTTTTGAAGCGTTCCAAAAAGCGTGGCGGCGCCAATTTTCTTTAACCATCCCTAGAAACTTTTTGAGATAGTACCTAGTGCGCCTATGACAATCGGGACCACTTTGACTTCATGGCAGTTCCAAATCCATTTTACCTCCCACTTTAAGTCCTGATATCGGTTAATTTTCTCCCTCTCCTTCTCTTGCACTCTCGTGTGGAATGGACAGGCCCATCCACAATGAGGCACGATCTTTTTTCCTTGTCCAAAACCACCAGGTCAGGTCTATTGTATTCCAGTTTCTTGTCCGTCTGTATCCTAAAATCCCACAGCACCTTCTCCTGATCGTTTTCTATCACCGACTCTGGCTTATGCTCATACCACTTCTCAGAATGTGGTAAATTGTTTACCTTGCATAGGTGCCAGTGGATCACCCTGCCCATCACATCATGTCTCCAGTCCTTATAGTGAGTCTGGGCTAGGATACAATGTGAGCAACAGTCTCCTCTCTCTCTCTCTCCACAGATCCTGCACAATGGGCTAGCCTCTTCGTTGTAAATATGGTGTTTCAACGACTTCGTTTTGAGGGCCTGCTCTTGCGCAGCCATTAGCATTCCTTCTGTAGCATTTTTAAGGTCTCCTCTTTTCAACCAGTTCCATGTCTGTGGATCTATGAATTCAGTTTTCTCAAAGAAGGTAATATGTAGGGATTTTTCATGAAGGGTGCTCTTTCTCATTGTTGTTATTTCCTCCTTGGACATCCCCTGGTCTATTGTCTTCTCCTTCAGTACAATTCTAAGCATTGGCTCCTTACTATCAGTCACGTATTTGTGTATGTTGTTTTTCTAAATCTGAACACAGTCCTCTATGCTGATAAGACCTCTTCCACCCTCAGATCTCCTCAAGTAGAGTCTATCGACATCACTCCTCTTGTGGGACATGTTTTATATAGTCAATAGATTCCTAGTCTTCCTATCCATTTCTTTTTGTTCAGCAACATTCCATCTCAGAATTCCCGCACTGTACCTAATAATAGACACAGCTCGGGAATTTACTGCACTTATGGCATTCCTACTGTTCAGATGTGACCTTAATACGCTCCTTACTCTCCGAATGTATTCAGATCTTATCAATTCCTTCATTTTTCTTCTTCTTGATGTCATCAGCCTCCAGAACACCCAAATACTTGAATCCTTCTTCAGTGTCAATTTCCTTTATCATCTCACCTGTTGGTACCTGGATTCCGTTGCTTCTGCTCAATGTACCCCTCTTCATCACAAGGACTCCACACTTACTAATACCAAGTTACATACATATATCATTGCTGAAAATACGGACAGTGTCAACAAGCACATCCAACTCCTTCTCACTCTCTCCGAAGAGCTTAAGATCGTCCATGAAGAGGAGGTGATTGATGGTAAGCTCTCCCTTTCCCAACTTGTATCCTGCTGTCACTTTTCGCAGTATAATGGTCAGGGGCATCAGGGCAAGGACAAACAACAGAAGGGACAGACTATCTCCCTGGAAGATACCTCTCTTGATCTTTACGCCTCCCATAGATTCTCCAGCTGATGTTAACAGTTTTCCAGGACTTCATACTTTTGCCCAACAACTGTCTGATGTTATCTGCCACCTTGAAGATCTCTAGGCTTTTGGTGATCCAAGAATGAGGCACCATGTCAAATGCCTTTTTGTAGTCTATCCATCCCATGGCAAGACCAGTGTGTCTCCTCTTGCAATTCCTCATTACCATCTTATCAATAAGTAACTGGTCCTTTGTACCACGGGACTTCTTTCGGCATCCTTTCTGTTCGTCCGGTAACAAGTTGTTTGTGTGGAGGTGATGGTAGATTTCCTCAGACATAATGCTTGTCAACAGTTTCCACATTACGGACAATTATTATTATTATTATTATTATTATTATTATTATTTGAATCCAATCACCGTATTACATAATTATTTTATTATCACATTTATATTATCGTTATTATATGTTTATTCACGTCATTTTTATAGTCGTTTTATCATTTCACACAAATGACTAATTTGACAAGGAAATTCTTTCCACACGTTAAACCAGCAAGTTATATTTGGCGAGGTGGAATACCGAAACAAATAGAGGAAACAAAGAAAAAAATATATTGGAGAAATTGTTTATGATTTCTCTTAAATCTTCACTTTTGGATTATTTATAATTTTAGTTAAATGATTATTTTTTGGTTACGGTTATAATTCTTATACCAAATAATAATTGCATTGACTCCATCATCAATACCAACATTGGAAGCATGCATTACTGACAACAACCTCGCTATTAATTTTAGCAAATTATTCATCACAATCATATACATCATTTTACATCACAATCATCATCATCATCATCATCATCATGCTCTATATCAAAGTCAACATTCATTATCAAAGTCAACATTCCACATCAGTTTCATCATCATCATCGTTATCACAATTGCTATCATCCTCTACATCAACTTTTATAATCATTATCATCATCATCATCATCATCGACATGGATATAGCTAATGTTTTCATCGTCAACACCAGTCTCTTCATCTACAACATTTCAAATGTTTATGCTAAATAACATCATCATCATGCTCCACAGCGAACAATGTCACCATCCATCTTTCATTAGCCACACCATCATTATCATATAGCTCATAGTCAGCATCAACTACGTTCATCATCATCATTACCGATACCAATATGTCTCGCAACTAACACCAACACGACGACAACCCCCCACCACCACCACCACCATCATCATCATCGCCATCATCTTCATCATCCAATTATAATTCTAATAATTATCAATGTTATATTTGTTTAATTATTTCAGCCATATGTCAGTTTCACAGTATTATCATTGGCTCAAGATTTCAGGCAAATTTACATAATGTCTTTAAGGCTGAACAGATTATTTTATACTCATATATATATATATATATATATATATATATATTTATATATATATATATAATTCTATATATAATTCGAATTTACAATTAAATTTGACTTCTTTGCAATCTATTAATCTGGATTGGATTTCAATGGCAAACAAACAAAATATACACAAACACCAAAAGCAAAGCATACTTGTGTAATCTGTAAAATAATAGTGCAACGAAAATCAACCATATATGCGATTATATATATATATATATATATATATATATATATATATATATATATATATATATATATATGAGAGAGAGAGAGAGTGGGTATGTGTGTGAAGGAGAAAGAGAGAGTGAGATTTTGTCGTTGAAAATTTGCCTAATATTACGTAACATCTTAAGCCACTGACACTAAAGAAATCATTTTTCTAAGGCATGTCCGTCTAAGGTACTTTTATATATATATATATATATAAGTGGATGAATACTTCAACAGGCACTATGTACTTGTAGAAATATGCAAGGTGTTTATAATATTTGTGGTTCGATATTTATATATATATATTTATATATATATATATAAAATGAAACAAAACAAAACACAGGAATCAAATTTACGCAGTTATATTAGGTTCACGCTTGGGGGAAGTGAATGGTGTTTTAAAGTTTCTTCAGGAAATTTCGGGAGAGAACAGGTAGACGTATAAGTAGTGTGAGAAGGTTAAGGAAGGATGTTAAGAACAAAAAGGGGATTAAGATGAGAAAGATATGCAGGGGTGGAGGATTGTGAAATGTACGTGTGTGTAATATTGGCATGTTTACATTTTATAGGCCTCATAACACGTTACGGCGTAGTAATAATTGTTTCTACTTTTGGCACAAGGCCAGACATTACCCAGTACATTACTGGTGCTTTATTTTATCGACCCCGTAAGGATGAAAGGCAAAATTAACCTCGACGGGATTTGAACTCAGACCGTAAAGGGACGTAACTATGCTAGAAAGCATGGCCTCCAACCTCTACCGATACTGCCATTTCACCGCACTTCATAGTAATAATATACTTCATAGTAATAATATACTAATATATGTAGATGTTTCATATTTACATTTCCTATAGAAAGGCCGATAATATAGTATATTTATATATCTTTTGCCTGTTTTCTATTGCCAACAGCAAAAGATTATTTAATGATAAGTATAAATCTCATAACTTTACAATTTTGCAAAATCAAAAAGTAACACGTTACGTTAAAAGCACCAGATGAAATGAAATAGTGAAGTTGCATGAGATGATAAAGTTTGTTTTAAGACGGTCGTGATAACATGATTTCACTTCTTTCACTGCTTTATAGATGCGAGTCCGCGCGAATCTTTATGAACGTAATTTTTATTCCTTACAAACTAGCAATTGAGAAATAATCGTTTTACGTGACAAAATCGTCTTAAAATCTCTACTGAAAAAGGAAGAAAATAAAATGTAGCTATTTAGATATATCTGGAAAATTATGCAACGCGTTTCAAACCTTATATAATCTAGCAGATATTATGTAAAAAGAAAAACATATTTGTAGTTTAAGGAATTACAAAATATTTTACAAGTTTAATATATAAATATAAACATTTATTACGTGTATATGAACTTTGGGAGAACTGAACCCCTCCAGCAAATAAAAACACGCATTAGTGAAGAAATAAATTTACCATAAAAAATGCATTATATATGTGTGTGTGTGTATACATATATATATGTGTGTGTGTATGTGTATGTATGTGTGTATGTGTGTGTGTGTATATAATTATTTAGAGATAACATACAAATAGTTGATAGAAGAATAAATTTTGAAATGGATTCCAGAATCGCATGTCTAATATTAAATATTTGTTTCTACTTTAGGCACAAGGCCAGCAATTACCCAGTACATTACTGGTACTTTATTTTATCAACCCCGTAAGGATGAAAGGCAAAGTTAACCTCGGCGGGATTTGAACTCAGACTGTAAAGGGACGTAACTATGCTAGAAAGCATGGCGTCCAACCCTCTACCGATACTGCCAATTCACCGCTCTAATATTAAATAATACGAGATAGAGTTAAATATGTGCTGAATACATTGGAAAGGATGATATTAAAGGAAACATGGTAATATTTGTATAAAGTGAGATGGAGTGAAATACATATGCCTTCATCAGATACATTTATATATAGAGAGGGAGAGAGAATGGGTTTAGGGAGAGAGAGAATTGCGGTTTATGGAGATAGAGAACGGGCTTAGGGAGAGAGAGAGAGAGAATTGTAGGTTAGAATGAGATAAAGAGGTGTAGCATGAAATAAATATGGCCGAATGATGACTTACAGACCAATATGTATCTAGAAACATATTCATTTGTATGACATTTGATAATTTTTGTTTACTAACAATAGATTCTGTTTTAAGCACAAAACTAACAACATTGGGAGGGGGATGAAAGCCGATTAAATCAACTCCAGTTAATTACTGGTGCTTTATTTTATCCACTAGGTGAGCCCTCATCGTAGAAGAATCTGCCCTCTGAAACGATCGTAAAATTATGAACTAACTATCTACATATCTCTGACTTCTTTTTGTTTTCATTGTTACACACACACACACACACACACACACACACACACACACACACACACACACACACACACACACACACACACACACACATATAGATATATAATATTCGTGTGTGTGCATATATGTATGGACAGAGAGGTGTTTATAAGTCGATATATAAATGATATAATACTTGACTATAACTTTGAAATATATCCCTTCTGTATCACATTTGATATATATCCTTGAACGACACTACTTTCATTAAGTGTGTCATTGCTACACACACAGCAATCAAGAGCAGTTTCTTATATAATGTGCATGTGCCTTTTGGCTTGATTGTCCTCCGTTTACTGTGTTTATTGAGCCGTGAACTAGACAACCATTAACAATGCATCGTATAATTCACTGCTATATCAAAAATCATTCATTTGTACAGTACACGCCATTCTTCAAGTCTTCTACAGTTAGTGCCAAGTAAATGCTTCAAACCCAAACATTGGTGAAAGTATAAAATAAATACAATATCGGTTAAATGGTGCATGAAGTAAATTATGTTATCGCTTCTTGGAAACCTAACCTATGACTTTTCGCGCCCCCTCAGGTTAAAGGAGGGAGTTATTTCTGGTGCAGTTAAGAAATCTGAAAAATCGAGTCTTCACATAGGAAATTAATAACTGAAAACATTTATTAACTAGTAGTGCATAAGTAAATAATGGAAACAGAGTTTTGATATCAAATGTTGTTGTCTATTTCCAGCAATATGCACAGACTAAGAGGAATTTGAAACCAATGCCGATCATATAACACACACAAACATACAAACACACAAATAAACAGAATTATATCAATCCCAGTGAAGGGCTATTAACGTGTATTAACTTGCACAGATGTTTCCAATAAGCAGAAACGTGTCTGTCTTCACACAACAATATATATATATATATATATATATATATATATATATATATTATAAATACATATATATGCATATACGCACAGAAATTCTCACAGTCATGTATATATGTATATATATAAATATATATATATATATATATATATATATATATATATATATATATATATATATATATATATATATATATATATATATATATATATATATATACAAGTACATATATAAATACTATAATAAACTGAAATTGAATTTATTAAAATTAAACGACCAAAATCGCATTAAAATGTGTTATTAATATAGAAGTGTGTTTGTAGAAATAATTGAATAATTTTAGAGAATGTCACTTCTATGCACGAAGTTTAGTTCTCTTATCATAATTGTTGTTGGCAAATCCGGATTATATGAAAGTGTGCACCTTATATTGATACAGATCTTCACGTTTTTCTTCAGCTGTAATTGTAAATTGTATATGTCTCAATTATGCCTTGCGTTATCTCCGGAATTACAGAGCGTACTCTGCTTATGCAGATATGACTACTGATTTAAACGTTGTTTATATCAAATTCTGCAAAGCTAGACATTAAGATTAATAGTTATATTCTGGCACATTCTGAAGCCTAATTGAGAGTTTATATGAATCCAAGTTATACTTTACTTTCAATTCTTAGAGGAATGTTATCCGTTTAGCCATCGAGATAATGAAATATGTATTGTAGCTACATATGATATTCATGTGCACTCTAATATGAAACCGTTTATCATTGGCTTATGTTTCGTAGCATATATTTTAATATAATCAACGTGTAAATGTATGATGCAGATAACCTGGCCATTCATAATGCATTTGAATTATATTATAGATATGAAATGAAATCAATGTTAAGATTTATAAGTTTCAGCTAATAGCTTTAGTTTTAGGTGCTATATGGTCCAAACGGGAGGAGCACAATAGAAGAAAATATTTTGTAGCATTTAATTTCTTCTTCGCGTGTTCTGAGTTTAAATTCAGGCTAAACAGTCATAAATATGAACTGTCATCAATTGTAACAATTATAATCACTCATATATAAATTATTGAATACTTCTCAGCTAAAATAATTGACCATGAGAGGACAGGAAGGAGATGAATTGAGTCGGTTTTATGATGAGGGTTTAGGCTGCTCCAACAACGGAACAGCCTACTTGTAACAATTAACATATAGGTGGCAGAGTTTTCTACAGTCACGAGAACGCAATATTCGGCGTGATTACAATGTGTTACAAAGTTAGTCCGTTGAATTACGTGTGTAAGTTCTTCATAAAGCTTGGCTGGTCCGAATACATAGGTCGAACCTTGAACCTTATGATTACGAAGACAACTTCTTAACCGTTCGATCATAGCGTGTGCATGATAGATCAATATAACAGAAATACAAACGGCTTGGCTTCAAAAGTGATATTACAAAATTGATATTTATTTTGTATGTATAGTTCCATATCTCCAGGTAGAATTGTAGGAACGTGGAGATATACAGAACTGTCGTATCATTTCAAATGACGGAATTAATTTCCTTTCCATGTCAGAGCACGACAAATCTATTGTAGAGAAGGAGAGAGAAAATGAGAAACACAGAAATATAATCGACTTCACTATTCGATTCATAATTTTTTTTAATCGATCTAGACATAAAGAAAGGCAAAGTTGACCTCAGCGGGATTTGAACTCACAGCGCAGCCTACTGGAGGGAATAGCGTATATCCTAACACAAAAACGCACAATATATACACATATATATATATATATATATATATATATATATATATATATATATATATATGTGTGTGTTATATAGAGGTTATATTTAATTTGTTGGGATACAACAAGGAAAATATTTTTATAACTGATATAAAGCACTCAAATTAATTGGAGTAAATATACAATATATTAACAAATGGAAACTGTGTTTATAAACCCATATTTATTTCATTATACATATTTCGAGGGCCACCAAGGCAGATTATGGAACGCATTCATCAGATAAAATATAATATAGATTAGTTTTATAAATAAATATTGACATACCCTGAGACTCCAGGAGACTCCAACCGTGAAGGTTGCATTTTTCAGGGTATGTCAATATTTATTCATAAAACTAATCTATATTATATTTTATCTGATGAAAGCGCACCATAATCTGTCTTGGTGGCCCTTGAAATATGTATAATGAAATAAATATGGTTTTATAAATATAGTTTCCATTTGTTAATATATTATATCTATCTCTCTCTCTCTCTATATATATATATATATATATATATATATATATATATATATATATATATATATATATATATATATACACACACACACATATATATATATATATATATATATATATATATATATATATTTCAAACATACAGGCACTAAAAAAATTGAGAATAGATATACATATATGTGTATGGGTGTGTGCGTGCGTGCATGTGTATGTCTATTTATGTATGTGTGTCCATGTGTATGTCTATTTATGTATGTGTGTCCATGTGTATGTCTATTTATGTATGTGTGTCCATGTGTAGTTCTGTGATGGGGTGTAAGTATGAACATAATTTTATCGAAATATACTTAGATCTAATAACCGTTTAGTAGTAATAGGCTACGAATTTATGCAATTATCGAAATATTTTCTATGTATAAAATACACGTAGCGTTTTTTTTGTTTTGCTTTTTGTGCATAACATTTAAATGAATATAAATTTAATAATAGATAGGAGAATTATTAGCTGATTTACAAGCGGTCGTTGAAAACATTCCAGAAAATCGTATTCACGTGCATATATATATATATGCATATATATAGGATGCAGTAAAAACTTGCTAGTCCATAACTCACCAGAGTATTTGATACTTGGGGTAGTAGAGTGGGTATTATGAAGGATTCGGGATCCCGACGGCCGAGCTCCCGCCGTTTCAACAGCTAGTTCCGATCTGAGTCGTCGGTGCATACATACATACATTGATGAAGTGTCTATATTTAGAAACGTTGAGTGATTTACGAAGGTTGAATTGAAAGCTATCTTGAAGTTAATTGCTTCAATGCATGTTTCTATCAATAAGAGTTGGTTTAAAATGTTGGCCATACGGCAGGTGTTAGGTCGAATCCCACCGGTGTGGCTGTTCACTTTTACTCTCCAGTGGCCAATACAACGACCTTAGACCATGTATCATAGTCGTAAACGTGTCATGAAGATGTTAACACACACACACACACACATACATATATATATATACTATTTCCGTAGGAAGGGTAAAGAAAAGGAGAATGCTCTATACATTTTTTTGTAGAGCTGGTCTGTTTAGTGAAACCTTTGGTAAATGGAATAATTGTCTTATGTTGTTTATTACATAACTATATGTATATATATTAGTGAACGTAAGCTCGGTATTTTCGGCAAATAACCCCTTCTCAACCAATTACTTCAGACAGCTTTTTTCAGACTACATTAGCCAATATATACAAACCCAGACTTTACGATACCAAATATTTTCTGTTTGAAATTTCTATATCAATTACAGATGCATAAGTTTTCAAACTATTTTGAACCATGTTATATTTGCTTAAGAAAACTATATTTATATATTCGATGGAATTTACATTATATTCCTTTATCGGAAATATAAATGTAAAAAAGAATAATAAATAGACCTTGTAAACTATTAAATAATAAATAACCAGTACTGTCATAAATGATATTTTAATAACGTTTGATATAAATATATCATAGCATTAATATTGTAAAAGATAACAAGAAAAGCACTTTTAATGTTATAGTATGCGTTGTTTTAAATAACCATAGAAACGACTGATAGAACCTTAGCGAAACACGTCACCTTAGTTTAGATTAGAATTTTAGTTAGACTAAATACTATTTGGATACAATTCGGTAGGTTTCACTGGACCGTACCTGACATAGTTTACGAATACATTTGCAAATATAGTACTATAGGTGTGACTGTCATAGAAAATATTATCTTAAATATCGAAATAAAGCTACAATTGTTTTGTAAAAATAATGGGATTGATGAGTTAATATCTGTATACAACAACTACAACGGTACGCGATGGGGCCCACCCACAACCCCGGCGGACAGAATGGAGAAGGCGTTTACCCGGAGGACGGCAAGGGAGACGCGCTGGAAAAGCCACTCCAACTCGCGGGGCTCACACCTGCGGCTGGCCAGCTCAGCACCTATGGTGGTGAGTAAGGATGTAGCTCTGGAGCCGAGGACACTAGAAGTGCTAAATGTATCCAGGTGCTCCAATCGGTCATGCGTTAAGTTTTAATAAGTATAAAATATATATTTTATTCTATATTTACTCCTCTGAAATAATTGAGATAAAACTCTTCAGGTTTTCCTCATTTCAGAATTACTAACCCTTTAGCATTTAAACCGGCCATATCCGGCCGGTATTTTTTCATCTCTTTCTGTTTAAACCAGCCCTAACTGGCCACTCATACTTATGTTAAGGTATAGTTCTTAAATTAACTAATATCAAAATCTTATAGATTTGATATGTGAGATAATTATTTATGATAAAGGCTTTACCATGAAAATACAACAGTATATATAGAGTAGTGTAAATGCTAAAGGGTTAAATGTCTTAAATAACCACAAAGGGAAATAAATGTTTTTCATCCCTTGTCATATAAATGAACCCATCCTAATACTTTTTAACAACGCTCTATTTCATATATTTATATTTAATTACTGTGACAGCGTTTGAACATTGTTCAAATAGTCTTATATATGTAAAAATAAGGACGGACAGATATAAAGAAACACTAAATATCAAGCGGAACTTAAGAAGGATAAGTAAAGTATATACAGGTAAAGAATACACAAGTAAAGTATACACAGGAGGATTGGGAAATGAAAACTTAAAATTCGAGTCAGAGAAATATCTAGAGGGAGTTACATAGAGAGAGACAGAAGGGGAGAGAAGGACAAAGAAACATAATTTTTTCTAAAACTACGATGTTTGTCCGTGTATTATGATTGTCTTGTTTGGAATGTAGCTCATTCAATGAATCACGCCTGCCTAAAAAACATCGCTAACCCTCAACAGAATATTTACGTTGATATTTGTTTTATTGTTATCTCCCTTTAGGTTTACATGTTTCTCGTTGCCAAAGTATGTCTTTCATACTTAAAGGCTCCAATTTTCTCAAGTACAAAGCTTTGATATAAACTTGAAGTTGTTATAAAAAGAAAAAAAAAACGATAGGTTTGAAATGAAGCCCATTAACAACGCAAAGAGCCACATCCATCAATGTGGCTACATTTAGTTGAAATATTAAAAGTAAAAAGGTGAAATGTAGAAAACGATGTTGCTATATATATATATATATATATATATATATATATATATATATGTGTGTGTGTGTGTGTGTTAAGAACTATAAACGAGGTGATATATTTTAATTGTAAATATATTGTTTAACTTGCATAGATGTTTGAGTATTTTTGTTGACTAATGTACACAATTGAACATTTCTATAACGTAGATATTCATATGTGAAAATATTGGTGTATAACGCAATGAATTATGTAATGTTTTGACAAATCCATTTATCACAGTGTCATGTTGTATGTGTTTCAAAGAAACGTGTTAAAGTAGACAACACTAAACCAAGAAATTGTTAACATTGATAAATCCACGTATTTTCAACATCAAAGTTTATCACTAAATATATCACCACCATGCATATATATGAAGCATGAATTATATTCATCTTTTCTGAGTAACATTTCTTCCCCATACTTGCACGCATACATACACAAATAAACATTATATATATATATATATATATATATATATATATATATATATATATATATATATATATATATATATATTATATATATATATAGGAGCCTGCCAGCATGTTGGTCAAAAGAAACAAGGTTTCCATTGATCTGTCCATTGCTGATAGTATCTGGCAGTTGTAACTCCTGGAAGAAGCGTCAACGCTTTTCAAGTGTCATTTATATATATAGATATGTTTGTGTATGTGTGCGTACGTTTAAGTTTGTGTATGTGTTGTAAAAACACATTTATCAATGAAATACTGTCGTTCCAGTTATTTACGACCGGCAGTTCAATACATGTATTTTTGCACAACAAAATCTATCTAATCATTGATGAGAAAACACTGAACAAATACGCTTCCCATGTATACACAAAATCACTCACACATATAGACACTTGTAAATGTATATATATATATATATTTGCAAAATTATGCGTATACGCACTATACAGACACATACTCCCA
>OZ024751.1:37612249-37624749 GCA_964016885.1 Eledone cirrhosa
GTATGTACGTATATATACATACATACATACTTACATTTAAGTAACTGCCGTACTAAGAGTGAGAAATGAAATTTCGTTTCATTCTATTCCATTTATGTGTGTATATATATATATATGTGTGTGTGTGTGTGTGCGCGTATGTGTATGAGAATGTATGTATATACGTACGTACATATGTAGGTGGGTGTACGTATGATGAACACATATGCCACGTGAACTTTACAAAAATATTACAAAACAGCTTGTAATATAATTTCGTTATGTCATCATAACTACGACAACCACACAGACAGAAATAATTCACAGAAACGTATTGTGCTTTAATGCAATAAAAAACACTTATTCAATATTGCTAATCTGAAGTATACTTAACTTAAATATTTTAAACTTCAGACATAATAACTAGAATAAAAAATATAATATATATAATAAATGAAATTTGATACCCTTCTATTGATTACACATCAAATTCGATTTCGATTCGTTTGTTATTTGGGTGTCTTTAGTAAGAGAAATTAATCGTAGTATATTTTCAGGAATTTCACCAATATATTTTTATATGTGTATGTATATATACATAGTAAAATCTCCGTATGTGTCATGTGGTACTGTAAATAAATATATACATATACACTAAGTCCATATATACAAAGGAACCAAACTCCCACTGCCTCCAGCTCTCTCTGCTCTTCCCATCTCTCAGTATTATGAGATGGGCAGTGGATTGCCAGTATCGGTAGAGAGTCGGACATCATGCTTTGAAGCATAGAGTTACGTCCCTTTATGATCTGAGTTCAAATCCCGCCGAGGTTCACTTTGCCTTTCATCCTTACGGGGGTCGATAAAATAAAGTACCAGTAATGTACTGGGTAATTGCTGGCCTTGTGCCTAAAATAGAAACAATTATGAGCATATGAGGGTCTATGCACTGGACGCCCTGCGGCCCCGACAACTGAAGAGATATTATTTTTTACCACCGTCTGGCAAACAAACGCCACGCCCTATCAAATTCATTTTCTAAGTTTCAATTAGATTTTAAGGAACACAAACTTAAGTCGAAAGAAACGGAGCGGAAGAGATATGCTCAAAATCTTCATATAAAAATCTGCTGTTTGTCTCCTTGTATATATGTAACTATGTAATTCTTTATAGGCTTACATACAAAAACACACACACAACTATATATATATATATATATATAGTGAAAATTTGAACGGGAACAAAAACAGAGAGTCAGACAAATAAAGGTTTATTAAGGTTCACGCTCTTGAAAGTGTGAGTGGGGGGAGGCGTTTCAGGCATAAGCCCTTCTTCAGGAGAAAATTGAGTAGGAAGAGAGTTCCGAGGGTGTATATATATATATATATATATATATATATATATATATATATATATATATATATATATATATATATATATATATATATATACCATTAGCTGGCTGTTGCAGTCCGGTTAAGGATGCCGTGTTTGGTAGGATTGGTGGTCCCCGTTTGATTTGCGGAATTTGGAGGATGACTATGGTTTGGTTAGGCAGAAGACATACATACAGTCTTGCATTCAGTTTAGTGTATTTGCTAGGGGGACTAGTAGACTGATTGGAGCAATAATGGTCTTATACACACACACACACAAATATATATATATATATATATATATATATATATATATGGGGGGGGGGGGGTCTTATATATGAAATGCGATTAATCTTTGGTATCATTTAATTTATATAAGGGCGGTGAATTGGCGGTATCGGACGCCATGCTTTGATACATAAAGTTACGGCCCTTGCCATTCTGAGTTCAAATCCCGCGTAGGTTAACTTTGCCTTTCATCCTTACGGGGTCGATAAAATAAAGTACCAGTAATGCACTGGGATAATTGCTGGCCTTGTGCCAAAAGTAGAAACAATCATTTAATTTATGTAACTATATATATATATATATACATACATATATATACATACATATATATATATATATATACATATATATATATATATAATCTATGGCTAGCACGCTTTCTAGCTCAGCATGTGTATATCTTCGTTATATACGCTATTATCTAAACCACCAGTGAAAGTCTATCGATTTTACGTCTCGCTATCAAACCTTTCCAAAGTTGTGAACTGATTCATGAGATGCCAGCCATTGCTTTGGCATAATTTCCAGCCAATAGAAATACCGTGATTATAATGTTTACCTAGCACCATATTTATGAATGGCTATAGTTTTTTTTATTTTACATTTTTCCCCTTTCTTTATATATGTATATATATATGTTTTGACACAATAATGATTTTTATTCTGAACGTCTATTATAACTGATGATTTATTTTGGGGATTTTTGGCACTGCTGTATGATGCGATGTGTAGAACTAACAAATTATATAAGCATAGTATTATCATGTGTCTCGTTACCTAGGATAAAATGGACGAACAATAAAATACAGATAAAATACATTAGAAATGTTGCTTGTACATGGAACTAATTCTCTCGCCGCCGTCCTCACTGTTTAAGAAAATATTGATGAAATGTCTGCAGTCCATTCTAATTTTAAGAACTGTACCTATATTCTGCAGCTATATACAGTATTGATATTTTGCCAGATTTTCTAAATGAGCTGAATTGGGAGAGATATTTTGTCTGTTGTAGTACATATAACAGTTGAAACACTGGTAGCTGAGCTGCATAATAAGGTTCATTATGTTTGCCTCCTGCAGGAATGCATGGATTACACACACACAGAATTATATATGTATAATTGATTAAATATATTGATTAAATATATTGATTAAATATATTGATAAAATCTTAACCATTTAACATCTCAGGGTATGTCATGTATCATTATATTTTGTCTGATGAGGACGTACTGTTGTACATCCGAAATATGTATAATAAAATGTAATTGATCAAAAGAACATCTATTTTATTAATATTTGTAGTGTGCTTCCAATCTACTGTAAAACTCATTCTTTGACATACTCATTGAATATTGTTTAACACTTTAATATATATATATATATATATATATATATATATATATATATATATATATATATATATATATAAGAAACCAGGTGGACTATAACGCACCAGAGTACTCGATACTTAGGGTAGTAGAGTGGGTAGTAGGAAAAGAGCCAGGAGCCAGACGGCAGAGCTTCGGCCGTTTCGACAGCTAGATCCGAACATTTCAAAACATACATGTGAAAACGGACGGAGCTTAGCCGTTGGGGTGCTGACTTTTTTCTCTCTATATATATATATATAAAGAATTAGTATATCTACCAACATATTTATACAGAAGTGGCAAATTCAAAAGAATCAATCACGTGACATCGAGGTTAATCAGTGAGGAGCGGGGCGTTAAAAAGACAGTAGCCAAAATACTACTATGAATCATAGCAGTAATTCAGGCGAATTTTTGCTCAACAAATAATTTGGAGATAATTATAAAGAATTAGTATGTCTACCAACATATTTATACAGAAGTATACTTATGCTGTCTTTTTAACGCCCCACTCCTCACTGATTAACCTCGATGTCACGTGATTGATTCTTTTGAATTTGCCACTGACCGGGAAGGTAGTGAAATTTTCAGTGTCTTGAAATTTAGTCCGCGCTTGCTTCTTTTCCATTCACTGAATTATTTTTGTTTGAGATCCCTGTGTCCGCCTATCGCCTGGGATCTTAGCAGAGAATTGACTCCCTGATGAAGAACGGAAATCTCTATAGCTTTGAATACTATGTATATCCCCTTTCAGAAACTAATTAGTTGGAGTGAAACTTAAGTAAGTAAGTTAATTACTATAATTTTCTTATTTTACGTCTTTCATATATATATATATATATATATGTGTGTGTGTGTATATATGTGTGTGTGTGTGTGTGTGTGTGATATTGGTTGTATCCAGAGTTTCCCACAGTTGAAGAAGGTAATTAATACGTACTGAAAGTATAGACATCGTTATTACATATATATAACTAGCTTCTACAGGACTGTAACTGTTTCGTTGATGTGAAATCATGAGGAACGTCAGATAAAACTAGTATCGTTATTTATAGTCTCTTCCCTTCCACCACACCATCACTCCTTTCTCCCCATGTTGTGACTCTCCATAATTATCTTCCTATTCTTTTCTCATTCATCCTCTCATTTCTCTTTGTATGGCCTGGCAGTGTTAACGGGTAACGTTGCCAGTTCGAGATAAACTTTATAGGTCTGGAAGTGCCGTCAGCTGGGTATATCCGCGATTCACGTGGGTCGACGAAACTATCCTTAAGACAGTCGTCCAGAGTCCGGGTATCGCTGACTTGTGGGTTTATGTCGATCATCTTCTGACGCGTGTAGGGCGGATCTGGCTACCAGCTGAGTCCACCATGGAAGGGAAGATTCTTTTAATCTGCATGGTGGATGCGTCGGAAATGATTGAAGACGGCACTTTCCTCTTCGGCGATGCTCTCATTGACTTTTTCAGGTTTCATCTGAAAGGGAAAATCAGGATGGAGAGGGAAGTGCTGTCTTCCAGCCACTTTGCTGAAAGGTGAGAGAGAGAAAGAGAGAGCGAGAAAGAGAGAGAGAGAGAAAGAGAGAGAGAGAGAGAGAGAGAGAGAGAGAGAGAGAGAGAGAGAGAGAGAGAGAGAGAGAGAGAGAGAGAGAGAGAGAGAGAGAGAAAGAGAGAGAGAGTGAGGGAAAGGGTGATAGTGAAAGATAGAAAGAGTGGTAGAGTATGTACACGTATGTACATATATGTATATACCGATATGTATAAGAAGAGAGCTTGGGGTGTCTTCATATATGTTTGATTAGATATTTTATATTCTTTTCATATAAATATATTTTCTATTTCAATATAACACTTCCTCTGCAAATATCAATTGAATCACTCATTGAAACAGACGATTGTTAAATAATTTCAGAAGCACAATTTTCCAATGATTACTACTACAAAGAATTCAGTTTAAATATAATAGAATAACTCTATTAAAGTTAGCTGTAAGTTCCAAACACAGAGAGCGTTCTACAACTTACTCACTCGCTCTACTTCACGACTCAGTAATTCAGCTAGCATCGGAACTAAACCAGAAACTTGATGTCCTATGGTTTCCGTTTTCTGAATATAATGGCTCTAATTAAGAAATCGTGCAGACATCAAGGAATTCAAACATTGCATAACCTTTTTCATTGTCACGTAATGCGATCTCCAGCAATTCTCACAATTCTTAAGACGTAACTTTAAATATTGTATGCTTCGTCAAATGCTCCCTGTCAAAATCACATGGCATTCAAGAAAAAAAATTCCACTAGCGCTGTATCTTCCGGAGAATTATTATATAGTAGCATATTCTTCTTCCTTCATTTCATTCTCTTCTCTTGTTCACATCAAAGTGTGTGATTCTCAATGTTCGCAATTATAGTTTAATATATAATGAATATGAATGTGTCAGTTTATGATATTAAATTATATAAAGATTGCATGGGTTATTTAAATGGATAAGCTTATTAGCCCTGGTGTTCCTGTCACTAGGTGAGGCCGCAATGGACGAGTCTATATCAGAAACATGTGATGGTATTGTAATGCATTTCTTAATTTCCCTCTGCATAAATATTAATTTTAGCTGCATATATTAATCATCCAATTCACACATTTTAATATATGAGCATAGGCCCACTCACGTGTAAAGACAAAGGGAATTCATATATAAATCTACGCACAGACATTATATATATATATATATATATATATATATATATATATATATATATATATATATATATATATATATATGTATAAGTTTATCCCGGGTTAAACCGGGGGTAACCACAGTAAGTAAGGTACTCAATACAAAGCAGAGTATAAATATTTAATATAGAATAGGATTCTACAGGACTAGAACTGTTTAATTCGGGAGAACTCATCGGGAAACTTCCTGATGATTTCTCCCGAATGAAACAGTACTAGTCCTGTAGAAGCCTTTTGAAAATTGCAAACTCGACTGTTACCACTGAATATGAACCTGAAGATTGCGAAAGCATGAAAGTACTTGTTCAATTAACATTTAACATTTAATATTCTACCATACTATTTCATTATAATATCATTATAATTTTAAAGGATTGTAAATAAAACGAGTAAATCAGACAAAGTTGGAATTCCTTTTATTAATATATACATATATATATATATATATATATATATATATATATATATATATATATATATATATATATATATAATATAAAACGAAAAATCAGTGATGCATCTGAAATCAATTGGTGTGTTACAATTGTTTCGCCGGCCGACAGCTCGAGACAGACACGATCATTGTATGGATCTTGTCTGACTCTGGACCTGCGGGCTCGTCGGACACGTCTAATGCTTTCGGACCAAATTCTTTCGTTTTATATTATACCATATTCTGCTCTGTAAGAGCATAGAGTGTTCAAACGGCATACCGCCTATGGAAGCATCTTAGCTACCATCAGACACACACAAATATATATATATATAAAGGTGCCAGTACGGTGTATGTGACGGTAAGTGTTCTGTCAAAGGTGCAGTGGTTTAGAAATAAATTTATAAGCAGTCACTTATATATTCTTATATATAAAAAAGGCAGAACTTCTCAGGATGTATTGCACTTAAACATCATTAAGTATTTTATACAACTGCACTCTGACATAAAGCAACAAAAAGAAATAGTTGAATAGAGATGATGGCTTTATCGCCGCCATCCTTTTCGATTTCTTTTCTTCATTTTGATTTCTGTAGACATTTGGCGGCGAGAGGTCTCCATTTGGCACGTCTACAAGCCTTGTTCCCTGCCTATACCCAGGTCGATTATGCAAAATCTCTGAATTAATGTAGGTAAGTATCTAATCCATTTTACTCTGTGAGTGCTGAGAACCTTAGGGCTAAAGCAAGGAATCTATTTCATCAACTAAGTTAAATATACAATTCTATCTTTATTTACACATTTCGTATGATATAGACAGTGTCGTTGCATCATATAATCTACACCCAGAGCCAACTTTACATAAGTATACGCTGACATTACTAGTAAAGTAGTGCTATCCACTGTGCCCGGTAACTTGTAAGTTATAAAGTATGTGATAGCTTTAACGAATGTCTAAATTGTTACACTAGTTGGATTCATTTAAGCGAATGCTTGGTTAATATGTTTATATGTATCAAGTAATTATCAAAGTTAAGGACCTCTATAACAAGAAACTGGTAAAATAACATGAGAAAATAATGCAGTTTATTCAACACTCTGGCATTTGTGTCCACTCAACCATCAAAATAACGAACGTTACTCACACACATATAGACATACACACACGCAATATATATATATATATATATATACCCCTGTTTACATTTTATTAATTCTGACATGTACAGAGTTTATGTTTTCCTGGAGCAGTTTTTTTTAAACAGTAACCAAGTAAAACAGCAAACAAAACGAAATGAAAACAAATAAATCTATACATAAAACTGACGAATTTTTCAAATAAGTTTGTATTGGAAATAATTAATTTGATTACGTGTTTCATATCTTCAAGTATCTTGTTTATAGATATATCTCTGGATATCCCCACTAGATATAGAAAACAAATTGCTAAAAGCGCTATAGTATGAGAGATGAGATATTTGTAAATCTAGTGATTATTTAGATTCTGAGTTGCGAAATTTATATTCGATAAACTAATAAGATATTTTTATGAATGTTGTCGACTCCATAATCATCGGTATTCTCTTCACAAGTTCCAAAACTTTTATGAATTACTCGAGGGTATACCAACTATATTTTATTTAGAAAGTATGTAAAAGTTGTTTTTTCGCCTTCCCCTTCACCTCCTAAACTTTCATAAACATAATTAACTATTCATTCTGTCCTGCGAAGAATTTATACTAAAAAGGAAAAGGAGTTGATCGAGGTAAAAGTGCTTTCATTGGACGTACCATTGCTGATACTGTCTGTTTGTT
The DNA here is from genome assembly GCA_964016885.1 of Eledone cirrhosa. Taxonomy (NCBI): domain Eukaryota; kingdom Metazoa; phylum Mollusca; class Cephalopoda; order Octopoda; family Eledonidae; genus Eledone; species Eledone cirrhosa. The sequence goes on from OZ024751.1 coordinate 37,620,247, forward strand.
ACAACCCTGGATCAAATACTGTAGAGAGAGAATCACCCTCGCCCCATTAACACTTCCAGTCCAGGACTGCTAATTTATTGTCCCTGAATAAACGAGCGTCCAAGTTGACATCGGAAGGATTTGAATCCAGACCCCAGAACATCAGAAGAAATACCGACGCATTTCATGTGACACCCTAACGACTCACCGTTTATCTATACTAAAAAAAACGGATATTTTGACAGTGTGTGAAATGTTAATATCTATGGGACTATGTAGAGCTGAATAGTCTTTGCTCTATATACATTATATGTAATATCTTATGAAAGGGAACATTGTTATCATAGCTATCTAGGACCCCTTATCGATATCGCTGTGTAGGATTACTACCGTTGAGTTTGAACTTACTTAAACACATCTTTTGTAGAGAAAGGTTAAGATGAAATCAAGAAGAAGGATTTAATGGGAGAAGAAATTGTGGTTAATGAGTTCAGTGAGAACAATATCGAGATTGTAGATTGAGGAAGTAGCTATACGTGTGAATATCTGTTCACATTTTCAATGAAGGAAAACCCAATTATCATCGAAAAGAAATAATGATTACGTAAGATATATCACAATTCTTTTCTACAAATATTAGCTTTCTCAGATTTTTCTAGGAATCCAATTGCTTTCTTTAACATCAAAACCCATGGAATATCTGCTAATGCGAATCACATGAATAATAATGAAAAATAGGCGTACATTTTTAAGGTTAGGTTTTTCTAAATGACACTTTATTCAGATAGTCATGTTTATCTTAACAACTAGGTGATATTAGGATTGAACAAGATTTCGTGTTTTTACTAAGGTAAAAGTAAAATCCTTACTACGTACATCTTTATTTATCGTAATAAACCCAAGATTACGCAAAGCAAGAAGTCCACAAAACTGACAGGCAATCTACAGCACAAGGTGGGAAGCATTTGGGGATAAGGAAGTCAGGACCAGGTATGCAGATAGTATTGCATCCAAATATAGAGAAGCTCCTCAACAATCTGAGGACGTTGAGACGGAGTGGAGATAGTCCAGTGCAGCAGTTTCTGCTTCAGCTGTAACAAGCTGCAGGCTTGGTGAGGACACTTGGGTTCACTCAAGGGGTCAAAGAAAGGAAGCATAATCTTTGCAATTTCTCCTTACTACACGAATATATATATGCACACACACACACACAAACACACATATATATATACATACATACATATATATACATATATATATATATATACATATATACATATACATATATATATATACATATATACATATACATATATATATATACATATATATACATATATATATATACATATATATATACATATATATATATATACATATATATATATACATATACATATATATATACATATATATATATACATATACATATATATATACATATATATACACATATATATACATATATATATATACATATACATATATATATATGTGTGTGTGTGTGTGTGAGTGAGTGTGTGCGTGTATATGTGAGTATGTGTGTGTATTCAAATATTTTTTCATATTTGTGTAAATAAAAGGAAGATAACATTTGAGACAGATATTGTGTTTTATTACAGATATTAATTATTTATGTATTACGGTTAAATAATCTAATTAAAACTAATAAATCTGATATATTTTATGGATGCCTTTTAAAACACAAAAAACTATTTTATCAGATTGAAAAGTAATATGAAAAAAAAAAATTATGTCAGCATTTAAGAAACAGTTCTTATGTTTAAAACGAAATGGACTATTGTTAAAGTAGTTCAACTTTTAATTTGCGATATCACATCACAAATATAAATTAATAGATTATGTTATAAAATTCAGACAGAATATTCATACGTTTATATACGTACAACTGGAACAAAATATATAACCATTTGTGTGACAATCATAGGCCATAAAATCTTTTTTTGTCCCTTAAACGTTCATTCTATACGAATAATTTTAAGGTTTGTCTTAATTTCTATTCAATTTATAAATAGTACTAATCTACAAGTTCAATCTATGTATCGATTACTTATTACTACAATGTGCTGTATAAGTTAAAGGTATGTTGTCCTAACAGATTCGGTGGCAAACCCGGTTCAGTGAGGACATTAAGAAACACACGGTCGTATAAAATATATATATATACGTATCATATGCTTCTGTAGATGGATCTCCATGTATTATACATATATGTGTATAATATACATACGTACATACATACATATATACATACATACATATACATACATATATACATACATACATATGTACATATAAACATATGCACAAGTATATAAATATATGTAGTTATTATACTTATATGCATTTGTGTATGGACCTGCATGTGTTAATACATGAACACACACAAACGAGTGTGTGTGTATTTATATATATATATCTACATACATACCTAACCACACACACATCTATCTATATATATATATATGCACACACATATATATATATATATATATATATATATATATATATATATATATATATATATATTTATATGCACACACACATATATATATATATATATATATATACATATATATTTATATATATATATATATACATATATATTTATAGGTTAGTATATTTCTGTTTACCTACCAAATGTTTAGTGTTTTGACATTATATTATCTATTATTTATATGACACATACATCTTATTTTTCTTATTACTCATGTGTTTCCTCCAATAAAACTAACTACTAAAACATTCTCTTAATTCTTATTTCAAATTCAAACTAACGTTTCCGACGATTTTTATTTCAGAAAAAATATACATCAAAGATACAATTTTCCGTTTTTTTTTCATCCAATAGTAATACAGAAGCTTCGGGTTGCTTCTGGGAAATTTTCAGATTTTACCAATAATTATATTTTGATGTTTGTCTAGATTATCTGATTTTAGATATGTGTGTACAGCATATATATAGCTTTGTGTGTGTAATATAGCTATCTGCGTGTGTACACATACACCTATATCTCACAATCCTTGCCATTTCACAATATATCTCCAAGCGATATTCTTTGCCATTTTATATTCTAGAATTCAAAACCTTTGACAGTTTTGTCGTAGAAAAATACAAAAAACAATAAGATTATATACATACATATGTATATATATATATGTGTGTGTGTGTGTATAAATATATGAAAATATATGTGTATGTATGTGTGTGTATGTATGTATATTGTATGTATGTATATATGTGTATGTATGGATGTTTATGTACTCATTTACTTGTAAGCTGGGAAATAGAATCATGTTTGATATTTCTTTGTATTTCCTAATATCAAAATACAATTAGATTGCTTTGATTTTAAAGGCCAATACGAAATTGATCTGCCGATGTATTGCAATGTTTAAGGAACATCATTGGTTGTTAGAAACACGAATAATGTATCATAAGAAGGATTTGATATGATACATAATTCGAATTCTTAATGAATTGAATTTAAATATAAAACTTTTCTTATTTATGTTATATCAAATTCAGTATTTTACATTTAATTTTCACATGGATTCCGCAAGTGCCTTCTTTGACCTTCAAATTTCGGATCTAGCTGTCTAAACGGCACGAGCTCAGCCGTCGGGGCCCTGAAGCTTTTCATATTACCGACTCTACTACCCCATCATCCAACGAGATATACCTTGGAGGGGGGGGGGCAGCTAAACCTGCATAGGTGTGAGCTGTCAAACACACACACACTACCCCACGTATCGAGTATTCTGGAGAGTAATTGTCTAGCTGGTTTTTACCACATCCTATCTGATACATATATATATATATATATATATATATATCAATATATATATATATATCTATATCAATATATATATATATCTATGTCTATATCAATATATATCTATATCAATATCAATATATATATATATACATATGTATATATATAGCAGAGTGTGCGTTGCTCCATAATCTGCTTTGCTTCCCATCATTGCTAAGCATGGGCTGAGATAGTCCTACTAAATAGTTATTACAATCTAGAAGAAATTGAATCATATTTAAGGCATGTACATAAAACTGTACGTAATAAATGTGATTGTAAGGGACAGATGTTAATATGGAATATAGAGGGAATACTATGAAATATATGGAATTGGATAAATAGAACTGTGAAGGAATATTGGAAACCTGTTGTTCAAAGTATGAGATACCAATGTTATGTCTGGAATAATGTTTCCCTTCAATAACAGAATAATATGCTAATTCAACGTTACATAACGACTAGAATTTTTTTTCCATTGAGGTTTATAAAAATATCCTAGAAGCCATTAACTGAAATACATTCCATTCACCAGCAAATGGAACGGAAATGGACACCATATTGCGCGTGTTGTTGTCGTGATACAAGTGACTACGACTACATTTGTAAATGGAACTAAATCGTTGTATTTGTGTAATAATCTTAGGTAAATATTTCTACATATCTATAAAATGCTTTAGCTTAAGTG
>OZ024751.1:37632249-37667249 GCA_964016885.1 Eledone cirrhosa
ATCTGGATTATACCCAAGTTTAAAAGACCAACATTGTATCTCTCTCTATATATATATGTATCTATATATGTGTGTGTCTGTAGGTATATAAGTATATGAGTGTGTATGTGTGTGTATTTGTATATATATATATATATATATATATATATATATATATATATATATATATATATATATATATATATATATAAGAGAGAGAGAGAGAAAGAGAGAGGGAGAGAGAGAGAGGCAGACATATACTCAAAGCCAGAAAATGACACTGATTTCCATCTAGATGTATGTACATATGTTCACGTATGTGAGCCCACACACAGAGAGAGAGAGAGAGAGAGAGAGAGAGACAGACAGAGAGAGAGATACAGAGACAGAGAGAGAGATACAGAGACAGAGAGGGAGGGAGAGACGGTATGTGTGTATGACATGATCATTTCACGAGTTTAACTGCCAATAAAATCACTAACGAAATCAATGTTTACTGAAATGTCCAAGAGACAGGTCAAACAATCTGTTAGGGTATGTATTTCTCTACACTATATTTACAACATTATTTCAATTAAAGTAATATAATTAGAGCTAATGTATTGAATATACACATCAGAAATTATAGCTTATATTCACCGATAATCACACACCAAGCATCACTTATTGATATTTTAGAGATGTATCACACATCAATTATTAGCAATACCACAGTGTCATCGGACGCATTGGTAAATCTGCTGTCATTGTTCTCTCTCTCTCTCTCTATATATATATATATATATATATATATATTAGAGAGGCAGGGCACGACGGCTGAGAACTTGCCGTTTCGACAGCAAATTCCTCACGGGTATTTGCCGTCGTGTATGTTTACACTCTACCATTCCGTGTATTGAGTTCTCTGATGAATAATGGTCATACTAGTTTAAAACTGGTATAATCCTCATCTCTCTCTCTATCTCTCTCTACATATATAAATACACACACCCACACAGATACATACATTCATACACACACACATATATATATAAGGATTTATCAGTTTGGAACAGTAAGGCCCTTATTCAGCTTTGTACACGATATTCAGGAAAGTATAGTGTAGGTACTGTAATGTGTTACTGACTGACGGCAGGAACAGGTAGGGATCTCTCTCTCTCTCTCTCTCTCTCTCTCTCTCTCTCTCTCTCAGTATATATATACATGTGTGTGGTGTGTGTGTATGTATGTGTATGTGTGTGTGTATATATTGATATTTAAGTAATGGTTACAGTAGTCCGAGCGAATGTTTAGTTTAGAAAATAAAACACTATTTCGTGTTTAATATAATGAACACCATCATTTATTAATTTCGCTAAAATATGTTTGAACCTCATATTTTAACAGTGAAAATATATTCCGATGAGATTTACTTTACTAAATGCTTAGAGAAGTAAATGAAAGCTAAGATAGTTATTAATAAAGAATATATGGTGTTCCATTAGTGAAAATATACACTTAAATGAGAGGAGAAAATACCTCGGTTAAATATTTATTATCTAACAATGCACACAAAGGTTAGCAGCAAAATACATAGCAATTGAAGGTGATATAGTGGGAAAATGATAGAAAGAATTACAAAACAGAAAAAAACAAAAAACATGCGACACTTCTTCATATCGATGATATAAATTAGTAGTTACATTAACTAGCAGAATACATTGTTTTTTCTTTACGAATTAAAACAAAACGTTATTTTTCTTTTTCTTGTTTATTTGATAATGGTGTTGATTACTTTGGCTTGGCATCATTTGGTTCCCCTAATATAGTTAGATACCACGGATAATTCATATGGGCGTATCAGAAATATTTACAACAAATTATGGTATCGGCCATGAAAACAATTGCAGCCTGATTCGGGTATAGTATTTAGTGACTAGATTATATAAATTTATCTTTACGTTATTAGACATTTAATTGTACATAAAATGAATGTTCGCCTACTTAAGACGCCCAGTTTAAACTGCGTCTAAATAAAATCCTTGCAGATTTAAAGTTGGTATTGGAATGCAGAATGTTATTTTCTTGGTAGACCTATATTGAATAATTATACATTTTACACTACATTTTAACAGGTTCAACACAGCTCATTATGAATTTATGAAAGAGAGGTGGTGTGGAACAGAGCGGGAGTTGGGGAGTGAGAGAAAGGGTGAGATAGAGAGAGAAAGAGAGACAAAGTGTATGTAATTCAAAGAGAAGATGATTGGCTTTGAATTGCTGGTACAACCTCTTGTAGATTTCATGGCGGTATCTCAGACTATTTCTAATTAACGCACAAGATCAGTAATTTTGTAAGAGGGAGAATCCAATTAAATCGAACCTGTACATAACTGATACTTTATGTTACCGAGCCAGAAAGGATGAAAGGCGAAGCTAACCCCGACATGGTTTGAACGCAAGACAATTAGTCTTGTGCTGAAACAAATAATTCTATTCATTGGTTCGACGCACTAACAGCTGTCAATTCACTGTCCTCAATACCCTAACTACTGAGCCACACACTTTCGCCGAAAACAAATTGTCGAATTATTCATTGGTGGCAAATATTCTGTTCTTCAATAAATTTAATGGAGCTGATTTCATTCGGAATTTAATTTATTAATCAACTTAAAGTTGATGGTGATTGCATGCATATTAATTAAGTGTCCTAAATTAATTGAATTAGTTATTAAATGAAATACTATTCAGATTTAACATTTTTTTTTTTCGTCTTCTGTGGAACCAGCACGGCCGAATGGTTAAGAAGCAGGCTTTGCAGGCTTAAGATTCAGGGTTCAATTCCACTGTGTCACATCTTCAGTAAATGTAATTTACTACAAATTGTAGTCGACCCTAGTGATCAGAATATAAATATTTAGAGAGAAACGTTTCGGAATACCCATCGGATGAACTGTCCCTGTAATTCAAAGCCCAGCGTTGTCACACTGAATCTCTCTCAAAATTCTGTGAGGTTTTCAGGGGATTACAGAATGCCAAACTACACATATGTTAGTTGTTCGAACAACAGAAACATTGATGAAGCCGATGGAGGTTAATATCTGTCCAGACTTCCTTCAATTTAATGCGTTGTTATATGAATGTAAACTGTATCGGTATGTAAAGAGAAGAATAAGCACAACGCGTTTAATACAAAATATAATATTTCAAGAAGGAATTAAATCATCTAAGTCCTCATATTAATTTGGTACTCTTGAAGCCTTATCAAGTCAAATGATTTTCTATCAGAGACTCATTATAACATTGCTTATCTCGGGAGATAAACTTAACAAGAGATGAATGACTAACGATAATTTTATGCTACGTACAACTTATTTAAATGTATTTAGTAAATACTTAAAGAAATGGTTTGTATGTAAATTGGAATCTCGACATCTAAGAAGATAATCAGTTACACGACTCAGAATCTAACAGTGCAACGTTTAGAATAGACCCCGTTGGTTTGCAGACAGAATAAATAAAATTACTTTTCTTTACCAAACATTAATATTTAAGATATGTTAATGGATTGCACACGCATATACACGTGGTGTAGTGTTTAAAGAATTGTGTTTTCAATCGTGAGATTGTGACTTCGATTCTTAGATCTGTGCATTGTGTCCTTGAGCATGACGCCATATTTCAAGGTGGCACGGCCAATTCAACTGTAGAAATATGTAGCGACTTCACTGGTGGTAATATGTGTCGTGAGTCGGGCCCTTTGCCTTTCTCTTGGAAGAGATCGGTGGTGTGGAGAATGGAGACACGTATGCATGGACAACTGGGTGTCTTCTACGAATACATTTTGGACGGGTTTGTGCTTTGGATGGGACATTTCCGGGTACAAATCCCACAGTTATTCGTGACCAAAGTGGGTCTTTACCATTCATATTTATATATATATGTACATACACATATATATCCTACTTTCACAGAGCACTAAGTTGAATAATGTCCTTACAGATCATAACTCGTAACATCTCATCCATGTGTGTGTGTGTGCGTGTGCGTGTGTGTGTGTGTACCAGTCCTGAAAAGAAATATTGACTATGAACCAAATTGTCGTTCATTCATGCTTAGGTATGTCGTAAATAAATCTAAGCTTATATTTTAGGCAATCGCAAAGTTAACCGAATTATACACCTTACTAAGCAGAACAAATACTAATCAATAAGGTAATCGTGTTCTCAAACATTAATAATGGAAACTGGGCAGAATCTATTTCTATAGACAATTAGAAAACATAACATGAATAATGTACATTGTTCTCTCCCTTTACATTGTGAATCCAAATATACACAAGCAAACATGTACATACAGCTATATATCTATTCATTTGTCCTTACGTATGTATGTATGCGTATATGTGTGTATATATATATATATATATATATATATATATACATATATATACATATACATATATATATACATATATATATATTCACCCATATCTATACAAACAAGTACACATCCGTATATATAAATATATATTCTATACAGGGTAAAAATAACATGCATTGAGTACTCATTAAAAACTGGTCTACCTTACCACTGAATGAACACAGTTATATATATATATAGATTGGTCCATGCATACACACATATGAACACAAACATATATACATACATATATATTTTTGAAATCGGGTTTTGGTATAAATGTGTATCCCTAAGTTGATCGTAATATCCCCTTAGATGATATATATTTATGGGTACATACATACACATATATACATATATATACATATACATGCATATAAATACATATACATATACACACATACATATATACACATATACTCATATACATATATACACATACACACATATACATATATATATACATACACAAATATATATATATACATACATACACAAATATATATATATACATACACAAATATATATATATACATACACAAATATATATATATACATACACAAATATATATATATACATACACAAATATATATATACATACACAAATATGTATACATACATACACAAATATATGTACATACATACATACATACACAAATATATATATATACATACATATATATATATACATACATACAAATATATATATACATACATACAAATATATATATACATATAAATATATATATACATATATACAAATATATATATACATATATACAAATATATATATACATATATACAAATATATATACATATATACAAATATATATATACATATATACAAATATATATATATATACATACATACAAATATATATATATATATATACATGCAAATATATATATATATATATACATACAAATATATATATACATACAAATATATATATATATATATATATATACATACAAATATATATATACATACACATATATATATATATATATACATACAAATATATATATACATACAAATATATATATATATATATACATACAAATATATATATATATATATACATACATACATAAATATATATACATACATACATAAATATACATACATACATACATACATACATACATACATACATACATACATACATACATACATACATACATACATATATATATATATATACCTTGGCGTCTGCGTGCCTGACCTAAATTTGGGTATACGCCATTGATGTGTAATTATTGATTGGTATTTGGAAAGATAACAAAAAAAAAAAAAATCAATAATAATTAAGGTACATGTCTACCTGGACAGTATGTTTGTTACTTCATAATTTATATAGAATATCAGAGAGGCTTATATATATGGTGCTACACAATACAGCTAACATGTTTTACGTTGATTTCAGAATATTTGTGCTTACTCATTCATGAGCAAACAGTGGATTGTGCCGTAACAATCTAATTTTAGTATACATCCGGTTGAATCTGTCTTATATGATTGTGAGAATTGGTGGCCACTCACGCAGAAGCTTGAAAATCAGCTAGACCTAATGTACAGCAGAATGTTACGGATGGATTTTAACATCACTTGGAAGAATCACAACACCAATATAGAACTTTATAATGGTCTGTCAAAATTATGTGAGAATATAGCCGCAGCAAAGTTTTCTATTAGCAGGTATATGTGTGAAAACCACTGAAGTAATGGCGTCTACGAAGATTAAATAGATTAATCACAGTACATACACCACCACCACCTTCATTAATATACTTCCAAAATATTTCTGATTGACTTTCCTGATGGAAATATCGATAGAGAATTTTGAACTCGGGTTTTGGTATAAATATGTGTCCCTGAGTTGATCGCAATATCGCTTTAGATGATATATATCCATGCGCATAACAGAACCTACAGTTTCCGGAGACGCAGCAAATATTCCCCCGTGCCATCAGACTTGTGCAAATTCATTGACCTCTGTGTGTGTGTCTGTGTGTCTGTGTGTGTGTATGTGTGTGTGTGTGGGGGGGTGTATGTGTATGTGTGTGTGTGTGTGTGTGTGTGTGTGTGTGTCTGTGTGTGCGTGTGCAATATTGAGTATTAATAATCTGCTCATCACACAGTGACAAAGAAACATATACACACACAGTATGCGTTCACACATAATCTATATGTGTTTTTAACACAACTAAAATCGTTTAAATCTGTAATAAATACAGGCTGTCCCCAAAAATGTATACACATTTCAACAGCATTCTAATAAATATTGCATGTAAAGGTAATCAAAGTGTGTATACATTTGGGGGAACATCCTGTATGTATACATATGTGCTGTATTTGTATTTCAGCCTTAATTTGGTCCTTATGAAGAGCTCACAGTTGTGTACAAAAGAATGCTGAGAAGAGAATATATAGTCATGCAACAGGATACAATTACTTTCCAAAGTTCATTCTAAACTGAATTGTGAAACGTGAGTGAAGGAATCTTGAAGAAGGAGATTGAGGGTCAGACAACATCAAAGATTGGACTGGCAAATCTTTAGCCGAGATCTGATATCTGGCACGCAAGCGAAATAGATAGAGATGACTTGTACATATTATGTCCCAACAGCGCCACTAATATTGCATCAGGGAGATTTGACCCAACCAAGCAAATAAACATGTCTGTGCTTGTGTGCTTTAAATATATGGAGCAGGTAGTTGATATTTTCTTGATCATTCGACATAACGTGATTCTGTGCGTTGTGAATAATTCAGCTGTTTCTATGAAATAATGTCAAGATTTATTTCAACATTCAAATGTTCAATGTATTTAATTAATAACTGTCCACAATAGCAATCCTTTGAAAACTTGTGAATCTCTTGAGGAAAATCTTCACAGAAAGCATCGACCTGTTACAATGATAGCTTGAATAGTCAGGTGGAAAATAGCGAAAAATCCAAGTGTCATTCTACGAAGTTTCAGTTTTATTCGCTCGGGCGATTTGGTTAAATCTTTAATTAATTGAATAAATCAAAACTGAGATTTGTTTTTGTATTATTTATTCATTGATTTAATTATTTCAATCAATGGTAAATTAGGCAAGATTTAATTGAACTTTATGAATGTAACTTTAGTTAAACAGGGAATTTAGTTTTCGGTTCTAATTTATATATTATGTAATTGAGGGAAAAAGTAATTTTATACCCAGCAGCTTTAAATATAATTAGTGATCAGATTCCGTCTCTTTAGATTGAACAATATTGGTGCTATGTTTGAGAATACTTTTCTCCTTCTTGCAGCATATGGATACAACCGGACGCAATGTTTCTGATCCCATTATTCACACAGATGAGGTGTAAATTGCGTACATGGAATACGTGGAAACCCTAACTTGACCTCTGCGATTTCAACTAGATCCCTTAGGCTTCCTCAATGATACGACACTATACGACACTTCTCTGTGTGTGTGTGTCTCTCTCTCTCTCACATATATATATATATATGCGCGTGTGTGGTACACTGTGTGTATTTGTGTCTACGCATACATGTACATATGTATATCTACATTAGTTTGTATAAATGTGTAAATGTATATATATATATATATATATATATATATATATACACACACATTCATCAATATATACATATATATATATATATATATATATATATATATATATATGCGAGTACGTCCAGGTACGTGTACGTACGTGTCTCTATGTGTGCGTATGTATGTATATATGTATGTATATATGTATGTATGTATGTGAGTACGAATATAGAGAAAACTTGAAATTTCTTGTTATTGATTGAAATTCTAATCTAAGGCCGTTGACACGATAGACGAGATAAACGTGGAGCCAATATAATCTCGCCAAACTTTCTGAGATGCCTCAAGTTGATACAAAATTCTACCGACTATAATTAAATGGATGTCTAGCTAAAACAATTAGTCTCAATGTGATCAATACTATTGAAAATCTTTACGAAAGGTTAACAGGCACATTGATATAACAGACATTTTAGTCTATTATTATTAATATGAATTATTATTTTTTTTTCATGCTCAGAGGGTGGATTGGCAGTATCAGTAGAGGGTCGGATACCGTGCTTTGCAGCATGGAGTTACAGGCGTTTAAGATCTGAGTTCAAATCCCGCCGAGGTTAACTTTGCCTTTCATATTTATGGGGTCGATAAAATAAAGTACCAGTAATGCACTGAGATAATTGATGGCCTCGTGCCAAAAGTAGAAACAATTATTTTTTATGCTTTGTGACATCCTCATACCTAACTTGGATGTAACTGCATGGTATTATACGTGTGAGGTGTGAGTGTAGTTATATATACATCTCTCTCTCTCTTTCGCTTTGTATATATATATATATATATATATAATATGGAAAACGAAGAATCAGTGATACATTGAAACACAATTTATTAACGTATTACAATTGTTTCTCCGGCGACAGCTCGAGGTGCGATTCGCAAATTCCTCAGATACTTCTAGCGACTTCGAAGCAAATCTTCTGTTTGATGTATTCTCTCCCTTTTAATTTCCTCTAGCTGCCATCATCCTGTTTACGCAGCCCATCCATTGGTCAAGTATTCCAGTCGTCATCTGTATGTTTGACCATTCAAAACTTTCTATTTCCATTCAGGAGTAGAGATTCGTCCGCGTCCGCAAGCTCTGCACCCCTCCAATCATTCAGTACTACTATGATTTATAGACTTCCCTCGTACTGCAAACAAAGTGCGTGGGCTTGTCTGTCTGTATGTCAAAGACGATGTCACTTATACCCCCTGCAAATACAGGATGGTCATGTGTGCTCCCTTTGTTTCACCAAACGAAAACAATTCTTTGTGAAATTAACGTGTTAGTGGCTGTGCATTTCATAGACGCATGTATTTCTTTTGAAGATATGGACCTTTGACAAAACTAGAATAGCATGAGATAAAGCTACTTGCTCAAGCACACAACATTCCTTCGGCAATCCAACATACGTTCGGAACGCGAACACCTTAATACCTAAGGTACAGAAACTCATTTATATACACGGAACGTGTGGCCACATTTTATATCAACAGGGTTCATTTAACCAAGTTTTCCAATCATTTTGAATGATCAACTATTATTATGGTCATTTTTATGGGAGGTACCTATTTCATCCACTAACACACATTCTGTGTTTGCGTACCATTATTGATAGAAGAAATTTGTTATGCACGTATAAATATGTATTACAAATTATAAGCAACAGTTATGCATATATCGAAAATCTTTCTCCATACATACAATTAGTCGGTGAAAAGTGCAGAATAGAATCTTACGTTTGTATACAATTTTCAACATATATATACGCCTATTTGTAGATATATGCTGTATCTATCTATATATATATATATATATATATATATATATATATATATATATATATATATATATATATATATATATATATATATATTGATCTATTTACCGGTGTATGTGTCTACATGTTTACCTATCTATATATTTGCCTTTAACGTGAACTATAAAGATGTTAAAAAGATTGAAATAAGAGAAAATATGCCAGTGTGTTTCTGTTCTGTTTGCGAGAATGTGTATATGTTTGTGTGTCCGAGAATGTGTGTGGCCATGTGTGTACGTGCATGTGATCTTATTGATATTTATAAGGAAAATATATTTTGATTACCAATAGATTTGTAGTTCAACATAAAATTTGAAATAACAACAAAATAATAAAAGAAAAAGAAATATCACATCCACGTGGTACAGAGAAAGCCTGTCGGCCATAGTTACATTGATTAGCCAAAATAGCCAGTAGGTAAACGTAATAAATTTAGTGACCCTTACATATTTTTCGATAGAGATAGATAGAGTATACACGGTGGAAGACTGTGAGAGAGAAAGAATACGAGCGAAGGAGAGAAAAAGATGGGTAGGAATATATATATATAAACAACAACAACAACAAGACCAAACAGGCAGTAAATCAATGTTTAACTGTATTCTGATTCTCCATGGTTACGCTAAAATCACGATGAAAATGCCCGAATGCAATATTATGTTTTTTACTGATTTTTATTCAATTTTCTTTCTTTAATGTGAATGAATTGGTTGGAAAAGCTAGGAAATGTTTATTGAATATAATCAAATTTCAACAAATTTTATTATTAAAACATTTTTATATATATTAACAAATCATTATTATTAATTCATATTTATTATTTTTATTCTTCAGTTGTTTGTTTTCTTTTCTTTTCTTATTTAATCTTGATGAATATTTTTTTTTCTTCAGAGATTTAAAACCGAAGAAAAATGCTTCTGCTAGAGATTATTGATCTATATAAATATTACGCCTATGCGCATGATCAGCGCCCCCCCCCACCACACACACATATATACAGGTGGATATATATATATAGTAATAATAATAAATGCGAAGACTAAAATTTAAGCAAAGAATCGCTGCTTTCCCCCTTAACGAGATCTTCTGAAACTTAAGGGTGAAAGCAGCGATTTTTTGCTTAAACTTTAATCTGTTATTTTAATACATATATTAAAATAACAGATACGTATATACATATATATATGCAAACATATGCATACATACATATATATATATATAAATGTATATGTATATATGTATGCATGCATATGTTTGCATATATATATATGTATATGTATGTATCTTTGTACATATATATAACATTACTCCGAGTTTTGCATTAGGGCTTATCAATGAGATTATTCGATGCATTTACAATACAGACCCATAATGAGTTTCACTGTAAATAAAGCTCTTCTCTCATACCATTGTAATTCCTCACAGTGATACCTAGATTAAGGTTTTGGTGGGTTAACGTATCCCATATAGGACAATCTCTGTAGTGCGCGTCTACCTATTTCCCTCGAAAGTGAACTAGTGGTTTAGGATACTAATATCGATTCTGATAAAATGTTTCCAACATCCCAACAGTTTGTACTAACAAGAAGATTTATATCCATTCCATTTAGTTGTTACAATTATACAATGAAGTGTATACACTCTGTGATAGATATAAAAGACAGCTATATATTGTTATGTTTGTGTGTCTCTCTTATTCTATTTTAGTTCGTTGAGTGAACGGTATTTATAGGTAGAATCTCTAGAGATAACAAAATATTTTTCTGACAAACAACGCTATCATGATTGACATTATTATATCAGTGTTCTAATAAAGTGTATTGTTACCAAAAGAAACGAAATATATTTGTGGAAAAGACATGAAGCAACAGTAGGTTTCTTCTGATTCATATAAAACCTTTGAACCTTTTGCGTTTCCGTTCACGTAACGGTTGGAAACAAATACTTTACTTACAATATTTAGAGAGCATGCTAAGTAAAGGATAACGTGCACTTCATTCTAGAATGCTTTCTATTTTGACATGACGAATTGTCCTGTGTTAGGAAAATTATTGAATAATCATATAGTAGAAATAAGGAAATGTTTAGAAAATACCATTACCGTCAGTTTTAAATATATTGGAGTGGCTTTATAGTGAAACTAATTCTAGCACAAACTATAGTACTGTTTAGTCACAGAGTAATAAAAATTACTGGAAACATGAAAACCTTTCCAATATGTACTTGACAAGTAATACACACTAAAGTTTATTGTGCTTATTTCTTCAAACAACCATTTCATAAAAGGAAATGTTTAAGACTTCATCTAATTTTAATTCTTTTTAAAATAAGTTACTAAATTGTTGTAAAATAGATAAATCAGAATCGGTACTTCTCAGCAATACGCTAACCCATCAGATGAAACATTATTTATAACATTTCAATAAATATGTTATGTATGATTTCTAATTTCATAGCGAAACATTAAACTTTGATGTAAATTTTCTTTGTTAAGAATGTATTATTTGGATCAAATAATAAAAGGGTTACTACAAACATCGTTGATGTAACTTGATAACACTAGTTTTATTAAAACATAATATTACTGTCATAAATATAAAAAAAAGGGAAAATATATTCTCAAACCGATATAAAACAGAGGCACTTTATCATACAACTATATCCATCAGAAGAAGAGCCATAAAAACATGAATGTTAAGAAGAAATGCATGAACGCTGCTTACGTCAGAGGACATTTAATATTAGTCAAAATTCCCAGTTATTATTAGCGGTTTTAGTTTTACGACTTTATCCACCAGAATCAAATATGTAAATGAATTTCGGAGACAATAATATTGATTCGAAAACTAAAAGGTGATTAAGATAATTTTTGTTGGCGAAACTGCATTTATTTCTAACAGCTTGCTGCGATTATTGAAGAAATATTTTCAGCAATAAGTAAAAGCACTTAAACTCATTCTCGAAAACAGTTTTCAGATCCTCAGAATTACTTTTATCTAATTACAACATATATTCGATACAATGCTTGTGAAAAGTATTTGTCAATTTTCAGTCTATGACACAAATATCTCCTCATCTATCATTTAACATTTCAGCTATAATGATGTGTGCACAAATACACTGACGGAACACCACGCTGTAGACACACCAGAAATAATACATTCTCTGCCCTGATATTCGGTCAGGTACCGCGGACAACGCATGACATAAACACATCGGAATCACTACCATTATTTTCTCATATCTCATTTCATTACCAATGTTATCCTTGTTGATTTTTAATTTCTAATCCTTATTTTATTTTTACTCCTGTAAATGATAGGTTGCATCCTTTGTCATCCTGTGCCACTAAACACATCACCATGCATCCACTACCTTCATCCACACCAACACATACCACATGCCTTAGAGGCATACACAAGCCGCTAGCACCATACATTTCAGCAAAATGGTCTGCATCCTACTAGGTCGATAAGATAAAATCCCAGTAATGGGATTTAATCGACATGATCCTCTACCAAAGCATTTTTTGCCTTGTGCCTAAATAAGAAACCATTATTATTCCGTAGATTTAAGGGCGGTGGATTGGCAGTATCGGTAGAGGGTCGGACGCCATGTTGTGCAGCAAAGAGTTATGGCCCTTTATGGTCTGAGTTCAAATCCCGCTGAGGTTAACTTTGCCTTTCAGCCTTACGGGGTCGATAAAATAAAGTAGCAGTAATACACTAGGATAATTGCTGGCCTTGTGCCAAAAGTAGAAACAATTATTATTCCGTAGATTTATTGTTTTATTTTGTTTTGGTCTTCAGAACATTCTTGGGTGCATCCTATATAATGGTTCCTTTAACATTTACTTTATCACGTAAACATTGTCTATGAGCAGGTTGACTGCACTATTAAGTAGATATCTACTCGTTAGCAAGCTAGTAGTGTCCAGACGACGAAAATTGAATTTTGTGTATTGTAAAATTATGTCAGGATTACTTATCGATAAATGCTGTCTTGTAAAAGTGTTAGTATCGAATGAACTAGTTAATGATAAAAGAAAAATAAGTAAAATGCGTTAAACTAAAGTGTAAAGAACAAGTTCATATTTTTCTCGCGTGTCAGGCTAGAGAAACGTATATTTTATTGGTGGTGGCTCTCAAGGCAATTTATAAATAATTGAGAATTATGCTTGCATGATTGAGGAAGAAGAGGAACGAAAAGGGAGACATTAGATATGAAAGAGCAAATTATTTCAGATAAAAGAATGGAAATCCAGTGTGAAAATAAAAACAGATTGGAACAACGAGACAATGTGATGAAATGAAATAAAATGGCGCAGTTACAAAGCATATGTTGAGCTATAAAATATTTCTTAAAGGTACGAATAGTTTAGAAACGATGTAGAAGAATGTTAACATGATTCTCTTTAATAATCTTTGTACTGAAAGTTTTGTGTCCACCTAACACACGAAAGAAACGATTACGGTAAAACGTTTTAACCCTTTCGTGACCATATTTATAATAATACACTCGGTAATTGAATTAAGTAATAACCAATTTGTATTAATTTATTAAAATCATTTCATTATTTATATGATATTTATAACATAGGAAAATTATGTTGAAAGATTTATTTTAGATGGGAACCTTTTCATATGAGTAGATTTGTTTCACATAACCAGATGTGGTGCGAGTTAGTAACATACAGAAATCGTGGAATTTAAGATAGAAATGGAATCGGGTGTTACGATAGACTTTCTAAAATCAGATTTCTTTTTACAGTGTTGTCTTTTTCTTCTATTTTATACAGAAAGATGTGGTTCATCATCAGAATCGATATTTTCTAACGACACAATTTGCAGATTTCATCGTTGCTGAATACAGCTCATGTATGCAACTTCTGCGATGATTCTCTTGATATAAATTTAGTAAATGAGTGGCTATGTTCCTACTATTGCATGTTAAGATATAACCTCCTTTCTCACACACACACACACATACATACATATATATATATTATTCTTTACTCACTTACTACATATATATATATTATTCTTTACTCACTACATACATATATATATATATATATATATATATGTGTGTGTGTGTGTGTGTGTATGTATATGCACACAAGGTTCAAATGAGAGGTACAACTATGCAATTATTAATAAGCGGTGAAATTACTGTATGCATGATTTTACAACTCAAGTATCACTCCTTCATAGCCAGTCTATGACATTTTCAGCCCACTCTAGTATGTACATATACATAATATATATATATATATATATACAGTATATATATATATGTGTATATATATATATATATTTATTTATTTATTTATATAAGCTCGTTTGTGTTACAAATAGAAGATCTAAAGGAACATTCTGCACACACATGCACTTATGCACAAATTCAAACTCACATACGTTATTGAATCCTCATAAAAAGTAACAAATGGATTGATACAATAAAATAGAAATTTAACAACTACATATATACAAATACATGCATAGACTTACAGGCGGCACATCTACTCACTCTTAAATATATACATATAGAGGATATTTACACATACCGGAACTACACATTTACAATTATGTAGAGCCAACCAAACATATATACACATACACACAAATATAAATATATATATATATAGATATAGATATATACATACACACACATACATATACATACATATATTACACAGTAGTAAACACACCAGAGGAATTAGTCGCTCGTCGATCTGTATAGAAATTATGTACGCAGATACGCTCATGTGGTTAGACAGTTTAATCAGAATTGAAAGAGATCAAAGGAAAATATATTGACCCAAAAGCAATACAATGATTCAATTGATTGCATTTCTAAAAAGGGATATGTAGAATTGCAGATGAAAAGAGCAAAATACAAGGAAAAAAGAGTGAAGAAGAATGAAAATATTATATAGATTTGCACGAGGGGAAAAATATAGAAATACCAAGGGCAAGTTTGTAAGAGGAATGGCAAGATGTGGAAATAATGCAAGAGAAAGAAAAAGAGGTTAGATGTAATGAATAAAATAATGATCCACAATTCATATAATGCTTCTGGGCTAAACACAAGAGAGAAGAATATATTCCAATAAATGCTGTGTACACACATTTCCATGTGTATGCTAAGCAATCTATATAGTAAACGATGTTCTTTGCTATGACGTGTATAGTATACAAATCATTAAAAATACCCAAACATGCACATCCCCCATCACACAGATACATCTCTCTCTCTCTCTCACACACACACACACACACACACACACACACACACACACACACACACACACACACACACACACACATACATACATATATATATATATATATATATATATATATGATATTCACAGTAGCATTTATATATATTTAATTATGTAAATAGTGAATTTATGTTGTAATTTACATAGATATTTATTACAATGTATTAAAAGTATATGAATATATATCAACAGGTAATTCCATATGTGTACACATAAAACTGAATATGCGCATGAAACATTGATATTGGAATATATAGAGTCGACTGTTTCATAATTTCACTTTGCTGTCCAGTTTGATGTTCTATCCTTACCTCCGCTATAGAAGAGCTATTTAACTTGGATAACACTTCAATGGAGGCAACACCCCTGTTTCCTATTATTTTCCACTACAACATCGTAACTTTTAAATTAAGGTTCGTTTCCTATACATTTGCTAAGAGGAGGGGTGGTTAACTTCAATGATTTAAACCAGAAATTGCAAGGAACGACTGCTGGGAGAACGCAGCGTTAGTGCTTGCAATAAAGAGGAACCTGGTAGGTCAAAGATTAATAATTAGCTGGTGATGTTAAACCGGGTAAAACATTATATCTATCTCTCCAGAATCTCGTTCAACGCTCTACAAGTTCCATCACCTCACTTGTAATTTAGTTTATTGACACCGAATGTTTGTTTTACATATCCGGAGTCCTTTCAATTTGGTGAATATACACTTGGCAAAGACGAAAGTAAATATACATACCACAGAATATACTACGAGGGAGCCTGGTTCCATCTACAGAGATAGTGAGGGAAAATTTTGTATTTTATAGCATTCCAAATCTAATCAATTAGCTTATTCCGTTGTTATTCTTTTTCTGTGGACTAGATCATGTATAATTACATATAGTTAAACAGAAAGCATGAGCTGATGGAACTTATGGCTTAAGAATAAGTCAATATATTTCAGAAAAGAAACATTTTTCATAAGTTCTATGATTCTCTGTAAACTATGGAACATTATATCAACGCACATGAAATCAATTAAATACACGCGTGCATGATCTGTCATCACATTTTAATTCACATTTGGATTAACAGTTCATCAGCAAAACATCTTTATGTCTATTTTGTCACTTTTATATATGTTAGTTTCATTGAGAGGTAATATCACTGTGATATTGACATTCCTCTCCCAATGATTGCAGGACTACAGAACAGGAGGTGGAGGACATCATGGTATAGAATTAATGATTGAGGGAAAGAATGTATGAATGTCACAAACTCCCATTTAAACAAACATTTGTAAAAGTTTTGACTCTGTATCGATGTAATAAAATCGATACATACCGGATTATGCAGGAACATTCGCAGGTGTGTGATTAGCTGGCATTCATAATTGACTGAAACGGTGGTAAACAGAACACCAATGTCTGTTGAAGTAATGAACCCTAAGCAAACTGAAACTAAACAACATCCTCTCTATATACTTTTTTCTCTTTTATATTTCATTTTATTTTGCTCTTGTATTTTATTTATTACTTATTTCTTTTTGCTTTTCAAATGTAAATTCATTTATTTAGAGCATCAGAGATCGATAATACACTTCGATATAAGAGATAAGTAAGTAATGGGCAATGAGAGTGAATTTGTTACCAATGTATTCACCATAATTTGTAAGACTTCTTTAAATGCGAGGGTGTATCAAAGAATCTTTATTAATGTTGATATAGTCGTTTCACCAATCGCCGCCATACATACTGAGTTTTGTTCTTACTTTTTTTTTCTTTATCAATTCATTCCTGTTGTTTTGTACGATACTAGTTCGCTATTTATTTTTTTCTACCGTCTAGTGACTGTGCATTGAAAAAAATGTATTCGGTTGATACAAAAAAAGAAATAATAATAATAATAATAATAAATCTAGATTCAATAATCGGATTATTGAAGCAGTTTGATTTCACTCTGCAGTCAAGTATCGACATTTGAATTATCCAGCTTTCTCTAACATACTGACGTATTTATTGTCCCATATAATAGATATAAATATTTGTCAATTTATCTTCGTGCTAGCCAACAGGCTCTAGGCTACATACACATTCGTGGTCTGGAATAAAAATAGATTATAAATGAAATATATAAAAAAAATGAAGCTGCTTATAAATTGCACACATATACAGCCATGCGTTTTATGATGGTAGAACTCTTGTGAGAAAATAACTTAAAGTTTAAGTTCACTAGAAGGTGTTTCGTATGTGTGATCTGAATATTGTTAAGCTGCTGTTTGACCACTACAAAGTTTTAGCCAGTCCATGATCATAAAATGCCATTGAGGCATTTCTTCAGAATCTTTACGTTCTGGTCAACATTACATTTCATCATTCAGGTGTCTATAAAATAAATAACTCGTCAAGGTAATTCCTTAACAGTTTATACACACTCAACTACACCTCTCCACCAAGTCTACTGTAAGTAAAACATGACTAAGAAACTACGTAGTGGAATGAAACTCAGGGTATCATGATTGTGAAGCAAAGTGTGTATACATTAGAGTATACTTCAACTATTGTTTAGAATGCAATATGTAGATTGATAATACTAACTATTTCTCTTTATACCAGCACTGGTATCCTTATCTACAATATCACCACCACAACATTAAAATTAATAATATAAATATGTTCTTTCATAGAGACGTTAACATTACTTCACACGAAAAATATCTGATCCTTAAATGTATTATGAAAATACGTTAAAGACTAACTTCTAACAAGATATATTAGATCGATTTGGGTTAGACAAAGATAAAAGATAAAGAAATAAAACCCATTGATTTGGATCCACTTTATTATTGGAATTTACTATGGTAATATATCTTCTCTACATTCTAGTACAGCAGTAACAAAACATAAATCAATAAGGCCTGGACTTCCGTTCAGTTAAGATTTAATCTACTAGGTCATGTTTTCAACTGAATATCGATTCTTGAATGCAGTCACTACAATTCTCTGACTTGAGCGATGAAGATAATGGATGTTGCAATAATTCAGTTTGCTGTCAACGGTGTGAAATATAAGGCGATGAATTGCCAGTATCGTCAGAAATTCTGATTGGATGCCTGACGATGTTCGATCAAGCTCTCTGTGTTCTGAGTTCCAATCACACCAAGGTCAACCTAACTTTCATCGTTTCAAGATTGATAAATAATTTACCGGTTTTATATTACTTTCATGTGCATAACGAACCTTTGAACGCGGCTGGATTTGATTGAGAAACCATAAATTATTTTAAATTGTTTACTATCAGCTGTGGCACCTCAACTTCTCTGAGAACGACAAGCTGGAATCTAAATTTATTCCGAACATAAAAGAATTACCGCCTGATATCCTATAACGCAAGTAGAGAGATTTTATGGTAGAAAAAAGAAAACAACAAATTAGCAACGTTAATTGATGTATAAATGATTGCTTTGTGGATTCGCTTATACTAATATTACCTTTCGTTTCACTTATAAATCAAATAATGATTTCAGATCAATTACATTTATAGGTAGATATCTATCAGGAACCTCCTCCCACACAACTAATAAGTTTTGCTTTGCAGTAATTCCCATAAACATTGCCCACTTCTCAAAAATCAATAAAAGCTACTTAATGTACATTTAATATTACAGTGCTCATTATTCAATGAGAAGACTGAGAACACATTTCAATATCTTGCTTGCTCGACTCTAAGATTATTTACCTGTTTATAGCCTTGCCGTTCGAGAGGAAGCCTCGACAAATATATTAATTAATACATGCTTCATACTACTCAATTATGCCTGGTTGATGTACAATAAAGATGTCGAACACTTGAATTTAACAATCGAAATATAGAGACATTTAGTAAATGAAATGAATTTATTACATCCTTAATTATAGGGTAATCATTTACAGCTGTGTCACATGTGATTCACTCTGTTTAGAAACTACGTTTTTCAAACAGTTTATTGCTAGATCTACAGTATATTCAATGTTATGTCAGAGATAATAGTCTGAAATTATTTCTAAAATACTGCTTCAAAAGCTACCTATTTAAATGGAACAAAGCAAAGATTACCGTGCGAATTTATAAAACTGTAAATGCTTAATGGCAGATACATCTTATTTATATCGAGAGCAAATGTAAATGTAAAAATACATTTATAATATTGATTTTAGAAACTAATTTGTTGTAATACTACTGAAAACGTATAATACTGATTTTAGTATGATATCCAAATCGATAAAGAGACCAAGCTGAAACTTCGAAGTCACAGTCACTTTTCTACTCAGAAAATATAATTTTTAATATTACTTGTGAGCATTGAGTTCTCATGGAGTGAATGTTTTAAACAAACATCCACTATATATATAGATACATAGTGGATGTTTGTTATATATATATAGTGGATGTTTGTTATATATATATATATATATATATATATATATATATATATATATATATATATATAGTGACGAAACCTAAGTCAATTGCATGAACTCATAATCTTTTATTTACTGCTATATATATTTCGATGATAGCCATTGAATGGCTATGACCTCATCAGTTAGTTAGCCAGTTCTTAGATATGCCAGCTCTGTGTTTATGGTATTGATGGTATCAGAGCCTTGGAACATATGTATATATATATATATATATATATATATATATATATATATATAGGGTGTTGCATATGTGTCCTTGTAGGGGTATTTGAATATATCATTCTATGTGCAATACACAATACACACATGTGTATATATTGGACCAATATCTGCTTAGAATTCTGTGTATTCGGCACTTTGGAAATTAATTATCGATGAAAGATTTTAAATAAACGCAAAGAATGATGTATGAGAAAATATCCAACGTTAATGTTTAAAACTCTACAAAGCTACAGGACAAGGTTTTTCATTACTTATTGGAAAATGTGCTGACTAAATGGAAAATATAAATCTATGAATGCATAATAGCTTACTGTGTGTATTTTTTTTACACATTATAAAAGATTGTACACTTTTCATGTCAGTAATTTGTAATGAAATTCAATGGCTAAACCTCCAGTCAAATTTGCGTATTTATATATATTTTTTTATGAAAAAAAGACAAACAAAAAAACAGATGAATCCCTTTACTAGAAAAAAAGATAAGAAAATAATAATTATGTCCTTGATAATGATATTTCATGAAAATTAAATGTATTATTCCTAAAATCCAATAACGATCGTAAACTATTACGCGTCATAAACGTTTCCGAGAAAATATATAGAAATGATAGTAAAATCAGCACGTTATATAAAGTACGCAATAGTAATAATTGAACTGAGCGATGAGGGTGACACCAATTATCAGTTCAAATTGATGTTTGATCCTAATAAGTTAATTGCTACAATTAATTATCATTATCTGGCTTGCTACTTGAAACGTTAACGAGATCAATCGATATAAATAATTAAAAAATACCTTTATATGCACACAAGCATTCTTATATAAGCAGGTATATATATATATATACATACATACGGTATACATATATGCATATACATATATGTATACTGTATGTATATATATACATACAGTATACATATATACACATACAGTATACCTTATGCAGATTATATATATATATAGTATACATATATGCAGATTATATATATATGCACATAGGTATATCCACATAATTATGCATGTGAGTGTGTATGCGCCAACACTAAACAAAATACAAATGTATTAATATATGTAACATTATTAAACGTGATAAAACCAAAATAGATACACAAACGCACACACAATAATGAACACACACATAAATATAAACACAATTACACACATTACAACTCATCAGCACATTTTACAAATAAGACAATACAATTTAAAAATTCCAAGAAATTTCCAGTTAAGTTTTTCGGTTTCATTAATTGAATGTGTGTGTTTTATATGTATTTAAAAAAATTACAAAAAAATTACGATTGTTTTTTTATTATTATTATCATTATTATTATTATATTATGATTAATATTATTATTATTATTATTATTATTATTACTATTTTTATTATTATACGTCGTCACAAGGACATACAAGGTCATCAAAGGCATAATTAGATTTACAATAATGCAATGTAATAATTAGTAGATTACAATAGAAAGGCGCCGATGTTTCATAAATCTATTAAATAAATTACATTATTCTATTTCTTTTATTTTTAAGCTTCTCTCTCATAATCTTCTCCTCTCTCCCCCTTCTTCAATCTCTCCCTTTCCTTTACATTCTCTTCATTTTTACCTCTTTCTATCTCTATATCTATACATCTGCTTATGTGTATGTATTGTTTGTAAACTTATTTTGCCTGTGTATATTTATATATATATATATATATATATATATATATATATATACATATGTACGTATGTATGTACACACACACACACACACACACACACACACATATATATATATATATATATATATGTGTGTGTACATACATACTTTCATACATGTGTGTACGTGTGTGTGTTCGATGCATTTGCTGTGATTAAGTCAACAACTTCACACATACATAGAAACATGTGGCTAGAGACATACACAAAGACAAGTACAGAAATATCCATATACAGATATACACATGGATATATACATGGTTGGAGAAACATAGGTACACTTATAGAAACACACAGACATATATACACACATATATATATATATATATACACATATACGTTAGGACTCATATACCCACACACAGAAGTATGACACACATACATCCCCAAGAAATATACATAACAATAAATAACTTCATATATTCAGAAAATATATTTGAACAGCAAAATAAATACATTATTCCAATTAAACTGTGAATTTGTTGATATATTGATGTCTATATTCCCATTCAAATGTAATTTGCAAAAGTCCATATGAAGTGTATGGTTATCGTAATTCTCTCTCTCTCTCTCTCTCTCTCTCTCTCTCTCTCTCTCTCTCTCTCTCTCCATATATATATATAGTAATAATAATAATAATAATAATATATATATATATATATGTGGCGGCGGGTACATATATAATAGCGATCGAGTGTGGTCTGAGCTTGCAACCTTGCAACTTCTCCAAATTTATATATATATACATACATACATAGAGAGAGAGAGAGAGAGAGAGAGAGAGTGAAAAAGAGAGAGAGAGAGTGTGTGTGTGTGGGGGTGTTAGAGTGAGAGAGTTACTTTGATAAGGGAATAGAGTGAGAAACAGGAATAAAACTGGAAACTCACATGATAGTGAAGTAAACAAGAAATAAACATAGATGCATAATTTCATATAAGTTTCCATTTACACTACACACACAAACACACAGACACACATACACACACACACAAATACACACACAGTATGTTAGTGTGTGTACATTTAGATAGTCATTTCATAATGTTGGATCAGCTTTTAGACATGGATGCATGAACGGTTTGTTGCACAAAACATGGAATATTAAAAGTGATAACAGAAAATATAAATGTTAAAATTATAGTACAAAAATATAAAACATAATAATTTAACCAACAATATTTACTTAGACGCACATCATATCACGTTAAGATTTTTCAGGAGCTTCATATCAAATAATGAATGCATTAAACAGATGGAATTTTTGCCTAAGCATACTTCAAATATCACTTATTGAAGGAAAGAAAAAAAAATCATGGTTTGATATGGTTTGATATTAGCTCTGATATCGTCAAGAACATATCATAATTCTGACGAATCATTGCACGCATTTGATGCCTTTGAAGATATATTACGGAAAGCTGAATGTTACCTAATAAACCAAAATGAACATTTGGTCGGATCGTATTATCTCTACATAACTGGCATTCACCGGGATAAACATGTGTGCAAGGAAATAAATCTACTTAGCGGGACGTAAATTACAAAAATGTATTCCTATCTTTCCCTATGCTAAAGTCATTTCCTTTCAAAATTCCTTCACTTTAGTGGCGGTGGGGAATCCGCCTTTGATGATGCATATCTAGGTATGAAAGATGCTCTTTATTAGATTTTAGCAAATGTGATGAGCTGTTTGCTAAGATCTATAGATGATTGAATGATTGAATACATTTCGTAAATCGTTCCCTAATATCATCACAAAATATGATTTGCTCAATATCATATGAAGTTATCTTGTAAAGTGTTTCTCGGAATATTTCCTAAGCCGCTTTTCTTCTGGATCATTAACGACTTAAACCACAAGTAGTAAATTTTATGAAAGAAACTTTGAATATCGTGAAATATAAGGTAAGCTGATCAGGGATATAAGGTGTTATAGCGATCAATAAGTTATATATATACACACACATATATATATATATATATATATATATATATATATATATATATATATATATATATATCATTGTACTGTGTGGTTTGCTTTGTTGTTTCCGTTTACATTTTGTATGTATGTATATATATATATATAAATATATATATATATATAGATAGATAGATAGATATCTTTATTTGCCACAGGGGCGTACAAAAATGGGACATTACAAAACGTGACGGCGGGGCTTCAGATAGATAGATAGATAAATATAAACAACGAGATCGAAATCACTCGATATTGGTTGAAATCCATTATATGTATATATATATATATCCTTCCTAGAAAACTAATATATTACGTAAGACGGAGGCAGCTAATATAAAACAAGAACACTTTGAAATTCCAGTGAAGTATTAATATTTTCATAGTCTTAATGATCTCTTTACCTTAAGTGTCAACTTGTTTATAGGATTGATAAATGGGAATATGTAATGATCATTGTTTTATCAAAAAGCGTGGTAAATAAAATACATTGATTAACGCATGTGAACGTCGTAGAATTAGCTCTACTAGATCAGTAATTTAATGGTTAATCAGAGAGGAGGGGGCATTTCCCATGAGTCGTCTCAGGGCCTTTGAAAGTACTGGAGTGGAGAAGATCTGAGGAAACTGGAAACCTGGAGCATATGATTTCCATAGCGTGGAAAGGAATAAAGATACCCAACGGTTGGATCAGGGTGTTAAAATGGTTGACGGATTAAACGCCTCATTTAACAATTCCTTAGGGATTGGTCATGTATAATGAATTAACGATATTTTCTTCTAATGCCAGACATAAATTAGAAATTAATGAGAAAGTTAATTAGATTCCAGTGAGAATTAAAAGCAATTTAATACATTAAATCTTATTGAAATAGTATGTGCAATTTTTTTAAACTTCTCTGGTGCTTCTAATAATTTTTCAGAAATCATTTGTTTCCTATGTGATATATACATAGATAATTAAATACAAACATACATTAATGTGTGATAAGAGACAAAACATTAGAATAAGTTAAGTTTCAAAACGGAAAAACCTAAAAATATTTACAAGGGTATATATTTACTACATATATATATTTCAGTTTTCTACTATATCAGAGAGTAAAGGGAAATCATATTCTAACTCCCAGAATGCATGCCGAGTTACGAGAGTCAGCTAAAAATTAATAGGCTGACTATAAAGGAGTGATTCTTGAGCTGTGAAAGTTTGCAGGCATTAATTTCAGTTTCTTCATATTAATTGATAACTGCTTTGTTTCTTTCCAGGTACTGTGTTGTAAAATGAGTCACATGTGGTCGTTCCATGAGAGTATCTTGGTCAGCCTCTGAACGTTTCCGCCGACCCTCGTATCATGTGTACCACCTACTTTGCGGTAAATATAATTTACGACTTGTATAGAAGTTAAACCATCGTTAAACCTTTCCTTGCCATTAATTAAAGGCGGTGCCGATAAATTTCGAATCATTTTGAAAATAATACAGAAGTTATTTTCTCATTATTAACCGAGTATTACAACTAACCTAAACAATTTATAGCACCGTTTTCTATTGTTTGCTTCCCCAGTTTTTGTTTGTCTGGGTAAGCAAGTCGTGGGCGTTCGTATTTATCCATCTGTACCCCATTTCGTTACCTATATTTTCTCACTAACACTCACAATTTTAACGTCATTCAATATTTATCAATTACTGTAACATTCCAAATCCCTTTCACAGTCAGGTTATCCATAACTCTCAACATCTGGAGGGGTTCTTGGAACTGGCCGCTTTTATGTGAATAAATATAAAAATTCCCCCTGTATACTGAAACCCAAGAACTTTAACATAAGCCGAAAATTCATTTTCGATGTTCCAATTACATCATAATCTCAAACTGTCAATGCATATTTCTAGGTCTCAGAGTATTTAAAACTACTGCCATCTCTCTCACAATATTAATGTAATACATTAAGAGAGAAAAATAACGACGCCTAAACGAACGACTCTAATTCATTTAAAGTATTATGTGACCAGAGAATTTGCCGATAGAAAAGGCAAGTGAAACACGCAAGAATACCGTTTATCACTTTACGTTGTTTGTGAGAGAGACTTTAAATTTTCATATGAATATAAAACTAGTTCACAGCAAGCACGCACCATTTAGTTTAAATCGCATTTACATCTGGAATGATCTGTAAGAAAAATGTGTTATTCATGTAAGAGTAAAATCCATTCGGTTTACATAAAGATATGTATATACCTATATCGTAAAATGTCCCCATATATATATGTATATGTATATATTTATATATCTATATGTGTGTCTGTGTGTGTGTATGAGTATATAATTGACGACGATGTTTGTGGTTTGTGTCTATGTGTATAAGTTTGTATGTGTGTATATGTGTGTGTTTGTGACGACAATGTTTGTCCCTTTTGTCTATGTGTATAAGTTTGTATGTGTGTGAGAAATATATCTTGCATGCTAACTCACTGCGTAGATCACGAAGCACGGCATGCTTTAAATTCCTCATTGAAGCAATTTAACTTCCCCCCCTTTCACCATAAATAATCTTCATGAAATAATATATTCCACGTGTAACTGCCATCACTTTCTACCGAAATGCGCTTCATTTAAACAGAGTGAAATAGAGTTCCATATTCGGCATCACCTCTCATCGTTTTCAAATTCATATCTCAATATGTACTACAACTATTATGTCTATTGGACCTCGGCTGGTACCGACAAAGTGTCTGTTGTTCGACCTAATGTGCCAGTGTCTAAACTTTCTACAGACACTTGAAAACATTACCTAATTCTCAGGGCGATTCAACGTATCGAGTGTGACACATTGCGTACAAGGCTGGCCCTTTGGAATGCATGTTCTTTTGCCAGTTGGCTGGAGAAAAGCTGCTGGATATAAAGTGTTCTTCGTGAAGGACACCTCGGGACATAGAGAAACGAACTCACGCTCATGCAATCATGAATACAGCAACCTGAACACTAAGCTACACACCTCCACACCGCATGTATGTTGTATCAATTTAGTCGTATATATTATGAATCAGAAACCCTGAATGCTAGCAAGGCAACTGGCAATCCTTCTTTGGGAAAATTAGAATTACGTTTTTCGCTCTAACATAGCGGATACGTAAATGCATTCGTGAGTTTTATATCGAATAATATTGATATTCGTTTCGTTCTCCAGCAAACAGCCTCGTTACGCTATGTATTTTTAGATGATCATGGCAATCCTTTTGTTCTAGTGGTGACAGAAGGCGATCGTCAACTATAAAACATAGAGTAATGAGGTTGCTTGCAAACGAATCGATTATTATTATTAATTTTCGATATAATGTGGGTGGATTGGCAGTATCGGTGGAGGGTCGGACCCATGCTTTGCAGCATAGAGTTATGGCCCTTGCCATTCTGATTTCAAATCCCGCCGAGGTTAACTTTGCCTTTCATCCTTACGGGGTCGATAAAATAAAGTACCAGTCTCGCACTGGGTCGATTTAAAACGACTTTCCCCACCACCAAAATTGCTGGCCTTGTGCCTATATAAGAAATTATTATTATCATTATTATTCGATATAAAAACTTATGAATGCACTTCTTAAGACAATTGTTTTTGATCTGTGCCATATTTGTTTGTGTGTACTGGTTTCTGATAGAAATTAAAAAATGCGTCGTTTCGAAGACAGAAGCTTTTCATTTAGTTTACAATTTAAGAATGTCAACCAAATCTAAGATAGTAATTCAATGACACAGTGCTTCTAGTCTAGTTTTTTCAGAAAAGAAACGTTACGAGATATTTATTTCATTTCCGTTAGCATCACAATTATCTTAAGTAATATGCAGGTTATTTTAAAGGATATCTCCTACAGGTTTGTACGAGTCCTTGAAAACATTGTGTTACATATATTTTTCGTGATTGGAATTTAGAACATCATGAGTAACAATAACAATATCTTCTTCGTTGTCATATTCCGGCTTATTTCGGAAATTGATGCGCATAATAACCATCATCATTTTAATTATATATAATTATCATTCATTATCACTATATCTTTTTAACTACTTCCGTATATTTGTGTATTTAATCTTTTATCTGACGCCGAGGTTCGTTATACATCTTTATATAATATAATACAGTACAATACATTATAAGAAAGAAACACACACACATAGATACACACATATATATATATATATATATATATATATATATATATATATATATATATATATATATATATATACATACGTGTATACATGCATACGTACGTACATACATATATATATATATATATATTATCTGGTGCGTGGGTGTAACTCTTAGTATGAGTGTATGGAGCTTTTATAATTGTGTATAAGAGAGAGAGAGAGATAAAGAACAAGAATAAAAGGCAGAGAAAGGTAGGACGATAGAGAAGAGCAAGAGAAAGAGAGGGCGAGCATAAAACGAAACATTATCTTTATTAAATGTATGTATTCAATTCTGTGGTGTTCAATAAATCATGCAAGATTCAGATACCGAAACGCTGACGATAACACCAATTATACCAACTCCTTTAATTAATTGGTATTTTAGTGAAACCATCTATCCACTCCTTCCTCTTCACTCTCTTCCCTCCCCCTCTCTCTCTCTCTCTCTCTCGACAGAGAATATATACTACAGTCGGCTGAGATGTTCATATACAGACCAAGAATCTCTCATGTATGTATGTCATATATGTATGTATGTATGTAAGCCATATATATATGTATGTCATATATGTATGTATGTATGTATGTCATATATGTATATATGTATGTCATATATGTATGTATGTCATATATATATATGTCATATATGTATGTATGTATGTCATACATGTATATATTCGACATTCTTATACACCATATTTCGTTCAAGTGGAATTTATTTACTTTATTTCCTATGGTTTTAGCAATGTGAGGGAACACAGAATCACTGGTGTCCCCTTAACATCTTTACCGTGCAGCCTTATCTAAGCCATATGTGTCCGTAATATTGATATAGCTTATGTCGTTCTGTATAACTGCCAGCGTGCAATGGGGGAAAAGATGTTAAAAAATATGAATAATAAACGTTTCTCTATCCGTTTTAATATATCATGCAGTCTATAAGACACACACTCATCCTATATATATATATATATATAGAGAGAGGGTGAGGTATATACATATACATAAACATATATAGACACATACTTATATGCACAAATCCATACATACATGGATATATATATACACACACACATATATTTATATATATATATATATATATATATACAGAGAGAGAGAGAGAGAGAGAGGTATACTTTCACGTATACATATATATAGACACATACTTATCTGCCCGCATACATACGACCGCATGCATACACAGATATGCATACATGGGCATGTGTATATATAAAGATATGTGCGTGTATGTGTGCTAACAGCTGTGTTTAATTCTATTCTATGTCACGTGTATCATACGATCCCCTTTCAACATTTTGTAAAGGACTTCCACACTGATCGAACTTATAATATATATTTTTATTTGTTCTCTTCTTCAATTCATTCACTCCCAGTTAGTGCAACTAACAGAGGCAGTTACGTGCTTTCCCGATGAATTTCAAACTGAAATAAACGTTTGCAATTATTTTGACACGGCATGAGAGAAATTATAATAGATTCCTTTAAAATTCTATTAATTCTTTGAATGACAAACATTGTAACCTGCTCCGTACTATTTTTGTAAATGGACTTGTATATTGGTTCATACGTACATAAATACCCGCATTTCGTGTGTTAGTAGGAGTGCGTGTACATACACCGTTGATGTGTCTCAGTGCAAGCATAAGAAACATCAGTTTTAAATGAGTACTCATTAGATATACATTTTAGTTTGTGTATAAATGTATGTGTACATATTCATATATATATAGATATATATATATATGCATGCATAGACATTCACGTGTATATATATATATACACGTGAATGTCTATGCATGTATGCATATATATATATATATATATATATGTATATATATATATAGGAACGAGTAGGACCCCGACGGCTTAATCACATTTCCTTCGTTATATATATATATATATATATATACATATATATATAACTTCATATATAATTGCACGTGTCTGAATGGATTGGTTTTAAAACCAGTTGTATATGCCAAGGTGATCAAGTATAATTATTAAAAGATTTCTGAGAGAAAGTTCTGTTATGAAGATGTATGTGATTAACGTAAGTTCCATGATGCTATTCACCAGTAGTTGCCAACCAGAGAAACAGCATTTTACATTCCCAAACAATAGTAAGATAGCGAAAAACAGCAGCTGGTTTTTCCCCATTAGGAAACGAAATTTCAAGCACAATCTTTTATTTATCGTTTCTGGGGGAAGAAAATATACAGTTCAAATATTAAAGACGCATTTATATGAAATGGCTTTGAAATAAAGAATTACTATTATTGTATATTCTGTATCTTACTTTATAATCAGTCTCACAAAAATAAGAAAAAATAATGGAATGTCTGATACATTTCTATTCTATTTATTTTAATCCAATATTTGAATGCCGCTGGTTATATTGAAACACCCACCCAGCCACACTCACACACATTTATACATACACATAAATACATACATACACTTACATATATACATATATATACATACATATATACACACATTTATCTATATAAATATACACACATATATATACATAACACACGAACACACACACACACATATATATATTACCATTTACTGTCGGCATGATTTGGCAAGCTTTTTAGAACGCTGGTTTAACAACTTTACTTCCCTCCGAAGAAGAGATATTATATCAAAAATTAAGGATATTTAAATAAATTTAAGGTAAAAGACTAATTGTCAACAACATCTTTTGCATATGCATTTATATTCTATATCCATACCTGCATTGTTTTGGCTTTACATATACAAACGTTTATATATATATATATATTTTATAGATGACTAATTTATTACAAATTAAATCTAATATGATAGTTTCACGTTTTACTATAGGTTGCCAGTGGATTGGTTGAATCTCTGGTGTATCGAACAACCTATTTTGCGATATTTGTTTCTGTTCTTTCTGAATTAAAATCCCAGCGATAACGACTTTACATTTCTTCCTTCTGGGTTCAACAATCAATAGTCAAGTACTGGGATAGATATAAGACATTTTCGTCTTCCAGGAAATGACCAGCTTTGTTTCTAAATTAGAAATCATTATGTATATACTTGTATATACTAATGAGACTGAATAGTTCTGAGGTTATAATATATTAATACTAAATCACATGTGAGATCGAATCAACTGCACATCCATCATTGCTTTTCAACACGTATATGACAAACGTTGATTACTTCCCATTGCTACCACATATATCCAACGTCCGACACTCGCAGTTGTGTACGATTTTAGTACAACCTTGTAGTAACTGCCAAGTTTTAGCTAAGGGTTATTATACTCTCATGCGGTTGCAAGCAAACACATATGCTTGGTTAATCCTCCTCCTTGGGACCAGCAGAATATGCAGCTTCTGTCTGCAGAGAGGAAAGGGAATTGACCAACACTAGATTGGTACTTACTTTATCGACCTCGAAATTATGAAAAGCAAACTAAACTTTGCTTTTCAAACTTTCGATTATGTCGATCCAATCAATTTTACACTTACCTCCCTTAGCCTTCTGTCAGGCTAAATATTCAATATATAAAGTATCTTTGGGCAATTTACTGAGTGTTTTTTTTTATTTACACATAAGGCAATCATTCGATTACAGAACTTTACTGGTATTTCACATCGCCGTTAGAATGATGAATTGCAAATATGACTTTTGTTGGATTTCAACGAAGAAAGTAAAATGCTAGAACAAATATTACACATCATTTTCTTCGACGCTTTAACTATTCTGCCAATCCAGTTCTCTTATTCTATACTCTTAGAAGCAATTGGTACTTTGTTACACCACAATTTCACTCTATATAATATATGGTATTTAATATTTCGTACAGGTGTCAAGATTGTACAGGATTCACGGAGTACAATGAATTATCAAACTAGAGAAGACAAGTATTTAAAACTACAAGATCTGCTAAGTACGATGATATGTCTTTGACAAGTCTTAATGGAATTGTTGGACGAAATATATTGAAATGTACTCATTATGTATGATAATGGTGAATTGAATTGCGTTAGTCTTTTTATTTAACTGCAAGACTCCACGATTGTTTCAAGAAAATGCGTTTCTATCGAAGTTTGTTGCATAATTGATAGAAAAACGTTAGTTGATAATCCAATACATAACAAGGAGAGTAATTACGGAGATACTCCAAATATCAAATTATAAACCAAAGACTACAACATAAAAGAAATCAATTATAAACAGTGTCACACTTCAAACATTGAATACATTTTAAACGAGGCTTCTACGTGTACAGTGTATCACAAGCTTTACCAGATCAAACTTCAGCACAACCGTGTTTTTTAATATAACAGTTTTGAAAGAATTGCAGATCCCTATAACACACACACACACACACAGATATACATATATATATATATATATATATATGTGTGTATGTATGTATACGTACATACATATATGTATACAGACGTACAGTAGTATGTATACATATATGTATATATATATGCACGTATCGGTTTACCGAATATTTATTATAATGCTCGGTTTGTTTGTTTGTATATATATATATATATGTGTGTGCATGTATGTATATATATACATACTACTGTACTTCTGTATACATATATGCATGTACGTATACATACATACTTACATTTAAGTAACTGCCGTACTAAGAGTGAGAAATGAAATTTCGTTTCATTCTATTCCATTTATATATATATATGTATATATATAATTGTTTCTACTTTTTTGCACAAGGCCAGCAATTACCCGGTACATTACTGGTACTTTATTTTATCGACCCCGTAAGGATGAAAGGCAAAGTTGACCTCGGCGGAATTTGAACTTAGAATGGAAAGGGCCGCAACTCTATGCGTCAAAGCATTACGTCCGACCCTCTACCGATACTGCCAATCCAGAACTGCAAAATGCTATTCTAAGAATGGTTAAGAAAATAGGAAATATTATTATAACTTGGTATTCTGGAAATACTCGAGACAATCTTTCAACTTTTCTGGAGTCTTTTTGGACTTTAGAATGATGTTTCACCGAGTAGGAAAATGTTAGATATAAAACTATTAGTTTTACTGGCATTCCGAGAGAAGAGGAATGTCTGTAATATATTACTAGACATGTGTAAATCAGAATCGTGTCACCAATATTTCGCTAGCTATATATTTGTGTATATAAAATGGTAGATGTCGAGAACGTCACAAACAAACTTCACATTTGCATAAATGAATATGACAAAAATAAATTTAAGAATGCCTGCTAGCATTTCTGCAAACTGGCAACAAATAGTGAGTATTTGACATTTGGGTTTCAGCTGATAACTTTAACTCACTACTAAATCTATTAGTTACAAAAATTGCACTTCTGATGTAAATTCTAGTAAAGACGGTGGCTCGAGAATGAAACAGTTTACCAGGAAGCAGAATTTATATTTCGGCTGCTTTAAAATAAGTTTCAATGAAGATAATGATTTCTAGTATAGGCACAAAGCTAGAATTTGTGGGGTGGGAAAAGTCGATTAAATCGACCCCAGTGCGTGACTGATATATTATTTTATCGACCCCGTAAGGATGAAAGGCAAAGTTAACCTCGGAGGGATTTGAACTCAGACCGTAAAGGGTCGTAACTCTAAGCCGCAAAGCTTGTCACCCGACCCTCTACCGATACTGCCAATCCACCCCTTTAGTTTCAATGAAGATAATATCACGGATTATCTTCGGTAGAATCGGAGGGAAGGCCATCTATATTTACATAATTACAAATATGAAAGTATATACTGAACATTTAATTGCAAATAAAATACTATATTGAATGAAATCTGACAAATGAAACTTTTATAAGTATCTATTACATCTGATACAGTTATGACTTTTTATTTTGTTGTGTTTTTTAAATAAAATTAATATCTGAAGGTAACAAAATTTTAATTAATTTACTTCTTTCAAATAACATTGCTATGTGGTAAGCGTAGAACAAACAGCATCTACTATGTTAGGTGTGAAGCCAACTATTTTTCGTATGTGAAGTCCAACTAATCGACCGCCGTACGTATCTGCTATTTATTGTACCGATGCCAATACTGTTAAACCAAATTGGATTTCGTCATGGCAACAAAATACTAAAGACATTACTGTCAGAATCTTTCTTATTTTTGAAAATACAAACATATACAATTAACGCCACATAAATATTGTAGATCGTAGTGAATATTATGATTAATATTTCATCAAACTTTCATAAACTATACTTTCAAGGATATATATCTCGTGATACCTAGATAGAGATGCGTTGAGGAATTCTTAAACTTTCTATACATTCTTAATAAGTCTGAACCTGCAATTAAATATTCGTTAATGGT
>OZ024751.1:37679749-37729749 GCA_964016885.1 Eledone cirrhosa
AAGGTTCTTTCCCTTAAATATACAGTGAGTCCGCAACTTACAAACAGTTCAAGAGACCGTTCATTATTTGATTTGTACGTAAGATGATATTTTAACACAGTACGTACCAGTAATTACATATATGTTACATTGATACTGCAGGGAAGACTGGTTTCGTTTGAGGGTCTCCTAAACTCAAAACATATGAGTAAAACCTGTCTGTTAGATACCCACATATTATATAACTCCTCCCCCTGCTTGAATTCTGTTATCAGGTTCATAAGGAGAACTTCAATTTGATATGTTACGCACACACTATATATATATATATATATATATATATATGGAATTGAATAATCAAAACAGTAGCGGTATGTCACATATCAAATCATATATTTTGTCTGATGAAAACGTACTTAAACATCATAGTACCTTTGAAATATGTATAATAAATATATATTTTGATTATGAGAATATTTATCATTTGTTAACATTTTGAATAATATATATATATATATATATGGAAAGTTATATTTAAATTGTTGGGTTACAACTAGTAAATATTTATAACTGATATAAAAGCACTCGACAAGTATTTGGAGTATATTTACGATATTAAATAAATGGAAACTATATTTATAAAACCATATTTATTTCATTATATATATTTCAGGGATATCATATTAACAATATGCTATGCCTTCCTCAGACAAAATACAATATAAACAGTTTTATAGATAAATAGATTTGACATACCGTACAACATCGACTTGTATTTGAAAAGTTGAATTGGCAGTGAAAAAATTGTACACAGAGAGAAAGAAAGAGAGAAAAAAGGAAAGAAAGACAGAAAACGAAGAAAAAGAAGAAGAAAAAAAAGAAAAAAAAAAGAAAAAGAAGAAATGCATGGAACAAAATAGAGAGATGGAAAGATAGATAAAGAGAAGAACTTCATGTAAAGAAACAGAGAGATATATATATATATAGAGAGAGAGAGAGGAAATAGAGATAGATATATATATATAGAAAACTAGGTAGTGGGACGTCCGTTGAGTAAACGTATCAATGATACATTTATTTATTTATTTATTTATTTAGCTCTAGTATTAATGTAAGGGAGATATATGTGGTTAGGAGAGAAACCAGCTGTTATATAGAGAGAAAAATTAAAAATAACCAGACATAGGCGAGGCATAAAAACCCTATGTTTTAATGTAGAGGTATTAGTATGTATAAAAACCAGCCACTATATTGTAAATATCAGTATTCCTGAATGAGACATGTATCCATAATGTGTGAAAAGTAATGATCTTATGTTTAGTTTAAAAAAAAAAAAAAAAAATTCATATGTTTATGTGATAACTACAAACATCTATGTGAATTTACATGATCAACTCTGCAAACCCTAGGTACACGGAAAACATTCTCATTGTGCTATAAAAATTTAAGTATACATATATGTGTATATATATACACACATATATATAGAGAGTCAATATTACTACTATTCCTGTCTTTACTCTACAAGATTATCTATCAAGCAGAAATAGAGAGCAGATTTCAATATACTAACAAAAATATATATCAGAAACAAAACCAAAAAATAACAATAATAATAATAATAATAATAAATAAATAATAATAAAATAGAAAACTAAAAAATATTACGAAAGAATATTACATATTAAAAATATTACATATTAAAAATAAAAATATTAGAAAATACTACAATAATAAAAATAAACCACAAAGATCAACCCTTCAAAATTAATTGACAATATATTGTCAAGTTCATTATAAGCATCAGAGTCGAAAAACAGATAAAGCTAAAAATTATTTATCAAATCGCATCTAGCAAAAATCATTTCAAAAAGTTTAGGATGCCCATTTGGTCTACATGTGTTCTTATATTTAATATAGAAGTTTATCTAGTGTAACGTTTATTCGAAATATTTGGAGCATCAACTTTTAGGGTAGCTTAATTTTTCATGAAGAATGTTTAAATAAAAATAAAAATAAAAAATAAAAAGAATAAAAAGAAGAAATCGAAAGATTTATCGGCTAGTTTCCCATATAATTATAAATCAAACTAAATATACTACATTTTAAATTTAAATTTATATTTAAACGTTGAGTTTAATCTATGTTTGCAGCAACTGAATAAATTTGTCCGTAGATTAAGGGAATTTTTAGATTTTAGTATAAAGAATATCTCCTCTGCGCAGAGGTCA
Organism: Eledone cirrhosa; assembly: GCA_964016885.1. Taxonomy (NCBI): domain Eukaryota; kingdom Metazoa; phylum Mollusca; class Cephalopoda; order Octopoda; family Eledonidae; genus Eledone; species Eledone cirrhosa. The sequence goes on from OZ024751.1 coordinate 37,681,960, forward strand.
CATGTCTCAGAGGATGAATTAAAAGGAATCCCTCTTGAGACTATATTCCAAGCCGTCGAATATCTAACGTTATCTAGCTTAAGTTGCCAGAGTACGCCTGATAGTGCCGTTGAAGATTTTTTGCTTGGATCTGTGAAAGAATTCTTGTGGTTATTGTAGCGAAGTTTAAATTCCGTCGATGTGGAACCGACGTAGTTAAAAGAATTAGAGTCAGTTTTAACATTACAATTGTATACTATATTTTTAACTAAGCAGTTGTTATTTAACGGACATTTAGATCTATCTCTACAGTTACATTTGTTAACTTGTATATTATTTATGCTATTATCACTAGGTTTTAAGTTCCTATTATTTATTCTATTAATATTTTGTGCTAAATTTTTGGTGGATGAGTAGGTTAATTTTATAGTATGTCTATTGAAAATTGAGTGATACCTATGTGTTCTAGGGAAGCGATTATCAAGAGCTTTAAAAAATAGTTTAGCGATGTGGGTTTTAATGTTTAGTGAGAAAGGGGGGGCAAACCAAATTATGTTCCTAGTTCTATTTCTTTTTTGGCCTTTGGAATTATTGTAATGCTTTCTATTATAGTTGTTAAGGTTGTTGCCGTAATTAAAATAGTTGTTATTTTGTTTAGTTTGTCTATCATTATCTATGTACATAATCTTATCAGTATATCCTGCTCTAGCTAATGCTTCATTGTAGTATTGGGCTTTTTCGTCGAAAATCTTTCTATTCGACGAGATCCTAGAGATACGTTTTTGAACAGAGTTTACTATAGTGTTTTTGACAGATCTGGGGTGGTTAGAGTTAAAGTTGACATAGTTTAAGTTTTCATTCAACTTGTGAAAAGGATAGTGAAGACATGTGTTGAGATTTAATGTTATATCTAGGAAATTGACTATTCTATGGTTGTTCTCAATTTCTATTTTAAGATTAAAGTAATTAAAAAATTGTGTAATTTGTTTACATTTTCTATTTAGTTCAGAGTTATTATTATCAATAAGTAAAAGCATGTCATCTCTATATAAACCTCCAGTAGTACCATGTATTTTCCTATGTAGCGAATTGATTAAAAATAAGCCCACAAGGTCAGTTACCTGAGCTGAGTCGGATGATCCCATAGTAATGTCAAAATTGCTATCTCTATCTGCTCTGGTCCATAGTTGGTCATTAAATTCTATCAAAGTTTTCCTAGCCGATAATATAATATGCATTTCATTGCTAGTTAGGTCAGTATGTTTGAATGCGTAATTTAGTGCCTTATTTAGTAGATTAGGGGTAATAGAAGAATAATAGTTAGCAATATCAAGTTGAATAAACTTATTATTATTGTTATATTTAATTTGCTTAAACCACTCAACAACCTCTCCAGTTCCCTTCCACAAGCTCAGGTTAGATAAACAATCCAAGTTCTTAATTTGCTGTATCACCCTGTCAAGAATGTTTTTGCTTATTTTGCCCAGGTCCGATTTTGATGGTGCGATCAATCTAACTGGCAAGTCATTTTCAAAATTCCTCTTGTGATCTTTCATATTGATCTTCGGTTTCCTGGGCACGAAAGGTTGTGTTCTGTTCTCAATTTCCAACTCGTGCATTATACAAGATGCTTCGACATTCATTTTCTCAAGCTCGGCCTTATCTGCTACCTTGTACTTTTTCCTCAGTTCCTTCAGTATGAGGCCATTATACATGTCTTTCTGCACTCCATAGAGGTTGTTGGTCTTGTCAGATTTCACCAAGATCTTCTCAGTTTTCTCTAAGCTCTCAATATTATCCTTAATGCCTTTCAGATATTCCTGGCCTTTGAAGTTTCTCTTGAATTTGACCCCTTGTATGATAGAAATTATATCGTTTTCAAAGTCAGATAAAAGTTTGTTAGGGGGTGGATTTCTTTTAGATTTGAAAATTTTGTTTAAGTCCGAGACATTTTCATTTATATTAGATTTATCAAAGTGGAATGCTCGCCACCTGATTCTCCTTATAAAAGAGTCAGATTTATCTATTAATTGTTTTATAAAGTCTTTGTTTCTAGGTAGAGATATGTCTTTTAAAGAGGAAGTAATCTTAAAGAATTCCATTTTTCCAGTTATAATATAAAGCGCTCAACAGTATTGGAGCAAGATACATGGAAAGTTATATTTAAATTGTTGGGTTACAACTAGTAAATATTTATAACTGATATAAAAGCACTCGACAAGTATTTGGAGTAAATTCACATAGATGTTTGTAGTTATCACATAAACATATGAAATTTTTTTTTTTCTTTTTTTCTTTTCTTATTTTTTTTCTTCTTTTTCTTCGTTTTCTGTCTTTCTTTCCTTTTTTTTCTCTCTTTCTTTCTCTCTGTGTACAATTTTTTCACTGCCAATTCAACTTTTCAAATACAAGTCGATGTTGTACGGTATGTCAAATCTATTTATCTATAAAACTGTTTATATTGTATTTTGTCTGAGGAAGGCATAGCATATTGTTAATATGATATCCCTGAAATATATATAATGAAATAAATATGGTTTTATAAATATAGTTTCCATTTATTTAATATCGTATATATATATATATATATATATATTTATTTGCATATATATTTATGCATAAATGCATGTGTGGAGGCGTATATATATATATATATATATATATATATATATATATACAAACGCCTCCACACATGCATTTATGCATAAATATATATGCAAATAAATACGTATTAAGATTGCGACAGTAGAGAACAAAACAAGAAAATTATTAAGTATAAAAGCAGAATATAATTTTAAGGTTTTATTACTATCATTTACCATAATCATTATATATTTATGAGGATATTTCACAAGTATTTTCTCATAAATTACCTCCTTAAATAGCAATTAATATTTCAATGAAAAAATTATAATTGTCACGTAACACATTAATGCATAGTTTCACAGAACGTTGTATTTAAAATGGATTCAACAGTGAAAGGAACCGATTGTTTACTTTTCTAAGTGCATAATATACGAGAGAATCTTATCATCCGGAGGTGAGATAAGTACAGCATGACACCTGAACACACAACAACATACATGTACACATACATGTATATACAAATACATTCATATATACATATACATATATATATATATAATAATAAGGGTTGACGGACCCAGCATATTTATCAATGCCAGTAACGGTTGTATCTCAGCGTACTCAATGGGCAATGTAAGATACATTACCAGAGTATACACATAATTATTTGCCTCAACACACGTAAAACGGGTGGTTATAAGGTTCCCGGTCTCGAGTTTCTGCACTATCTGTCTGCATATATTATGCAACAATGCACAATCGGCTTATGCGGCTTCATATATATATATATATATATATATATATATATATATATATATATATATATAGTAGTTCCACAACAGTTAGTTCACCTTACATATATATATAAGTGAAAGCCCGTTGTTTAACGGTTAGCTTTTTAAGATATTGATCGTAATATGGTGAGTTCTAGTCCGGAACCGGGCTGTGTCTTGCGTCATTGAGCATGTCGCTTTATTTCACGTTGCTACAGTTCAATCCGTGTGTCACGTTAAATCTCACTGGAACCTATGGTAAGGGCGGATTAGTGTGTGTGTGTGTGTGGAATGCTCCACCACTTGCAAGTGAATTTCAAGTGCAGGTAGACAGGCGCACTCACAGTCCCAAATACCATTCATCAGTGGAAATGACGCAGGTTCAACTACGAGAGAGACGCGCAGGGAGAGCCACTCATTACGAGCCTCGGACACGTGGGGAGCCACCTTTTTTCTGATAGCAGTAAGTAGGGATGTGGTCCGAGTGTCAAGAACCCCGAAAGTCTCTAATACTACTACTACTGTAAAGAGAAAGTATATTTCATTAGAAATATGGTAACGAATGAGTTGATCTGACTTCTTATTAAAATATCCTGTAGTTTCTCATCTAAAACAGTGTTTGAACATTTGATTCCTTAGATTAAATTATAGAGATATTATACTTCAATTAATATTTAATCATGCCTACATTTAATTTTTAAAAGTCAAGTTTCACATTCACATTATGAAGCTAATCTATAAAATGTAATTTTCTCATTAAGCTCTAAAAATAATCCATTGATTGGCATATAATTAAATGCCATTGTATTATATGACACAAGTTCGTCTTATTTTCTAAGATGAAAATTAGAAGCTTCGAAATATATATAAATGTAAATTTTTGCCTGATATCAGAGCAAACGGTATTTTAATAATAGCTTTCAATATAGATATTATCAGTCAAGTACAGAATTGATTATTTCCTTTTGCTTGTGCTATTTTCGTTTGTTATTACACACATGTTACGTTCAATAAACAATAGTACATGTGACATACAGGACGAGGACCTCACACGAAAAATAGCACATGCAACATTGAGTGTACTAGATTTATCTATATATCTATAAGGAAACAATTAGGGAAAGTTATTAGGCTGACAGATAGAGTGTTTTTTTTATTATTAATTCCGGTCCTCTCCGCTCTCGATTCAGATCCTGCTGTGGCCAACTTTGCATTTCAGCGCTTTTTTTTTTTTGTTTTTTTTTTGTTTTTTTAGTTGGGGTCACAAATAAAACACCAGTCCATTCCTGGTGTCTGTCTTCTCTCTCTCTCCCACTATGTCTATCTCTCTCAATCTCTGTATGGAAGAATCAGCTGGGGTAAAATCTGGAGAGTGATATGATCCACCAGTTGAAATGCCCCTATAAGTTGTTAAATAATTGTTTCTGAATTAGGCACAACGCCAACAATTTTTTTTTTTGGGGGGGGGGGGGGGGCAAATCAAACCCAGTCCATTACTAGTACATTATATTACTGAGCCTGTAAGGAAGAAAGAAAAAAAAAACCTTCGTGGGATTTGAACTCAGAATATGCGGGGACGTGGCTCGATGCCTGGAATCAAGTTCTCCGACGCTCTAATGATACTACCAATCCAGAAAATAATAAAAGCTGATTAGTTAAATCCTTAAGCATAGTTATTCTCACATTATAGACAGCACACACACACACACACACACACACACAACTACACACAAACAGCCACAGTGGTGTGATATCTGGGTATATATATCCACATTCATAATCACGAGCACACTAGTTCATTTTTACTACACACTCACGTGTATACACAGGAATGGCCATAATACAAAACGAACAGAACGCACACACACAGATATACACACATATACACACATATATACACATATACACACACATATACACATATATGCACATATACACACACATCTAAATAATTATTCACATACGTGCTTGTAAATGGATTTTCGCGTACGTTTGCGTATTATTTATATAGGTAGAAAGTCAATTATGTTATATGGTGAATTCAAAGCAATGTTGTGTATATACACTTTAAGATATGAATTGTATATATGTACATACGCATTTCTATATGTGGAGCTTGGATACCTTTATATAGATATAATAGTAGTGTTAGTTGAGTCGCTTTAATTCGCTCGCACACACACAAACAAACACACACACACACACACACACACATACATATATCATATATACATGCCTTCGCCTGTATGTGTTTGTCTACGTGCGTGTATGTTTGTCTATATTGTATGTACGTGTGCGTTTGTCTATGTTCTGTGAGTGTGTGTTTTTTTGTCTGCACGTGTGCGTGATTCTATATGAGTGTGTGTGTCTGTTTTTATCAGTCTGTTTATGGTTGAGTCTGTGTGCGTGCATACACGCGTTCGAAAATCAAGTGGGAAGGAATTGTACAATGTTAGTATACAATATATTATTTACTTTAATCTACCATCTCTCACGCAATTCCTGCTCTGGTCACTCATTGCAAAGATTTTTTTTCTTCTCCCTCTTTCTCTTTCTTTCTTACACCAATCTCGACTGCTTCAGGCACAATTGTTGGAGTCGAGCCATTTAGTACGAACGAATGCCATCCTTAATTTTACGCCTAATCAAGTCACCGCTGTTTGCCCTCTAGCGAAAACATTTTACCAAGAGTTGGCTTCCTCGTAGCCTTATTGTCCATCGTTACAATAATCGCTAATGCCGCTGGCTCTACGAAACTATTTTAAAATATGGCTCATTTATTCTATTCATCGTATAGACTTTTTTATCTGTATATATATATATATATATATATATATATATACATTGCGTCATATGGATCAACAAAAATAAATGTACATCACATTACCTTACTAGTTTGGAAGATATTTCAGTAATTTTCTCATTTTGTTTTTACCAGAGATTTAATAAATTAGAATGAAAAGAAACGGAAAAGGAAAAAAAAATATATATATTCTATTTCAGCATAAATTACACTAGTAAACACATTGTATAAATAAAACGTACTCTAACATATATAACACAGATGCGTAAGCTCTGTAGATTATTAACGAGTTAGCTCCCGTTGAGACGTTGCTTTGATTTTTAATGTATCTTAAATGTACGGACAAATTGCTGTTATCAACGTGTTCTGATTCACTGTTATTTCAGGAATCTAAGTTAAGCACGTATATTTCGGAGAGATGGAATTAACGTTGACTTCCAGTTGGTTCTGTGAGGAGAAAAATATATATAATGAATATGTTTAAGATAACTACTTCATCTACAACTGTGAGTGTGTACTATCGTTTAATTGTACACTAAGGCTTATATGTATTATATACTATACATGTGACTGGAATTTTTTCTGTCAAAACGACAGGAGTCGAGGCCTTTATAGTCAACAATACATATAGTCAAAACTACATATATGTAAAGAGAGGAATGGGTGTCTGTGAGCAGATCTGTAAGTGTGTGTGCAAATGAAGAAATATAAATCAAAATAGGTCACAACACCTTTTGATGATAGGAAAGTGAAAACGGAGACGAAAGTGTCATTGAGCGATATATATATATATATATATATATATATTTATATAATTGTTTCTACTTTTAGCACAAGGCCAGAAATTACCCAGTACATTACTGGTACTTTATTTTATTGACCCCGTAAGGATGAAAAGCAAAGTTAACCTCTGCGGGATTTGAACTTAGAACGTAAAGAATCGTAACTATATGCCACGAAGCTTATTGTCCGACCCTCTACCGATACTGCCAAATAATTGTTTCTTTTTTGGCACAAGGCCAGCAATTACCCAGTGCATTACTTGTACTTTATTGTATCGACCCCGTAAGGATGAAAGGCAAAGTTAACCCCGGCGGGATTTGAACTCAGACTATAGAGGGACGTAACTATTTGCGTCAAGGCATGGCCTCCGACCCTCTACCGATACTGCCAATCTACCGTGCCAAATAATGACAGAGAAACAGGGTTTGACCCGGAGAAAACTCCGTTCAGACCAAAAGCAGTTTAACATCTTCTCATTCTTCACTGCTTCCTTTACACGTGTGTACCATGTATTCTAAACGGAATTTTTAGAACATGTTTGAGAGCGCAAAGTTCACTACAATCATTAAAGATTAATAGTATATGACTCGTATAGAAGAATCCTATTTGTAACTAAAAATACATTCACGCTGGAACTTCTGTTAATGAGTGGCTAGAGTATCACATTTTGATGTATACTTCATTATTATGTTTGCTTATATTCTGTCAGTGAGATAACATTCAAATGTAGCATAATAAATTCCCTTTGTCATTACTGTATTTCATGCTACACACCCATATAGACAAACATAGACATATATATATATATGCCCATATACCTCTCTCTCTCTCTCATATATATATATATATATATATATATATATATATATATATATATATATATATATATATATATATATATATGATTTTTTTTTAAAGCTGTCATTGTTAATAGCAAGAAAAATACCAATTCATATAAAATGCATTTTAGACTAACAACCAATGAAATATAGATATTTCATTGGTGCTGTTATAAAACAAGATATCAATGATAACATTAATGCTAGACACACTTCTGTATTCAGGCAATAGAGTTAGTACCATTCAATGATGATATTTGATAAAACCGTAACTGTGTACATAATTACATATTTTAATCTTGGTTAGGAAAATCTCAAATATTCTTTTTCCTGAAACCTGACTAAACGTTGCACACTGTGAGGAAATTTATATTGTATTAATTGGATAATTACGACAAAGATAATAATTTGTATTGATAATAAAATATTCTGAAGATAGTTCTTGATGGATTATCGTAATTTCATCTCACACATTCTACATTTTAACACTTTAATATATATTCAGCTATTACTTTATACATGATGTAGGCCAATACGGCTTGAAATCTATCAAGGGTATCCTTAAATAGATGTTCTGTTTCATGTGTGTTGTAGCGTAGCGGGGAGGCGATGACAGTAGGAGCTCGGCTCTTCTGTGTTCGGACACATTACACCTGCCATGTGGATCATAGCTTAACTATGTCTGCCTTTATATTTTCCCCTCTTGCTAGTTGTCTATTTATCCATTCCACTATTTCCGAAAAATAAATATTTGACAATGTTAATGCTTATATATTAATATCAATAATAACTAATATGGAAATGAAAATAAAATCATTTTTCCTGTCTTGAGAAAATGGTACTTTTATCAAGCTTCTGCTGAGGATGAAAGTCAAAGTTGACCTGCACAGGATTTTATATCAGAGAGACGGAAGAATAACGCAAACCATTCTATTTAACATTCTAACAAATCTGATAATTCAACACCTTTAAATATATTTAGTGTAATTCAATTCTAACGAACCTTATAGATGATGCTTTATTTTTCTTTAAATACCAAATATAGAGTGGCTGTACATTACGTATTGTAGAAGTTGGTGTAAAAAATATTCAAACTTTAGGAGCAGTGAATATATTTGTTTAGATAAACTAAGCGAATGACTCAACATGGTGATTATAAAACTGTTGATACACAACTATTTAGAACATTCTTCCTTGATACATTATGTTCAGTCCTATTACGACGGCAGTTATTTTAGGACTATGTGAATATTTATTCATTTAAGAGCTTTATTTTCTATAATTTCAATTTCTTGTATATTTCTATCTCTTTTTTTGTGGAGTTATTTTAAAAGCGCATCTCTCCGTATTAGATCATGCTATGGAACTTTGCATGTGTCGATGATTCAGCTCATTATTTCGGAAAAGAGAATTTAAAAAATATAAATGACAACAGCTATTCTACAAATACTAGGATGTGTAATCGTTGTAGATATGTCGCCAATATTTCTATACACTGAGAAATATGAAGAGATGTCATTAAACTTTTCCTCTATGTTCAACTCATAATTAGTCTCTCCTGTTATACCAAAACAATTAATCACGCTTCTTATCATTTAATATATCTTTTACTACTCAAGAAACATCGAATGATGCATTGCTAAATTATAATTAACTGTACAAGGAGAATGACTGATAGCATTGTAAAAGCGTATAAGAGAGAAGCATCTGTTAAGAGCTACACGGTTACAGAGGCGAGAAAGCAGTAGTTGTACGTAAGCATGGGCCGTAACTCATGATGGCTTCATAGAGACATCATCATAATATATAACGCCTAAGGGAGTCACAAGGGCACCGTTGTGGCATACATCGTATATTGGGCAATTTATGTTTGAAAGAGCTCAGGTCGGAAAACAGTCGATTTCTGAGAGAGAGAGAGAGAGAGAGAGAGAGAGAGAGAGAGAGAGAGAGAGAGAGAGAGAGAGAGAGAGAGAGAGAGAGAGAGAGAGAGAGAGAGAGAGAGAGGGGGGGGGGATATAGAGAGAGAGAGAGAGATAGAGAGAGAGAGAGAGAGAGAGAGAGAGAGAGAGAGAGAGAGAGAGAGAGAGAGAAGTCAGAGACATAGAGGGAGATATATATATATAGAGAGAGAGAAAGTCAGAGACATAGAGGGAGATATATATATATAGAGAGAGAGAAAGTCAGAGACATAGAGGGAGATATATATATAGAGAGAGAGAAAGTCAGAGACATAGAGGGAGATATATATATATAGAGAGAGAAAGGTAGAGACATTGAGAGAGAGAGTAAGATAGAGACATTGATAGAGAGAGGAGGGCAGAGAAATACAGAGAAAGACAGAGTCGGAGAGAGAGAAACAGAATGAGTAAGTGAATGTAATATAGATGACGAGGAATCGACCCCAGATACTAGACTGGATTTTGTTTTATCGGCCCCTAAAGGGGGAAAAGACCAAGTTAACATCAACAGGAATTAAGTTTACATACCATCGCGAGAAAGGACATACATATCACTATGTTAATGCTTATATATTAATATCAAGCCACATATGAACATGTAAGTCACCTATGTTATTGCTTCTGGTTGTTGGAGATTACGAAGTCCTGTAATGCAATATTAGTGTATATATCCTTGAAACACCAAAATTTGGGGGCACTGTAGCTTTATAGAAAGGGAGGAAGGAGCACAAATATTGGTCGTACACGGTAGTAATTCGACAGATATCATTGGTACACACATACATATGTACGTGTTTGTGTGTGAGTCTCAATCCATAGAAATAAGCGTGTGTGTTTGTATGAGTTTATTTTACCTACGGGTGCGTAGCTTCATCTCTTTTCATCTATGTTTATATTAAAACTGTTTAAACGTGCTATCGTTCACTACGCAATTAACCTAGGAAATTATATGTTTACTTTATTTTTATTTTTTGTATTGAAATTGATGTTTAGCCTTTAGATTGACTTATATTTTGAGATAATTTTCAACTGAAATAGTAGAAGACATGAAGTTAAGAACGATATAAAACTTAGATGTTATTATATCCACAACTGATTAGGATTTTCTTAAATAACTTTCAAGAATCTTATCTGCCACCAACGATGTAATGCTGGCATATCTAAATTTCCTAAGAGGCTAGGAAATTTAAGAATAGATGCATATTGCTTGCGAGTTATCATACTCCATAGACAGGAAAAAATAATCTTTGATATCAGAAGAAGCCATAAGGAATATCAAAACTAGAAAGTAATATTAATAAGATTTACTGATGACCCCATTCAAGTTATACTTGTAAATGGCACTGAATCCGAAATGAAATTCTGCATGATATTGGCTATATGAAGCAAATTATTAAAAGAACATATATGTGGTAAATAAATATGAAAAGCAAAAATTACGTAGCTCTGCTAAGTGAAAATCTCCACTATTTATTTCTCATACTTTCGCTGCTGTGGTTAGCGGAATTAAGTTGAGATAAGTTAGATGAAAGTGAGCCAGCGGTGAATTGGATATCACTGATTATACTAAAAAAAGAACACCGTTTTAAGTGACGTTGCTAAAACATCAAATGATATATCTCTTGGACGATGCAAGATAGCTGAAAGCAATATTTTCTGGTAAAAATGTTGCGCTGGTTTACGTATATGTTAACACCTTAAAATGTTGTTGGAAGTTGATATTGTCAAAGATAAAACACCATTTGAAAGAGGATGTCCATCAAAAGCACTTTTAGTGGTATATTTCCATCGTTATTTCAAGCGATCCAATAAAATAAAGCTTTTAGTAATGCAATGATGATATGTTTGAAATTATTACATTTGTGAAAGACTTCGAAATACACATTTGAAATTTCAAAAGTTAAGTATTACAGTTATACTATTAGACAATGTTATATGGAAATAGAAGGGATATATAAAGAAACCTAAAGTTAAAGGCAGGGTTTTTATGATCAAATGAAGGGTAGTCAGGGAGAAAGTTTTTCCTATATAAACTCGATAATGGAATTTGGAATGGGGATGTCAATCTTAATTGTCCTACATTTCTTTTCTGTGACAACCGTTTCATTTTATGCACACGCGTGTGATGTATTGGTTCGAAACAGTAGCACTGCATAATACGTTAATACTTGATATGTTAGGAAAAGGGTCTTAACCTTTTGGGCGTTTGCCCTTCATCAGAACATAGACTGGGAAGGTATAGAAAAAAGGGAAAGGTAAAGAGACTGAAAGAGAGAGAAGGCAGAAAGTGAATAGATTTTTTTGGAGAATGCATGTGTATGTGTGCGTGTATACCCACACATTTCAGAAATCAAAATCATATAAGGGTGAATTACATATTAACTATCCTTTACTATGTGCAATATATTTGAAACAGGGTAGTCCTCATATAACATTATTTTTTTTATAATACGTAAAATATTTTTAATATGAGAATGGATTAATTAGAAAGTGATAACATTTTGACAACACTTTCAGTCAATGCCGGATTTTGACAAAAATTGCAATTTTATAATATTTCTGAGTATTTTTAGAAAATATAGAAATGAAAAGAAGTCGGAAGCAGGTTTTCAAATTAAGTGCATGTCAAACATACAATTATCGAAGCTCGTTAGTGCGGAAGCTAACCTCTATCCAAAACAATTTTGGCCAATTTTGTCTCCGAGTTTCTCTTGTTTTATGTATTTATTAATTCTCGAGATGTCACAACATCTATTTAACACTTTCTAAATATTATTGGATGGCAGACTCGTTCAATAACATTACAGAAAATCTTCACTAGATTTAGCCAAGGACTCACGAAATGAATAATAACAGATGAGGTATAAAATGAGATATAATTTCAATCTGAAATTTATAAATAGTTTCTCGTTAATTATTTGCACTAGACGTAGAGCAATTCATAGTCAATATCTACTCCATGATTATCAATACAATGATATTAGTTTATTCAAAAAGCCATAGTGTCCACTAAAGTTATTATACATGAACATATCTCGTTATTAAAATTTGTTTTTTAACAAATTTGTTTTCTAAGATTCAGGTACAAAATCTGTTACAGAATATCCTTCCCTATTGAAATCTCCTTGCTTGCGATTGCAGCTATATTTCAGTGTGATTATATATATATCATAGCGGGTGTAACGTATATCATATTCGGTTTACTATGACACTCCTAATCTGTATTGATCTTCGTCATATAGTTTTGAATGATATATATAAATATATATATATATATATATATATACATCTTTCAAACCATGACTGAAGAAACTCGGCCATTTACAGCGATGCTTCTTAAGACAATACAACATAAAACTGTCAACTAGCTCTAAATATTATACACACACACACACGCGCGCATTATATATATATATAGGGAGTTACTGCCCTTGCCATTCTCAGTTCAAATCCCGCCGAGTTTAACTTTGCCTTTCATCCCTACGGGGTCGATAAAATAAAGTACCAGTAATGCACTGGGTAATTGCTGGCCTTGTGCCAAAGGTAGACACAATTATATATATATATATGTATATATATACAGAGAGAGAGAGTGTGGATTGGTTTATATAAAGTTGCTTCAATAAACATTTTTTAATAGCTAAACACGTCTTCAGTTTTAAACCAATGATTGACAATTTCTTATTTAATATTAAATATTCTATTTAATATTGAATCATATGGATGCTATATATGTCAACGATTCCGTACTGGAGATAACATATAGCATGAAAAGGTTTCTTCAAGAATAGTATCTCTTAAATTCTTACAACATTTCAATATAAGAAATAATTGTAAATATTGTTTCAATAGTGAGTCTTTGCTCACACACATATATCTGTATGTATATATATTCATATATATATACACATGCATATATATATGAATCTATAGACATATGTATACACATATACACGTATGATGCGTATATGTGCATATGTATACACATAGAATGATACACGTACACAAACACACATACGTACAAACTGATACAGACATACACTCACGTCATATGTATGTACAAATATACACACATCATATATATATATAAACATATATCATATACACACACACTCATCATATATACACACACATTCATCATATATATCTATATCTCTCTCTCTCTATATATATATATATATATATACTCACACACACGTCTGTGCTTGAAGAACACTAATAGTAATATCAAATGCAAAACATCGAGCGATAAACGCAATATGCATTATCACAGAAAAAAAATGCAATTATTATATGTCTTCAGGATTTAGTCCTGTCAATCATTGTTCCTAGTTCCGTTTAGGATTAACATGGTTTCGCATGCGTGTCATTTAGAATTAAGTAACATTTATGTCATAGCTAATGGCATACCAAATTGAATTACTTGGGTAATTTTAGCCTTCTGCATTAATTTCGTTTGAATCTCAGTGTGGTTAACTTCTAGCTCACAGCACGGAGGATTCTTAGTCAGATTTGCATATTCTAATATGACTGAGAAATGCGTGGTTTCATATTTAACTTTCACTAGAATATTACTAACATGATATCACTAATCGTATCCACGTTACGCACTATTTTACTACATTCTTGATTTCAAGTATTAGATATTAAGTTAAAGGATCTATTAATTTATTTAAATCAGTACATAGCAAAGATATGATGAGTTGAGTCAATTGATATCGCTACTGAGATTAGAGAAATATGTGATATTGAAGCTAAGGTGACCTGGTTATTTCGCCACAGTTATTTGTACACATTACCGATTGTGAATGGCCGTATATTATATCCTTGAGGTTTCTAAAACATTATCGCATGATTTATGATAATATATTCTCCATTAACTGCAGCGATGGGCATTTAGTACTTCAATGAACGGAGCGACCAGCTCCAATTTAACCTTTAAGTATTTCACTATTCCACAGAAACGTTCAGTCAACGTATTTCTCAGGCCAAATCAGGGTGACAGAATATTTGACAAGGCTGTATCTTTCAATTACGGACTCAATCCCTTGGAAGAGCTCCTACAGAGTTTCCGTTTGATCGAATTAACTGACAATGAATGGGTGAAACCTGGGCATTATCAAAGAGATATTTGCAAGACGTGAAGAAGCGCGTCGAAGAAAAGATCTCGTGATCGTGTAGTAAACTACTTGAGCATTTAACCATAACATCGTCTATGATTTGGAGCTGCGAAATATATTTTGTGGTGAGATATGGTTCGTTTTGTGTTTTTGTATTCACTTACTTTTATTTGATATGGGTAGGGTTAAGAGAGAAGACTGCACATCATGTTTGTGTGTGTATATATATATATATATATATATATGCAGAAGATTCTATTTAATGTTGTTGGGATACAACAAGTAAATATTTTTATAACTGATATAAAGCACTCGACACATATTTGGAGTAGATATACGATATTAATAAATGGAAACTATATTTATAAAACCATATTTATTTCATTATACATATTTCAGGGATACCACATTAAATTATGGTATGCCTTCATCAGACAAAATACAATATATAACAGTTTTACAAATAGGTTTGACGTACCCTTTAAAATACAACCATTACTTTTGGAGGCAGCCTCCAAAAGTAATGGTTGTATTTTAAAAGGTACGTCAAAAGTAATGGTTGTATTTTAAAGGGTACGTCAAACCTATTTGTAAAACTGTTATATATTGTATTTTCTCTGATGAAGGCATACCATAATTTAATGTGGTATCCCTGAAATATGTATATTGAAATAAATATGGTTTTATAAATATAGTTTCCATTTATTAATATCGTATATATATATATATATATATATATATATATATTTTTACATACACAGACACACACATCGAAAAACTAAGTCTCCTTCAGTGTAATGTCCAGAGGTGAAAATGTGTTGTATAAGTAAAACATACTTATCTGTAATATAAAATGAAATATTTCCGAGGGCAGATTTATATAGGTAAGTGTAGTCTCTGTAATAGACCAATTTATTGTTTCATTGATGCGGTTCCCCTTCAAACTTAATATACGTTACAAGAGTGATGTTCAGTTCATTTTACTGGGAGAGGTGGAGGTGTTATGGAATATGGTAAAGTGGTTTTATCTTACGTCTCTATCTGCTTCTATGACTGACACTTCAAAACTCCATTTAATTGTATACACTGCTCTATCGTGACGTATGTACACACATGTATATATAGGCATATTTTTACACACACACACATATATATATATGTATATATATATATATATATGTATATATATATACATATATATATATATATATGTGTGTGTATGTATGTATGTACATACATATATTTGTGTGTGTGTTTATGTGTATGCAATTCTAGGAATGTATATTTTTCTTTATTTTCTCCATATTAAAGTGTTATATTTGCCTTTAAATTATCCTCCGTTGGTTTTTTTCTTTTTATTTAGGTAAGAATAAGTTAAATATTTCTATGATAAAAGGAGGACAGGTAAAAAGACAGTACTAAGACGATAATAGTTTAACGCTTGAAATAGTGAGAAATAAATGTTAATGATTAAAGGATAGGCCTTAATCGAATGAATCAAATCCTGTACATATCTGATTCTTATTGAATACATACAGGTGCAAATATAAACATGTAGCTACAAATGAAAAACAATATAAGCGCCGAAACATCTTGATCTCGGTTTTTACAGCTGATGAAGGATTCCTTTCTTCTTTTCTTTTCTTCTCTTGTTTCTTCCCACTCAGAGAAAACTAGTTTCGTCTCATATGTAATTTTACCTTTTTGTATTTCATTTGTAGCTACATTTTTATATTTGCACCTGTATGTATTCAATGAGAATCAGATATGTACTGGGTTTGATTCAATCGATTAAGGCCTATCCTTTAAACATTATTGAATTGTATTAATACGTGAGATTATAATTCACTTGTCAGATTTTTGAAATACATTTATAATTGCGAAATAATTTCTTAATTACCTTTGATTAAATCTTATTTTCTGCAACATTTTAAATGACATTTACAAAAAAAAAAAAAAAAAAAAAAAAAATGTCTTAATTGAATATTTCTCAGAGAAGCGATAAATATTATCAAGTAATAGAATTGCCTTTGTCCTTATTTTTCAGTTATACTTGATCATTGATCCCGCTATAATTTTGATTATGTAAATCAATGATCAAAAGGATTCAATAATTGACCATCCGTTTTTTTATTGATTTGGTTTTGTTTTCAATCAGTAGTCGATATTATTCAATATGTTCTTCCTCTTGGAGATAGTTGGCTGTAATATGATCGACATTTGGCTGTTATTTTTATCATAGAGCGCTACCACTTAGTACTCTTTTGCTGCTGATCCTAATCAGCTGAGCACGAATGGGTTTTCGTTCGTACTTAGCTATAACTGCATATCATATCGATAGACAAGCATCATGAGAACGCTTGGTATAGTAGCTAAGTTATTGGAACAAGTATCACAAGGACTTGGGTTCGATTTCTGGACCTGGCACTGTATTGTCTCCTTGAACAAGGCGCTTCATTTCTAGTTCATCCAGTCTACCCAGCTGAAGAAAAGATATTTGCCAGCAGCTGGGGTTAACCTATATACCAGACAAGTGACAGGTTCGGCGAGACAGGACCCTACAATTAAGGCCCCCAAGAAATCACATATGTAATGCAACTAAAGAAAAGGTAGCCTTCCGTTGACGTAGGTCTAGTCAGAACGATAATTATTGAAATATATAATCAAACACGAACTGTAAAATTTTCAAATAAATTAAATAAGATAAAAACATTTTAAAAAGCAATCTAATGTCTTGTAACGTCACACTAATGGCATATTTCAAGATATTAATTTTGGAATTGAATTCGTGACATTCAAATGAATTTTTACTTAATAATTGAAAATCATTGATGTATTAATCTGACATGAATGTCAAAAAGAAAATAATAATAATAAAGATGATAATAATAATAATAATAATAATAATGATAATAATAATATGAACTACCATATCTTCTGCGATATCTTAGTTATAATAACTGTCACATATTTATCACAAGGTGGATTATGAATTTGAATATACAGACTGCAAAACCGTTTTCTCTCATCAAACGCACCTCTCTCTCTCTCTCCCTCTCTCATATATATATATATATATATATATATATATATATATATATATATATATATATATATCTGTGTGTGTTTGTAGATATATAAACTTTAATCAATTTTGCAAACGATATAGCCGTTTTCTGAAAGCAATTATAAAACTTTAAAAGATTAAAAGCAATAACATAGTGTCTCATATTTCGAGAAAAGGAATGTCTTCATAGACATAGATGTCACGTTAGATATATTATTTAGTCACTTTGATCATTGAATGCTTAGTAAACTCTCTACAGTTAAGCAAGAGGCGTTGTGGGTATGTTGATACAAATATATGTCGCTAATCTTCGCTGTGACTTAAAGGAATTCGCTGTGCAACCATGTTGTTTAAGGGTTCGATCCTACTGTATTACAACTTGGACTACTATAGCAGCGGATCAGTCCAAGACTCATAAGTTGAAATACAAAGACGAAATCTTTGCGAAAACTCATCGATGGGGTTATTCTTATCAGTGAAGGCTCCATGGCGGTGAATTGACAATATTGGGAGAGCGTCGGACAACATGTTTTGCAGAATAGAGTTACGCTCCTTTACCTTCTTATGTGAAATCCTGCCAAGGTAAGATTTTTCCTTTCATCCTTACGGGATCGATAAAATAAAGCACTAGTAACGTATTTCGTTCGATTTAATCGAGTTTCCCCACTTCCCATCAATCTGCTGGTCTCGTGCCAACAAGTAGAAACATTTATTGAATTATACAACTTTGAAAGTTTCATCAATGTCATTTTCCAAAGCTGATTCAACTTCTGAGTTATGTTAAGGCTACAGGTGTCTGTGGAAATCTTAAACATTTACATTCTAATTAACGAGACTGGTAGTCACATCACAATACTCATCTTCGAAATCAACGGATGATCAATCACACCTCTGTAATAAACTGCATGTAATACAAGTTAAAGTATAACAGCTGTTATGTAATGAAGAGGTCGTATCCGTTTTAGCTTTAAGGACATGAACTTTCATCTGTCTATACAATGAATTATATGGCGAAACACTGAGTGCTATAATGTTGTTACAATGTTAACAGAAAAATAAGTGTCGTGTTTTTCATGAACTATGATCTAACAACATAGTTTTCTTGTCATTAAGTATATTATGTTAGAGATAAACAAAGGTATGGATCAAAACAGCAGACCATTGGTAATATATATTAAAAATGTATTTGATTTGATAAGTGGAAAGCAGCTGTTAACGCAACGCCAACGTCGTTATTGAAGCAATAAAGCTGGTATTACAAATATTATACTATTTTTTTCATTGATTCTATAATTGGCTTATAACAGCCTGCTGTGATATAACAGTGATAACCATAAAATTCTCTCTAATTTACTTAGAAAACTCGTGGATTTCATCATATTTCCATAGCGTAGGAATAAATCTTACGGAAACATACTTGATGTTGTCGTTTATATTAGTAAATTTTTAACTAAACAACGCTAGTACAGCGATTTATTGCAAACAAACAATAATCTAAAAATATATTTCAATAATAATATTTCAGATCAAACAAATTACATTTTTATGGCAACTACTAAACTCGCAGACGAGACTCCTCATAAGCTCAGAATACGACATAATTCATTTAATGTATTGGTTATTTTTCAAAGGAAAAATATATAACATTTAATAGATTCATAATGACTAACAGAATGTTAAGAGAAAATAAGAGAATGGACATGACATTTTACATTGTAATAGAATTGGAACTATATTGTATAAAGTGTTGTTTATATACGGAAGCGAATCGCAGCCAAACACTTGAAATTATGTTACGCAGTGTAGAAACAGTCATTATAAACTCATACAAAATATGACTTCTGATATCCTCACCTGTCTTGTGTGTTGTTGCAATGTGTTACGGGTAGCAAGTTAAATATGAAGTGAGTTCTTTTGTAGTATAATGAATATCATATTAAAGAATGATGTGGTTTAAAAGTTTTAAAAGTCTTCAGATTACGCACAGACTAGAATATATTGATAAGAGGACTTATTTTATCGATCTTTTTTAGTCGAACCGCTAAGATAGAGAGCGTATACAGAGAAACGCACACATATTTACATACATGTACATAAACCTATATATACATACACGTATATCTATGTCTCTCTCTCTGTCTCTCTCTCTATATATATATATATCTCTCTCTATATATATATATATCTCTCTCTGTATATATATATATATATATATATATAAACACGCACACACACAATCAAGTAAGAACTCGGATACATCTAAACTACGTGTATTTAGATGACATTAAATGTTAAATACAATCATGAAAGATTGCTGAATCTAAATTATTTTCTGTTTGGTTTTAACATCTGAGCTTATATCGGGGTCGAATTCTCCTCTATATATCTGAATACAATAAGATAAATTCGTAAACGAGGAGCGATAGACACCTTCAGGTTTATATGTTCAAGACACGCGATATACCATAAATTACGTCCCGAGACCAGACCAGACCAGAAAATAAGGGCCCACAAGCAACACACACGTTTCAGAAGTATTGAATGTCTCCACAGCCAATGGATTGTGTGGCTTCTCTGTAAACTTGTGATATATAAGCTTTCTCTTAATGTATTTCTGTGTGTATTTAAATGCTCGTTTCCTCTATTAATTCAAGAAATTGTTTGAAACTTCCTATCCAGGTTTTCGTTTTCATCTATCGTCTGTCTCAGAAGGTCTATAAACATATCGATAAATACACTTCATTTCCTAACATCATTAACTATTCATATATAAAAAAAAACATACTACATACATATATATATATATATATATATATATATATATATATATATATATATATATATATATATATGTGTGTATGTGTGTATGTATGTATGTATGATGTGTACGTATGTATGTTTTAAAAAGAGCATTCCCATTAGGTTTCACCTTCTTAGGTTTGTCTCAGTAGGCAAGCGTAGCATTTTCCCTTCAACGAAGATTTCGCTGAGTGGTTGAATGTGTGCTATGAGTCGGAAGGAATGAGATGAAAGAGCCACAAGGTACGGCCATTAAGCATTGCTTTAACAGAGAACTGCAGTTCCTACGAGAATCTGCTTTCTTCTCTCTAATGCATAGTTCGAAGCGGTCCGTCAAAAGCGTAGACACTAAAATACTGGATGATGAACGGCTATTTGATCAGTAGTTTTATATATATATATAAGTATGTGTATGTATATATACATATGTATATATATATATATATATATATAAAAGTATGTGTATGTATATATATATATATATATATATATATATATATATATATATATATATATATAAGTATGTGTATGTGTCTGTAAATATATATTTATATATATATATACGTATGCGCTGTCTCTAAATATATATATACACACGTAACTGAACGTATTTTCTAACAAGAAATATATACCCATTTGTAAAAGCATTTGATCATTCGTGTTCTTTTTGTTTTTACTTTTTACCTTTTATTCCAGTTGCTTCCAACCACCATAGAGTTGCTAGTAGAGGTAGTAGATAAGATCTTACATATATTTGTGTATGTATGTGTTTCCATAAACTACGTCTCTCAACCTGTCAGCACAAGAGAAGTACCATTTTAATAGCATTACTTAAATGTTATTTAAAACATCAGTCTTTGCATTTATTCTGATACGCGAATAATATGAATGTATATATATATATACATATATATCCACATACATATACATATATATGCATACCTATACATATATACACATAAACATACATATATATACATATATATATACATACCTATACCTATATACACATACCTATATACACATACCTATACATATATACACATACCTATACATATATATACAAACCTATACATATATATACAAATGTATACCTATATATATGTGTATATATATATATACAATTTTCCCTCCTGCAACTTTCTTTGTTTTCCATCTCTCTCTCTCTCTATATATATATATATATATATGTATATAGATAGATATGTGTGTATGTATGTATATACGCGAGTAAACAAATACAGTAATACATGTTCATATCATTTTAAATATATATGTATGTCTGTTCATGTGGTAACGGTGTATGAGTTTACATGAGGAAGTGTATCGCAGTCTTTATATATGGATTTAAGTATAATACTAGTTAACAAGCGCACACATACACACACAAACATATATATATATATATATATATATATGTGCGTGTTTGTGTGTGTGTGTGTGTGTGTATGTGTGTGTTCGTGTACACGCCAACAATTTATTCGTGAATACATTTTAATGTAAACACACTGTACCATACTTCATCGCTGTGTTCTGTAGAGGTTCCACAGATATATACAAATACGATAGAAAGCACCGCTGCAGTCGCCGTAGTCAAGAAACACTAACATAGCTTGCAATCATCCAGAGATGAAATATCCAAACATACGACATGGTTATCTATAGATACATCTAAAGAAGGTATATTTAGATGTCACTTGGGACAAATATACATACAAAAGATTGGTGAATCGAAAATATCTTCACATTCTTTTAAAAGTAGTAATGTATGTGGTTGGAAACGGCTGCAAATATCATATCGTATAGCATATATATATATTTATGGAGTCTCTGTGGCGCAATTGGTTAGCGCGTTCTGCCATTAACCGAAAGGTTGGTAGTTCGAATCGTCCTAGTGATGAAATTATACAATACTTTTCAATTAACAAATTAAGGTAAAAGACTAATTGTCAGCGCTATCATTTACAATCATAATCTATCTCCAAACCTGCATTGTTCTGGCCTTCTAACTTCTATCGATCTATCTATCTATATATAGGAAGACGATCGACTTTCGTCAAATCGGACCGAGGGAACAATGTCTCCGTTGGTCTTTCCAATTGCTAATACTATCTATCGGTCGCAACTCCAGGTAGAAGGAGCAACGTGAAATAAAGTGTCTTGCTCAAGGACATAACGCATCGCTTGGTCCGGGAATCGAACTCACAACCTCACGATTGCGAATCTAATTCTCTAACCACTCAGCCACGCGCCTCCATATACATATATATATACAGAGAGAGACACGTAGTCATGTATTGAAATATAACGACCTAACGCAGATGACGGTAAATAGTTGAAACTGATGGCAGAGAAATATGTATTGCAGCCATTATGAATAAAATGAATTATGAATATCTACAGAAACCTCAGAATATAGGTACAACTTATGACGCTTATGTTGAATCTATAAGCAGCATATGTGTCATGATTGGTGTGTTTATCTCAAATCCTAATAAAACAACACACACACCTCATATATATATATATATATATATATATATGAATATTTACATATGTTCATGTATTTATACAAGTGTGTGCGTATGTGCGTTTGTGTCTGTATATATATATATATATATATATATATATAATCTGTTAGATGTTTATCATTAGTAGTATTGTTATTAATATTTTTATTATATAGGCTAAGGTAGATATATTATATCTATAAGCCTTGATTTAATTTTCAAACTTCTATAACCCACTTTTTCTCAATGAAAGTTTATAACCTAATCAAAATGATTCCACATTACTGAGTTACCTACCTTTGTTTCCTCCCTACTATTGAAATTAAATGTAACTTTGATGTTAATTGAATTATTCTGGAGAGGAATATTCTAACTTAGCTACACTTAATATATTTAGGATATTTTCAGCTGTGTACAATACAGAATGCATGTATCTCTTGCGTATATAATGAGACAAAAAACCTGGGATCTTTATAATTTTATGTTGAACACACCCCTCTCTCTCTCTCTCTCTCTCTCTCTCTCTCTCTCTCTCTCTCTCTCTCTCTCTCTCTCTCTCTATATATATATATATATATATATATATATATATATATATATATATTTGTGTGTGTGTGTGTATGTTAGGAATGTGTGTGTATATGTATATATATATATATATAATTAATATATATATATACATATACACATATATATATACATAATTTATATATATATATACATATACACATATATATATAATTAATATATATATATATATATATACATATACACATATATATATATATAATTTATATATATATACATATACACATATATATATAATTAATATATATATATATATATATATATACATATACACACACATTCCTAACACACACACACAAATATATATATCCATATACATTAAGTATATATTAAGTATATATTAATATACACATATACATAATTATACATAAATATATATACGCACACATTATATATATATATCTATCTATCTATCTATCTATCTAAAGCGGGTAAAATTCCCGAGATCCATGGACGAGTTCTCTCCAGCGGTCTCTGTCCCTCATTATCGCTGCCATATCCTGCATCTCCAACAGACCAGTGTCTGTCCTTAGGGCATCAACATATGTTAACCTTGGTCTTCCTCTTCTAGTGTGTCCATGTAGGGGCTCCCAAAGGAGCACTGAGTGCAATGTCAACTTTGGATGTCGGTGAGCATGTCCAGCCAACCTCAGTCTCCTCTGTGTCACACATATATTTAAGGGGAAATATTAGCAGATTAGGCCCAATGAAACGACAGTTTCATCTTCTGTCACTACAGATTATGCAATAATTCAATTTCAATACGTATGTTAGGGCAGGGAGTCAAACAGCTGCTGTGGGCCACTTTTAAGGTTTCACCTACTGAGAGATAAACAAGGAACACAGATACGAATTTATATTTCGACTAAATAGTATAGTACATGAGAGAAAGCGAAGGAATCTAGAGATTCTTTAAAGCGACGTTTATTAGCAGATTTGGTAATGTAGGATAATATGTAGTATGATGTATGGCTCTTTACATACTGATTAAAAATCCTATCAAGGGCCCCTCTGCATATGGCCCACCCGTGGTTGATAAAATAAGGTACCAGTTTCGTCAGGGTTGGATTTCGACCTTAGGGGTCCCATCGCACTAAAGGTTTGGTGGGGTGTCTCTTGCACAAGAAATTTGAATATACATTTTACGTATCAAAATATATTTGAAACACATTTCGTCTCAATATAAATAATAAATAACTAATTATTTTTAGTTTTGGCACAAGGCCAGCAATTACCCAGTGTATTACTGGTACTTTATTTTATCGACACCGTAAGAATGAAAGGCAAAGTTAACATCGGCGGGATTTGAACTCAGAACGGCAAGGGCCGAAATTCTATGTCCGACCCTCCGCTGATACTGCCAATCTACCACCCTAATATAAATAACTATAATATCAGTTGATAACTATAGTTAAAAATTAAATAAATCGGGTAAAGTATCCTTGGAGACGGAATAGTGGATAGTGACGTTTTATTTAAATATTCAATTATAGCTATCTGCAATGTGACGAATCTATTTGTGTGTGCGGGTGCGTGTCGCAAGTGCTCTGTACCTACTGCCATGCCATCGCTGTCTTTTGTTAAACGATCTCATATTTGATCTATCTACAAAATGTTTCACTAAATTGTCCAAGATTGTTTGCAAATATTTTCAAAATATCCCGTCTGTTTCAAGCTCAATTTTTATTAATACACTATAATATAATTTTCCTTGTCTTGAAGCATCGTGCTTACTTGCTTTTCATATTTCCGATTCAATCATGCGTCTTGGCTTCATCTAATATTTATGTGTAATTCTATAAGTAAAGTTGCCAGAGACAAACAGATCCAGCAACAACCAACACACTTATTTCACTACTAACACAATTGATATTATTACAAATAGTATCAACAGTAGTAGTAGTAGTTGTAGTAGTAGTATAATTCTTCAAGTATGTTACTACGAAGACTATTTCTATCTCTAGTATTGCTATTACTACTATTAATAAGAATACGAAGAGAATGACGAAACAAACGGAGTGAAATGTGAACGAAGAAATAATATATTTGTTTCTACTTTAAGCACAAGGCCAGCAATTAACCAGTGCATTACTGGTACTTTATTTTATCGACCCCGTAAGGATGAAAGGCAAAGATATTCTAATATATTATAATTGTTTCTATTTTTGGCACAATGCCATTAGTTAACCAGTACATTACTGGTACTTTATTTTATCGACCCAGTAAGGATGAAAGACAAAGTGAACCTCGGCGGGATTTGAACTCAGAATGGCAAGGGCCGTAACTCAAAGCATGGCATCCGACGCTCTACCGATACTGTCAATCCACATACGAGGAACGGCTGAAACGTTCAGTGGATGACTCCCGTGGAAGTATGCCACATTTTTTAACATAGTCCCTGGAATGAAATAATGCAGTTATCAATAAGAGTTGAAATTAATGCATGCAAGATTTCATAGCTCTAGCATCAATACTTCATAGTCAGTCTATGAACTGTTCATCCTCAATTCGTATACATTAGGTTATATATTAAGGGGACAACTAAGGTTTAAGAGATGGAAACCACTGTTTGGCTCCCTTAATTGTATTGTCTCCCCTTCCAATGTATGATGGTAGATAACATTTGTTCACATTAGAATAATAATTCTAATTTCTGCTGAAATCAAAGAATTGAAAGTGATTATATCGACCGTAGTATTGAACTCGTTCTGTAATCATATCGCCCTCCATTTATCGGAATGATTGTAGACAAGGGTGTCCACATGAAAATAATCATTACTTCTAATTTAAGTAAAAGGCCAGCAATTGGCTAATGGGGAAATTCGATTAGATTGATGAGAGTACTAGAAATTCACTGTACTTTATAGACTTTGGAAATATGTAAAACAAAGTCGTACTCGGTGATGTTTGGGCATAGAGAGCCGGAAGTAAACACTGCAAACCCTTCGAAGCTCTGCAAAGTTTGCCAAATAAGGGATATTAACTTAGGTTGAAGACCTGTAATTTGTGGGGAGTAGAAAGTTGAATATATCGACCACATTATTTGACAGGAAAGTATGTGTATCTATATGTGTATACACACATATGTGCATATATGTGTGTGTATACATACGGGAGAGTGAGTGTGTGTGTGTGTGTGTGTGTGTGTGTGTGTGTGTGTGTGTGTGTGTGTGTGTGTGTATATGTGGCTACGTGCTCAATCTCCTACACTGCATATCATCACATAAAATGTTGCAGTACAAGATTACATAAGGACATCAGTTATGAGAGCGATCAGAAGGAAGATATCAATACAATGCATGAAGTACGCATGCGCTGTTCAGCCTGTAACTATTGTTACTAACATTGAGTTCTGCAAATGTCATCCCGAAAAAAAAAAACACACACACACACACATTACACACCCACACACACACACATATATATATACACGCAAAAACAAGGAAAACAATGCTTAACCCTCTACATGTATCACACCCCACCCAGTACCGACATTATCGAGAACGCAGCCATTATTTATAAGATCAAAGAAAATATAAAAGATAGCACCCTCTCTCTCTCTCTTTTCATCTTTCGCTCTCCAGTTCTCATTCTAACAATCTACTCTTTGACACTCTCACACTCTCTCTCTACCTCTCTCTCTCTACCTCTCTCTCTCTACCTCTTTCTCTACCTCTCTCTCTACCTCTCTCTCTCTACCTCTTTCTCTCTCTCTCTACATCTTTCTCTACCTCTCTCTCTACCTCTCTCCATACCTCTCTCTCTCTCTCTCTCTCTCTCTGACTGAGTATCTTTCCACTCGTTTTTCCTTTCACTCTCTCTCTCTCACTCTCGCTCTCTCTCTACCTCTACCTCTCTTTCTTTCACTCTCTCTCTACCTCTCTTTCTACCTCTCTCTCTGACTGACTATCTACTCGTTTTTCCTTTCACTCTCTCTCTCTCTCTACCTCTTTTTCTCACTCTCTTTCTACCCCTCTCTCTCTCTCTCTCTCTCTGACTATCTTTCTACTCGTTTTTCCTCTGACTATCTACCTCTTTCTCTCTCTAATTCCTTCTCTAATTATCTTAGAAATTCTACCGATTTTATTACATCCAAATCCCTTACGCTTTCTATTCATTATCACTCTTCCCCCTCTCTCTTAGATCCCTATATCTGTCCTGCCCCTCCCCCCCCTCTCTCTCTCTCTCTCTCTCTCTCTTAGAGCCCTATATCTGTCCTGTCCCCCTCTCTCTCTCTTAGATCCCTATATCTGTACTGCCCCCCCTCTCTTTCTCTTAGATCCCTATATCTGCCATTATACTCTCTCTCTCTCTAAATCACTATCTCTCTCTCTCATTCCCTCTCTATCTCACTCTTCTGCTTCTCTCTGTCTCTCACGTACATATGTATCTTTATTACACTTTCTCTTCATCTGATCCCTATCCTTCTCTCTCAATTCCCATCCCTCTTTCTCATATTCTTCTATCATTCTACCTCTCACTCTCCACACACATATATATATATACATATATATTTATATATACACATATACGCACACATATATATACATATACACACACACACACATTTATATATATATACACACATATGTACACATAACAATATATATATATATATATATATATATATATATCACTCTCCCTCTCTATATATGTGTGTCTATGTGTTTCCATCTCTTTATACTCTCACTTCCTTCTTCATGTTCAATCCACTACCGCCTCTGTACTTATCTCTTTTGTTTTATTTGTATTTATCTTTCACTAAAATACTCTACATTTTCTTTGTTTTGATTTCAATCTACCCCCCCCCCCCCCCCTCTCTCTCTATTCTCTGGTTATCCCCACCACCACCACCACCAACAACAACACCACTGGCCGCCATTTTATCTGATATTTATTTATTGATTTGTATTTTGGTTTTGTTTATATTATTTTGTTGTTATTTATAAATGTTTTTCTTATTGTGTATTGTGTATGATTTTTCTTGTTCGCTCGTTCGTCAATCTATCCATCTGTATTCTTTCTGTTACATCATCCTATGTCTGGATCGATCGATCAATCTATTCAGATCGATAATACAATAAATAAATAAATAAAGAGGAAGAGAGGAAGAGAGGAAGAGGAAGGAGTTGAAAGCTTTATCAGCCAATGCAAAACGTTATAAGCTTAGATGTATCTGTTTAGTTCTGCAGAGAGTGACATGCTTAAGATAAGAGTGAACGGTTGGAAGGTGGCGGTGCTGGTGTTGATGGTGTTGGTGATGGTGGTGATGGTGTTGGTGATGATGGTGGTGATGGTGCTGGTGATGGTGCTGGTGATGGTGCTGGTGCTGCTGGTGATGTTGGTAGTGGTGCAGGTGGTGGTGATGGTGGTGTTGATGGTGGTGGTGTTGGTGATGGTGATGGTGGTGATGTTGGTAGCGGTGCAGGTGGTGGTGGTGGTGATGGTGTTGGTGATGTTGTTAGTGGTGTTGTTGTTAGTGATGTTGGTGCCAACATCATTGTAGGTGGTGTTGATGTTGAGAGCCGTGATGGTATAGCTGCTGTTGGTGTTGATAATGATGATGATGATGATGGTAATAATGGTAACAGTGAATGTGAGAGTATTGTTAGATGGAGATCGTTGTTAAGGGGGTGTGGGGTGTTGAGTGTGGGGGTGGTGAGTTTGGGGTGGTGGGTGGTGGGTGGTGGGTGGTGGGGGATCCAGGCAAGAATTGGAAAAAGAAAGATAAATTGTGTATGACGTGGTTTTAACGTCTTCCTTCAAAATAATAGAAGTGGTGGTGGTGGGGTGGCTTGGAAGTTGTGGTGGTGGTGGGGTGGCTTGGAAGTTTTGGTGGTGGTGGGGTGGCTTGGATGTTGTGGTGGTGGTGGCGTGGAAGTTGTGGTGGTGGTGGTGGTGGCGTGGAAGTTGTGGTGGTGGTGGTGGCGTGGCTTGGAAGTTGTGGTGGTGGTGGTGGCGTGGCTTGGAAGTTGTGGTGGTGGTGGTGGGGTGGCTTGGAAGTGATGATGGTGGGGTAGCTTGGAAGTAGTGGTGGTGGTGGGGTAGTTTAGAAGTCATGATGGTGGGGTGCCTTGGAAGGAAGCATGTGGTATTGTTAAAAGTAGCATGTTGATATACATAAAAAAGGATAGAGACATCATGTATTTTTATAGTTTGATTATATATAGTGATGATGATGATGCTGATAGAGAGATGGATTGATGGTGGATGCATGGAATGATGGATTGATGGATGGTAATCGCTGCAATAAAATTGATATTGTGTATCAAGATGTAGGAAATCTGTAGTCGTATAGAAATCAGTGAATGGTAAAGCCAATGTGTAGAGATATGGTGATGATGATGATAGCGATGTTGGCAATGATAATA
The DNA here is from genome assembly GCA_964016885.1 of Eledone cirrhosa. NCBI lineage: Eukaryota > Metazoa > Mollusca > Cephalopoda > Octopoda > Eledonidae > Eledone > Eledone cirrhosa. The sequence continues at coordinate 37,712,136 of OZ024751.1, forward strand.
GTGATGTTGGTAATGATGGTGGTAGATGTGGGGGTTATGGATGTGGTGGTGATGGTGATGGATGTGGTGGTGATGGTGATGGATGTGGTGGTGAAGGTGGTAGATGTGGTAGTGATGGTGGTGGATGTGGTGGTGATGGTGGTGGATGTGGTGGTGATGGTGGTAGATGTGGTGGTGATGGTGGTGGATGTGGTGGTGATGGTGGTGGATGTGGTGGTGATGGTGGTAGATGTGGTGGTGATGGTGGTGGATGTGGTGGTGATGGTGGTGGATGTGGTGGTGATGGTGGTAGATGTGGTGGTGATGGTGGTGGATGTGGTGGTGATGGTGGTGGATGTGGTGGTGATGGTGGTAGATGTGGTGGTGATGGTGGTAGATGTGGTAGTGATGGTAGTAGATGTGGTAGTGATGGTGGTAGATGTGGTAGTGATGGTGGTGGATGTGGTGGTGATGGATGTGGTGGTGATGGATGTGGTGGATGTGGTGGTGATGGTGGTGGATGTGGTGGTGATGGATGTGGTGGTGATGGTGGTGGATGTGGTGGTGATGGTGGTGGATGTGGTGGTGATGGTGGTAGATGTGGTAGTGAAGGTGGTGGATGTGGGAGTGATGGTGGTCGATGTGGTGGTGATGGATGTGGTGGTGATGGATGGTGGGGGTGACGGTGGTAGATGCAGCAGTGATTGTGATGGATGTGGTGGTGATGTTACTAGTGACGATAATATATATAATGAGGAAGGTGAAGTTGTCTGCCAATGCTATTTGCGACGTAATACGAAACAGGCTGAGAACATTAATAAACATATATTGTATTATATGTTTGAAGGCGATGAAAAATTTAAACTAAGTTCACTTAAAGACATATCCACATAACGAGTTGCATAAGACTAGTGTTGGATAAGACTAGTGTTTGATAAGACTAGTGTTGGATAAGACTAGTGTTGGATAAGACTAGTGTTGGATAAGAATAGTGTTGCATAAGACTAGTGTTGGATAAGACTAGTGTTGGATAAGACTAGTGTTGGATAAGACTAGTGTTGGATAAGACTAGTGTTGGATAAGAATAGTATTGGATAAGACCAGTGTTGGATAAGACTAGTGTTGCATAAGACTAGTGTTGGATAAGACTAGTGTTGGATAAGACTAGTGTTGGATAAGACTAGTGTTGGATAAGACTAGTGTTGGATAAGACTAGTGTTGGATAAGACTAGTGTTTGATAAGACTAGTGTTGGATAAGACTAGTGTTGGATAAGACTAGTGTTGGATAAGAATAGTGTTGCATAAGACTAGTGTTGGATAAGACTAGTGTTGGATAAGACTAGTGTTGGATAAGACTAGTGTTGGATAAGACTAGTGTTGGATAAGACTAGTGTTGGATAAGACTAGTGTTGGATAAGAGTAGTGTTGGATAAGACTAGTGTTGGATAAGACTAGTGTTGGATAAGAGTAGTGTTGGATAAGACTAGTGTTGCATAAGACTAGTGTTGGATAAGACTAGTGTTGCATAAGACTAGTGTTGGATAAGACTAGTGTTGGATAAGACTAGTGTTGGATAAGACTAGTGTTGGATAAGACTAGTGTTGGATAAGACTAGTGTTGCATAAGACTAGTGTTGGATAAGACTAGTGTTGGATAAGACTAGTGTTGGATAAGACTAGTGTTGGATAAGACTAGTGTTGGATAAGACTAGTGTTGGATAAGACTAGTGTTGGATAAGACTAGTGTTGCATAAGACTAGTGTTGGATAAGACTAGTGTTGGATAAGACTAGTGTTGGATAAGACTAGTGTTGGATAAGACTAGTGTTGGATAAGACTAGTGTTTGATAAGACTAGTGTTGCATAAGACCAGTGTTGCATAAGACTAGTGTTGCATAAGAATAGTGTTGCATAAGACTAGTGTTGGATAAGACTAGTGTTGGATAAGAATAGTGTTGCATAAGACTAGTGTTGGATAAGACTAGTGTTGGATAAGACTAGTGTTGGATAAGACTAGTGTTGGATAAGACTAGTGTTGGATAAGACTAGTGTTGGATAAGACTAGTGTTGGATAAGACTAGTGTTGGATAAGAGTAGTGTTGGATAAGACTAGTGTTGGATAAGACTAGTGTTGGATGAGACTAGTGTTGGATAAGACTAGTGTTGCATAATACTAGTGTTGGATAAGACTAGTGTTGCATAAGACTAGTGTTGGATAAGACTAGTGTTGGATAAGACTAGTGTTGGATAAGACTAGTGTTGGATAAGACTAGTGTTGGATAAGACTAGTGTTGGATAAGAGTAGTGTTGGATAAGACTAGTGTTGCATAAGACTAGTGTTGGATAAGACTAGTGTTGCATAAGACTAGTGTTGGATAAGACTAGTGTTGGATAAGACTAGTGTTGGATAAGACTAGTGTTGGATAAGACTAGTGTTGGATAAGACTAGTGTTGCATAAGACTAGTGTTGGATAAGACTAGTGTTGGATAAGACTAGTGTTGGATAAGAGTAGTGTTGGATAAGACTAGTGTTGCATAAGACTAGTGTTGGATAAGACTAGTGTTGCATAAGACTAGTGTTGGATAAGACTAGTGTTGGATAAGACTAGTGTTGGATAAGACTAGTGTTGGATAAGACTAGTGTTGGATAAGAGTAGTGTTGGATAAGACTAGTGTTGGATAAGAATAGTGTTGGATAAGACTAGTGTTGGATAAGACTAGTGTTGGATAAGAATAGTGTTGGATAAGACTAGTGTTGGATAAGACTAGTGTTGCATAAGACTAGTGTTGGATAAGACTAGTGTTGGATAAGACTAGTGTTGGATAAGACTAGTGTTGGATAAGAATAGTGTTGGATAAGACTAGTGTTGGATAAGACTAGTGTTGGATAAGAATAGTGTTGGATAAGACTACTGTTGGATAAGACTAGTGTTGGATAAGAATAGTGTTGGATAAGACTAGTGTTGCATAAGACTAGTGTTGGATAAGACTAGTGTTGGATAAGACTAGTGTTGGATAAGACTAGTGTTGGATAAGAATAGTGTTGGATAAGACTAGTGTTGGATAAGACTAGTGTTGGATAAGACTAGTGTTGGATAAGACTAGTGTTGGATAAGACTAGTGTTGGATAAGAATAGTGTTGGATAAGACTAGTGTTGGATAAGACTAGTGTTGGATAAGACTAGTGTTGGATAAGACTAGTGTTGGATAAGACTAGTGTTGGATAAGACTAGTGTTGGATAAGAATAGTGTTGGATAAGACTATTGTTGCATAATACTAGTGTTGGATAAGAATAGTGTTGGATAAGACTAGTGTTGTATAAGACTAGTGTTGGATAAGTCTAGTGTTGGATAAGACTAGTGTTGGATAAGACTAGTGTTGCATAAGACTAGTGTTGCATAAGACTAGTGTTGGATAAGACTAGTGTTGCATAAGACTAGTGTTGGATAAGACTAGTGTTGGATAAGACTAGTGTTGGATAAGACTAGTTTTGGATAAGACTAGTGTTGGATAAGAATAGTGTTGGATAAGACTAGTGTTGCATAAGACTAGTGTTGGATAAGACTAGTGTTGGATAAGAATAGTGTTGGATAAGACTAGTGTTGCATAAGACTAGTGTTGGATAAGAATAGTGTTGGATAAGAATAGTGTTGGATAAGACTAGTGTTGGATAAGACTAGTGTTGGATAAGACTAGTGTTGGATAAGAATAGTGTTGGATAAGACTAGTGTTGGATAAGACTAGTGTTGGATAAGACTAGTGTTGGATAAGAATAGTGTTGGATAAGACTAGTGTTGGATAAGACTAGTGTTGGATAAGACTAGTGTTACATAAGACTAGTGTTGCATAAGACTAGTGTTGGATAAGAATAGTGTTGGATAAGACTAGTGTTGCATAAGACTAGTGTTGGATAAGACTAGTGTTGGATAAGAATAGTGTTGGATAAGACTAGTGTTGGATAAGAATAGTGTTGGATAAGACTAGTGTTGGATAAGACTAGTGTTGGATAAGAATAATGTTGGATAAGACTAGTGTTGGATAAGACTAGTGTTGGATAAGACTAGTGTTGGATAAGAATAGTGTTGGATAAGACTAGTGTTGGATAAGACTAGTGTTGGATAAGACTAGTGTTGGATAAGACTAGTGTTGGATAAGAGTAGTGTTGGGTAAGACTAGTGTTGGATAAGACTAGTGTTGCATAAGACTAGTGTTGGATAAGACTAGTGTTGGATAAGACTAGTGTTGGATAAGACTAGTGTTGCATAAGACTAGTGTTGGATAAGACTAGTGTTGGATAAGACTAGTGTTGGATAAGACTAGTGTTGCATAAGACTAGTGTTGGATAAGACTAGTGTTGGATAAGACTAGTGTTGGATAAGACTAGTGTTGCATAAGACTAGTGTTGGATAAGACTAGTGTTGGATAAGACTAGTGTTGGATAAGACTAGTGTTGCATAAGACTAGTGTTGGATAAGACTAGTGTTGGATAAGAATAGTGTTGGATAAGACTAGTGTTGGATAAGACTAGTGTTGGATAAGACTAGTGTTGGATAAGACTAGTGTTGGATAAGAGTAGTGTTGGATAAGACTAGTGTTGCATAAGACTAGTGTTGCATAAGACTAGTGTTGGATAAGACTAGTGTTGGATAAGACCAGTGTTGGATAAGACTAGTGTTGGATAAGACTAGTGTTGGATAAGACTAGTGTTGGATAAGAGTAGTGTTGGATAAGACTAGTGTTGGATAAGACTAGTGTTGGATAAGAGTAGTGTTGCATAAGACTAGTGTTGGATAAGACTAGTGTTGCATAAGACTAGAGTTGGATAAGACTAGTGTTGCATAAGACTAGTGTTGGATAAAACTAGTGTTGCATAAGACTAGTGTTGGATAAGACTAGTGTTGTATAAGACTAGTGTTGGATAAGACTAGTGTTGGATAAGACTAGTGTTGCATAAGACTAGTGTTGGATAAGACTAGTGTTGTATAAGACCAGTGTTGGATAAGACTAGTGTTGGATAAGACTAGTGTTGGATAAGACTAGTGTTGGATAACACTAGTGTTGCATAAGACTAGTGTTGGATAAGACTAGTGTTGGATAAGACTAGTGTTGGATAAGACTAGTGTTGGATAAGACTAGTGTTGGATAAGAGTAGTGTTGGATAAGACTAGTGTTGCATAAGACTAGTGTTGGATAAGACTAGTGTTGGATAAGACTAGTGTTGCATAAGACTAGTGTTGGATAAGACTAGTGTTGGATAAGACTAGTGTTGGATAAGACTAGTGTTGCATAAGACTAGTGTTTGATAAGACTAGTGTTGGATAAGACTAGTGTTGGATAAGACTAGTGTTGGATAAGACTAGTGTTGGATAAGAATAGTGTTGGACAAGACTAGTGTTGGATAAGACTAGTGTTGCATAAGACTAGTGTTGGATAAGACTAGTGTTGGATAAGACTAGTGTTGGATAAGACTAGTGTTGCATAAGACCAGTGTTGGATAAGACTAGTGTTGGATAAGACTAGTGTTGAATAAGACTAGTGTTGGATAAGACTAGTGTTGCATAAGACTAGTGTTTGATAAGACTAGTGTTGCATAAGACTAGTGTTGGATAAGACTAGTGTTGGATAAGACTAGTGTTGGATAAGACTAGTGTTGGATAAGACTAGTGTTGCATAAGACTAGTGTTTGATAAGACTAGTGTTGGATAAGACTAGTGTTTGATAAGACTAGTGTTGCATAAGACTAGTGTTGGATAAGACTAGTGTTGGATAAGACTAGTGTTGGATAAGACTAGTGTTGCATAAGACTAGTGTTGGATAAGACTAGTGTTGTATAAGACTAGTGTTGCATAAGACTAGTGTTGGATAAGACTAGTGTTGCATAAGACTAGAGTTGGATAAGACTAGTGTTGCATAAGACTAGTGTTGGATAAGACTAGTGTTGCATAAGACTAGTGTTGGATAAGACTAGTGTTGGATAAGACTAGTGTTGGATAAGAATAGTGTTGGATAAGACTAGTGTTGGATAAGAGTAGTGTTGGATAAGACTAGTGTTGCATAAGACAAGAGTTGGATAAGACTAGTGTTGGATAAGACTAGTGTTGGATAAGACTAGTGTTGGATAAGACTAGTGTTGGATAAGAGTAGTGTTGGATAAGACTAGTGTTGGATAAGACTAGTGTTGGATAAGAATAGTGTTGGATAAGACTAGTGTTGGATAAGAGTAGTGTTGGATAAGACTAGTGTTGGATAAGACTAGTGTTGGATAAGACTAGTGTTGGATAAGAGTAGTGTTGGATAAGACTAGTGTTGGATAAGACTAGTGTTGGATAAGACTAGTGTTGGATAAGAATAGTGTTGGATAAGACTAGTGTTGGATAAGAGTAGTGTTGGATAAGACTAGTGTTGGATAAGACTAGTGTTGGATAAGAATAGTGTTGGATAAGACTAGTGTTGGATAAGACTAGTGTTGGATAAGACTAGTGTTGGATAAGACTAGTGTTGGATAAGACTAGTGTTGGATAAGACTAGTGTTGGATAAGAATAGTGTTGGATATGACTAGTGTTGGATAAGACTAGTGTTGGATAAGACTAGTGTTGGATAAGACTAGTGTTGGATAAGAATAGTGTTGGATAAGACTAGTGTTGGATAAGAGTAGTGTTGGATAAGACTAGTGTTGCATAAGACTAGAGTTGGATAAGACTAGTGTTGGATAAGACTAGTGTTGGATAAGACTAGTGTTGCATAAGACTAGTGTTGGATAAGACTAGTGTTGGATAAGACTAGTGTTGGATAAGACTAGTGTTGGATAAGACTAGTGTTGGATAAGAATAGTGTTGGATAAGACTAGTGTTGGATAAGAGTAGTGTTGGATAAGACTAGTGTTGCATAAGACTAGAGTTGGATAAGACTAGTGTTGCATAAGACTAGTGTTGGATAAGACTAGTGTTGCATAAGACTAGTGTTGGATAAGACTAGTGTTGGATAAGACTAGTGTTGGATAAGACTAGTGTTGGATAAGACTAGTGTTGGATAAGAGTAGTGTTGGATAAGACTAGTGTTGCATAAGACTAGTGTTGGATAAGACTAGTGTTGGATAAGACTAGTGTTGCATAAGACTAGTGTTGGATAAGACTAGTGTTGGATAAGACTAGTGTTGGATAAGACTAGTGTTGGATAAGACTAGTGTTGCATAAGACTAGTGTTGGATAAGACTAGTGTTGGATAAGACTAGTGTTGGATAAGACTAGTGTTGGATAAGACTAGTGTTGGATAAGACTAGTGTTGGATAAGAATAGTGTTGGATAAGACTAGTGTTGGATAAGAGTAGTGTTGGATAAGACTAGTGTTGGATAAGACTAGTGTTGGATAAGAGTAGTGTTGGATAAGACTAGTGTTGGATAAGACTAGTGTTACATAAGACTAGTGTTGGATAAGACTAGTGTTGCATAAGACTAGTGTTGGATAAGACTAGTGTTGGATAAGACTAGTGTTGCATAAGACTAGTGTTGGATAAGACTAGTGTTGGATAAGACTAGTGTTGGATAAGAGTAGTGTTGGATAAGACTAGTGTTGCATAAGACTAGTGTTGGATAAGACTAGTGTTGGATAAGACTAGTGTTGCATAAGACTAGTGTTGGATAAGACTAGTGTTGGATAAGAGTAGTGTTGGATAAGACTAGTGTTGCATAAGACTAGTGTTGGATAAGACTAGTGTTGGATGAGACTAGTGTTGGATAAGAGTAGTGTTGGATAAGACTAGTGTTGCATAAGACTAGTGTTGGATAAGACTAGTGTTGGATAAGACTAGTGTTGCATAAGACTAGTGTTGGATAAGACTAGTGTTGGATAAGAGTAGTGTTGCATAAGACTAGTGTTGCATAAGACTAGTGTTGGATAAGACTAGTGTTGGATAAGACTAGTGTTGGATAAGAGTAGTGTTGGATAAGACTAGTGTTGCATAAGACTAGTGTTGGATAAGACTAGTGTTGGATAAGACTAGTGTTGGATAAGACTAGTGTTGCATAAGACTAGTGTTGGATAAGACTAGTGTTGCATAAGACTAGTGTTGGATAAGACTAGTGTTGGATAAGAGTAGTGTTGGATAAGACTAGTGTTGCATAAGACTAGTGTTGGATAAGACTAGTGTTGGATAAGAATAGTGTTGGATAAGAATAGTGTTGGATAAGACTAGTGTTGGATAAGACTAGTGTTGGATAAGAGTAGTGTTGGATAAGACTAGTGTTGCATAAGACTAGTGTTGCATAAGACTAGTGTTGGATAAGACTAGTGTTGGATAAGAGTAGTGTTGGATAAGACTAGTGTTGCATAAGACTAGTGTTGGATAAGACTAGTGTTGGATAAGAATAGTGTTGGATAAGAATAGTGTTGGATAAGACTAGTGTTGGATAAGACTAGTGTTGGATAAGACTAGTGTTGGATAAGACTAGTGTTGCATAAGACTAGTGTTGGATAAGACTAGTGTTGGATAAGACTAGTGTTACATAAGACTAGTGTTGGATAAGACTAGTGTTGCATAAGACTAGTGTTGGATAAGACTAGTGTTGGATAAGACTAGTGTTGGATAAGACTAGTGTTGGATAAGACTAGTGTTGCATAAGACTAGTGTTGGATAAGACTAGTGTTGGATAAGACTAGTGTTGGATAAGACTAGTGTTGGATAAGAATAGTGTTGGATAAGACTAGTGTTGGATAAGACTAGTGTTGGATAAGAATAGTGTTGCATAAGACTAGTGTTGGATAAGACTAGTGTTGGATAAGACTAGTGTTGGATAAGACTAGTGTTGGATAAGACTAGTGTTGGATAAGACTAGTGTTGGATAAGACTAGTGTTGGATAAGACTAGTGTTGGATAAGACTAGTGTTGGATAAGAATAGTGTTGGATAAGACTAGTGTTGGATAAGACTAGTGTTGGATAAGACTAGTGTTGGATAAGACTAGTGTTGGATAAGAATAGTGTTGGATAAGACTAGTGTTGGATAAGACTAGTGTTGGATAAGAATAGTGTTGGATAAGACTAGTGTTGCATAAGACTAGTGTTGGATAAGACTAGTGTTGGATAAGACTAGTGTTGGCTAAGACTAGTGTTGGATAAGAATAGTGTTGGATAAGACTAGTGTTGGATAAGACTAGTGTTGGATAAGACTAATGTTGGATAAGACTAGTGTTGGATAAGACTAGTGTTGCATAAGACTAGTGTTGGATAAGACTAGTGTTGGATAAGACTAGTGTTTGATAAGACTAGTGTTGGATAAGACTAGTGTTGGATAAGACTAGTGTTGGATAAGACTAGTGTTTGATAAGACTAGTGTTGGATAAGACTAGTGTTGGATAAGACTAGTGTTTGATAAGACTAGTGTTGGATAAGACTAGTGTTGGATAAGACTAGTGTTGGATAAGACTAGTGTTGGATAAGACTAGTGTTGGATAAGACTAGTGTTGGATAAGAGTAGTGTTGGATAAGACTAGTGTTGCATAAGACTAGTGTTGGATAAGACTAGTGTTGGATAAGAATAGTGTTGGATAAGACTAGTGTTGGATAAGACTAGTGTTGGATAAGACTAGTGTTGGATAAGACTAGTGTTGGATAAGAATAGTGTTGGATAAGACTAGTGTTGGATAAGACTAGTGTTGGATAAGAATAGTGTTGCATAAGACTAGTGTTGGATAAGACTAGTGTTGGATAAGACTAGTGTTTGATAAGACTAGTGTTGGATAAGACTAGTGTTGGATAAGACTAGTGTTGGATAAGACTAGTGTTGGATAAGACTAGTGTTGGATAAGACTAGTGTTGGATAAGAGTAGTGTTGGATAAGACTAGTGTTGCATAAGACTAGTGTTGGATAAGACTAGTGTTGGATAAGAATAGTGTTGGATAAGAATAGTGTTGGATAAGACTAGTGTTGGATAAGACTAGTGTTGGATAAGACTAGTGTTGGATAAGACTAGTGTTGCATAAGACTAGTGTTGGATAAGACTAGTGTTGGATAAGACTAGTGTTACATAAGACTAGTGTTGGATAAGACTAGTGTTGCATAAGACTAGAGTTGGATAAGACTAGTGTTGGATAAGACTAGTGTTGGATAAGACTAGTGTTGGATAAGACTAGTGTTGGATAAGAGTAGTGTTGGATAAGACTAGTGTTGGATAAGACTAGTGTTGGATAAGAATAGTGTTGGATAAGACTAGTGTTGGATAAGAGTAGTGTTGGATAAGACTAGTTTTGGATAAGACTAGTGTTGGATAAGACTAGTGTTGGATAAGACTAGTGTTGGATAAGAGTAGTGTTGGATAAGACTAGTGTTGGATAAGACTAGTGTTGGATAAGACTAGTGTTGGATAAGAATAGTGTTGGATAAGACTAGTGTTGGATAAGAGTAGTGTTGGATAAGACTAGTGTTGGATAAGACTAGTGTTGGATAAGAATAGTGTTGGATAAGACTAGTGTTGGATAAGACTAGTGTTGGATAAGACTAGTGTTGGATAAGACTAGTGTTGGATAAGAATAGTGTTGGATAAGACTAGTGTTGGATAAGAGTAGTGTTGGATAAGACTAGTGTTGCATAAGACTAGAGTTGGATAAGACTAGTGTTGGATAAGACTAGTGTTGGATAAGACTAGTGTTGCATAAGACTAGTGTTGGATAAGACTAGTGTTGGATAAGACTAGTGTTGGATAAGACTAGTGTTGGATAAGACTAGTGTTGGATAAGAGTATTGTTGGATAAGACTAGTGTTGCATAAGACTAGTGTTGGATAAGACTAGTGTTGGATAAGACTAGTGTTGCATAAGACTAGTGTTGGATAAGACTAGTGTTGGATAAGACTAGTGTTGGATAAGACTAGTGTTGGATAAGACTAGTGTTGCATAAGACTAGTGTTGGATAAGACTAGTGTTGGATAAGACTAGTGTTGGATAAGACTAGTGTTGGATAAGACTAGTGTTGGATAAAAATAGTGTTGGATAAGACTAGTGTTGGATAAGAGTAGTGTTGGATAAGACTAGTTTTGGATAAGACTAGTGTTGGATAAGAGTAGTGTTGGATAAGACTAGTGTTGGATAAGACTAGTGTTACATAAGACTAGTGTTGGATAAGACTAGTGTTGCATAAGACTAGTGTTGGATAAGACTAGTGTTGGATAAGACTAGTGTTGCATAAGACTAGTGTTGGATAAGACTAGTGTTGGATAAGACTAGTGTTGGATAAGAGTAGTGTTGGATAAGACTAGTGTTGCATAAGACTAGTGTTGGATAAGACTAGTGTTGGATAAGACTAGTGTTGCATAAGACTAGTGTTGGATAAGACTAGTGTTGGATAAGAGTAGTGTTGGATAAGACTAGTGTTGCATAAGACTAGTGTTGGATAAGACTAGTGTTGGATAAGACTAGTGTTGGATAAGAGTAGTGTTGGATAAGACTAGTGTTGCATAAGACTAGTGTTGGATAAGACTAGTGTTGGATAAGACTAGTGTTGCATAAGACTAGTGTTGGATAAGACTAGTGTTGGATAAGAGTAGTGTTGCATAAGACTAGTGTTGCAGAAGACTAGTGTTGGATAAGACTAGTGTTGGATAAGACTAGTGTTGGATAAGAGTAGTGTTGGATAAGACTAGTGTTGCATAAGACTAGTGTTGGATAAGACTAGTGTTGGATAAGACTAGTGTTGGATAAGACTAGTGTTGCATAAGACTAGTGTTGGATAAGACTAGTGTTGCATAAGACTAGTGTTGGATAAGACTAGTGTTGGATAAGAGTAGTGTTGGATAAGACTAGTGTTGCATAAGACTAGTGTTGGATAAGACTAGTGTTGGATAAGAATAGTGTTGGATAAGAATAGTGTTGGATAAGACTAGTGTTGGATAAGACTAGTGTTGGATAAGAGTAGTGTTGGATAAGACTAGTGTTGCATAAGACTAGTGTTGCATAAGACTAGTGTTGGATAAGACTAGTGTTGGATAAGAGTAGTGTTGGATAAGACTAGTGTTGCATAAGACTAGTGTTGGATAAGACTAGTGTTGGATAAGAATAGTGTTGGATAAGAATAGTGTTGGATAAGACTAGTGTTGGATAAGACTAGTGTTGGATAAGACTAGTGTTGGATAAGACTAGTGTTGCATAAGACTAGTGTTGGATAAGACTAGTGTTGGATAAGACTAGTGTTACATAAGACTAGTGTTGGATAAGACTAGTGTTGCATAAGACTAGTGTTGGATAAGACTAGTGTTGGATAAGACTAGTGTTGGATAAGACTAGTGTTGGATAAGACTAGTGTTGCATAAGACTAGTGTTGGATAAGACTAGTGTTGGATAAGACTAGTGTTGGATAAGACTAGTGTTGGATAAGAATAGTGTTGGATAAGACTAGTGTTGGATAAGACTAGTGTTGGATAAGAATAGTGTTGCATAAGACTAGTGTTGGATAAGACTAGTGTTGGATAAGACTAGTGTTGGATAAGACTAGTGTTGGATAAGACTAGTGTTGGATAAGACTAGTGTTGGATAAGACTAGTGTTGGATAAGACTAGTGTTGGATAAGACTAGTGTTGGATAAGAATAGTGTTGGATAAGACTAGTGTTGGATAAGACTAGTGTTGGATAAGACTAGTGTTGGATAAGACTAGTGTTGGATAAGACTAGTGTTGGATAAGAATAGTGTTGGATAAGACTAGTGTTGGATAAGAATAGTGTTGGATAAGACTAGTGTTGCATAAGACTAGTGTTGGATAAGACTAGTGTTGGATAAGACTAGTGTTGGATAAGACTAGTGTTGGATAAGAATAGTGTTGGATAGGACTAGTGTTGGATAAGACTAGTGTTGGATAAGACTAATGTTGGATAAGACTAGTGTTGGATAAGACTAGTGTTGCATAAGACTAGTGTTGGATAAGACTAGTGTTGGATAAGACTAGTGTTTGATAAGACTAGTGTTGGATAAGACTAGTGTTGGATAAGACTAGTGTTGGATAAGACTAGTGTTTGATAAGACTAGTGTTGGATAAGACTAGTGTTGGATAAGACTAGTGTTTGATAAGACTAGTGTTGGATAAGACTAGTGTTGGATAAGACTAGTGTTGGATAAGTCTAGTGTTGGATAAGACTAGTGTTGGATAAGACTAGTGTTGGATAAGACTAGTGTTGGATAAGACTAGTGTTGCATAAGACTAGTGTTGGATAAGACTAGTGTTGGATAAGAATAGTGTTGGATAAGACTAGTGTTGGATAAGACTAGTGTTGGATAAGAATAGTGTTGGATAAGACTAGTGTTGCATAAGACTAGTGTTGGATAAGACTAGTGTTGGATAAGACTAGTGTTGGCTAAGACTAGTGTTGGATAAGAATAGTGTTGGATAAGACTAGTGTTGGATAAGACTAGTGTTGGATAAGACTAATGTTGGATAAGACTAGTGTTGGATAAGACTAGTGTTGCATAAGACTAGTGTTGGATAAGACTAGTGTTGGATAAGACTAGTGTTTGATAAGACTAGTGTTGGATAAGACTAGTGTTGGATAAGACTAGTGTTGGATAAGACTAGTGTTTGATAAGACTAGTGTTGGATAAGACAAGTGTTGGATAAGACTAGTGTTTGATAAGACTAGTGTTGGATAAGACTAGTGTTGGATAAGACTAGTGTTGGATAAGACTAGTGTTGGATAAGACTAGTGTTGGATAAGACTAGTGTTGGATAAGAGTAGTGTTGGATAAGACTAGTGTTGCATAAGACTAGTGTTGGATAAGACTAGTGTTGGATAAGAATAGTGTTGGATAAGACTAGTGTTGGATAAGACTAGTGTTGGATAAGACTAGTGTTGGATAAGACTAGTGTTGGATAAGAATAGTGTTGGATAAGACTAGTGTTGGATAAGACTAGTGTTGGATAAGAATAGTGTTGCATAAGACTAGTGTTGGATAAGACTAGTGTTGGATAAGACTAGTGTTTGATAAGACTAGTGTTGGATAAGACTAGTGTTGGATAAGACTAGTGTTGGATAAGACTAGTGTTGGATAAGACTAGTGTTGGATAAGACTAGTGTTGGATAAGAGTAGTGTTGGATAAGACTAGTGTTGCATAAGACTAGTGTTGGATAAGACTAGTGTTGGATAAGAATAGTGTTGGATAAGAATAGTGTTGGATAAGACTAGTGTTGGATAAGACTAGTGTTGGATAAGACTAGTGTTGGATAAGACTAGTGTTGCATAAGACTAGTGTTGGATAAGACTAGTGTTGGATAAGACTAGTGTTACATAAGACTAGTGTTGGATAAGACTAGTGTTGCATAAGACTAGAGTTGGATAAGACTAGTGTTGGATAAGACTAGTGTTGGATAAGACTAGTGTTGGATAAGACTAGTGTTGGATAAGAGTAGTGTTGGATAAGACTAGTGTTGGATAAGACTAGTGTTGGATAAGAATAGTGTTGGATAAGACTAGTGTTGGATAAGAGTAGTGTTGGATAAGACTAGTGTTGGATAAGACTAGTGTTGGATAAGACTAGTGTTGGATAAGACTAGTGTTGGATAAGAGTAGTGTTGGATAAGACTAGTGTTGGATAAGACTAGTGTTGGATAAGACTAGTGTTGGATAAGAATAGTGTTGGATAAGACTAGTGTTGGATAAGAGTAGTGTTGGATAAGACTAGTGTTGGATAAGACTAGTGTTGGATAAGAATAGTGTTGGATAAGACTAGTGTTGGATAAGACTAGTGTTGGATAAGACTAGTGTTGGATAAGACTAGTGTTGGATAAGAATAGTGTTGGATAAGACTAGTGTTGGATAAGAGTAGTGTTGGATAAGACTAGTGTTGCATAAGACTAGAGTTGGATAAGACTAGTGTTGGATAAGACTAGTGTTGGATAAGACTAGTGTTGCATAAGACTAGTGTTGGATAAGACTAGTGTTGGATAAGACTAGTGTTGGATAAGACTAGTGTTGGATAAGACTAGTGTTGGATAAGAGTAGTGTTGGATAAGACTAGTGTTGCATAAGACTAGTGTTGGATAAGACTAGTGTTGGATAAGACTAGTGTTGCATAAGACTAGTGTTGGATAAGACTAGTGTTGGATAAGACTAGTGTTGGATAAGACTAGTGTTGGATAAGACTAGTGTTGCATAAGACTAGTGTTGGATAAGACTAGTGTTGGATAAGACTAGTGTTGGATAAGACTAGTGTTGGATAAGACTAGTGTTGGATAAGACTAGTGTTGGATAAAAATAGTGTTGGATAAGACTAGTGTTGGATAAGAGTAGTGTTGGATAAGACTAGTTTTGGATAAGACTAGTGTTGGATAAGAGTAGTGTTGGATAAGACTAGTGTTGGATAAGACTAGTGTTACATAAGACTAGTGTTGGATAAGACTAGTGTTGCATAAGACTAGTGTTGGATAAGACTAGTGTTGGATAAGACTAGTGTTGCATAAGACTAGTGTTGGATAAGACTAGTGTTGGATAAGACTAGTGTTGGATAAGAGTAGTGTTGGATAAGACTAGTGTTGCATAAGACTAGTGTTGGATAAGACTAGTGTTGGATAAGACTAGTGTTGCATAAGACTAGTGTTGGATAAGACTAGTGTTGGATAAGAGTAGTGTTGGATAAGACTAGTGTTGCATAAGACTAGTGTTGGATAAGACTAGTGTTGGATAAGACTAGTGTTGGATAAGAGTAGTGTTGGATAAGACTAGTGTTGCATAAGACTAGTGTTGGATAAGACTAGTGTTGGATAAGACTAGTGTTGCATAAGACTAGTGTTGGATAAGACTAGTGTTGGATAAGAGTAGTGTTGCATAAGACTAGTGTTGCATAAGACTAGTGTTGGATAAGACTAGTGTTGGATAAGACTAGTGTTGGATAAGAGTAGTGTTGGATAAGACTAGTGTTGCATAAGACTAGTGTTGGATAAGACTAGTGTTGGATAAGACTAGTGTTGGATAAGACTAGTGTTGCATAAGACTAGTGTTGGATAAGACTAGTGTTGCATAAGACTAGTGTTGGATAAGACTAGTGTTGGATAAGAGTAGTGTTGGATAAGACTAGTGTTGCATAAGACTAGTGTTGGATAAGACTAGTGTTGGATAAGAATAGTGTTGGATAAGAATAGTGTTGGATAAGACTAGTGTTGGATAAGACTAGTGTTGGATAAGAGTAGTGTTGGATAAGACTAGTGTTGCATAAGACTAGTGTTGCATAAGACTAGTGTTGGATAAGACTAGTGTTGGATAAGAGTAGTGTTGGATAAGACTAGTGTTGCATAAGACTAGTGTTGGATAAGACTAGTGTTGGATAAGAATAGTGTTGGATAAGAATAGTGTTGGATAAGACTAGTGTTGGATAAGACTAGTGTTGGATAAGACTAGTGTTGGATAAGACTAGTGTTGCATAAGACTAGTGTTGGATAAGACTAGTGTTGGATAAGACTAGTGTTACATAAGACTAGTGTTGGATAAGACTAGTGTTGCATAAGACTAGTGTTGGATAAGACTAGTGTTGGATAAGACTAGTGTTGGATAAGACTAGTGTTGGATAAGACTAGTGTTGCATAAGACTAGTGTTGGATAAGACTAGTGTTGGATAAGACTAGTGTTGGATAAGACTAGTGTTGGATAAGAATAGTGTTGGATAAGACTAGTGTTGGATAAGACTAGTGTTGGATAAGAATAGTGTTGCATAAGACTAGTGTTGGATAAGACTAGTGTTGGATAAGACTAGTGTTGGATAAGACTAGTGTTGGATAAGACTAGTGTTGGATAAGACTAGTGTTGGATAAGACTAGTGTTGGATAAGACTAGTGTTGGATAAGACTAGTGTTGGATAAGAATAGTGTTGGATAAGACTAGTGTTGGATAAGACTAGTGTTGGATAAGACTAGTGTTGGATAAGACTAGTGTTGGATAAGACTAGTGTTGGATAAGACTAGTGTTGGATAAGAATAGTGTTGGATAAGACTAGTGTTGGATAAGAATAGTGTTGGATAAGACTAGTGTTGCATAAGACTAGTGTTGGATAAGACTAGTGTTGGATAAGACTAGTGTTGGATAAGACTAGTGTTGGATAAGAATAGTGTTGGATAGGACTAGTGTTGGATAAGACTAGTGTTGGATAAGACTAATGTTGGATAAGACTAGTGTTGGATAAGACTAGTGTTGCATAAGACTAGTGTTGGATAAGACTAGTGTTGGATAAGACTAGTGTTTGATAAGACTAGTGTTGGATAAGACTAGTGTTGGATAAGACTAGTGTTGGATAAGACTAGTGTTTGATAAGACTAGTGTTGGATAAGACTAGTGTTGGATAAGACTAGTGTTTGATAAGACTAGTGTTGGATAAGACTAGTGTTGGATAAGACTAGTGTTGGATAAGACTAGTGTTGGATAAGACTAGTGTTGGATAAGACTAGTGTTGGATAAGAGTAGTGTTGGATAAGACTAGTGTTGCATAAGACTAGTGTTGGATAAGACTAGTGTTGGATAAGAATAGTGTTGGATAAGAATAGTGTTGGATAAGACTAGTGTTGGATAAGACTAGTGTTGGATAAGACTAGTGTTGGATAAGACTAGTGTTGCATAAGACTAGTGTTGGATAAGACTAGTGTTGGATAAGACTAGTGTTACATAAGACTAGTGT
>OZ024751.1:37737249-37744749 GCA_964016885.1 Eledone cirrhosa
AGAAGCAAACAAAGGAGCAGACACACATACACAAATAGTCATATACATATATAAATACATTACGAAGGAAGTGTTGCAAAGAACCAGGTGGACCATATTTTCTAACGTCAAAGATGAGTTTTGAAGTTTGTTTGTATATATATATATATATATATATATATATATATATATAACGAAGGAAGTGTGGTAAGGAACCAGGTGGACCGTAATGCACTAGAGTACTCAATACTTTGGGTAGTAGAGTGGGTATTAGGAAAATGTTCAAGACCCCGACGGCAGAGCTCAAGCCGTTTCGACGGCTATTTCTGGACAGTCCAGAAATAGACGTCGAAACGGCTTGAGCTCTGTTGTCGGGGTCTTGAATATATTCCTATATAAATACATATATATATACATCATATTCTATCGCGATCAGACACCCTTTACCCTCAACAATAACCATCTGATACCGCAAAAATAGGGAAATTTCGATAAATTACCCACGGGATTGTCATTAAGTATTTTATAATGTATTGTTCTGGTGTGTCTAAACGTTAAAATCGAAAAAAATCAAAAAGCCCCACAGGACACGCGATGGCAGTCCCAGGGAATATCTATCTTACACCCCCCCCCCCAGCGATAGGGCTCCCAGCTGGTAAAGAGCCAGAGACAAATGGCCAGTCCACCTTGTTATAAATCTGGCCCTGTATATGATTATCATAGCCTCAACCCCACTCACCAACTGATTCTATCGAATATATTATGTGACGTGAAAACCGATCTTTACAACGAAAACGATGTATCTAACTTGCGTACAGTTTTATTCCAGGTCAATATGTGAACTTTTATTTGGGGGGAAATCTCCCCAAACTATATTGTATCGAAACATGCCTTCCACCACCAACGAAATCAATAGCCTTGCCAATAATTACTACTAAAATATATAAGACAAAGGAAGTTTTATAAAGAAACAGGAACAGTGTGATTACGGGGAAGATAGCATGCTATAATGACTTGGCAACAATCTATTAGATACATTGATTATTTATATGTATATATATATATATATATATATATATATATATATATATATATATATATATATATATATATATATACACACCTTTAGTATATAAACTCAGGTAATCCTAGTACATCACAATTTGGATATTTAATCACTGAAAGTGCAGAAACACTATATTCGTAGCTATGTTTCTTTGCGTGAATTTAACTGGACACATCTCTCTTTCTCTCTCTCTCTCTCATATATATATACGCCCATTGGTATATATATATATATATATATATATATATATATATATATATATATATATATATTCACGGAAACGAAGCGTATATATATGTGCATTATATAAATTTTATGACGCACATCTATCTATCTATCTGGTGCGACGACGCCCTCGGAGAAGCCCTAGACATGGAGGAGGACGAACTGGCCAGCCTGTTCGGTAGGACATTCAGCCCGGGACCTATGGACAACTTCCAGAAGTCCCTGGCCTGGCAGTGCTACCGAGGGGCTTTACCCGTTCGAGAAAGGCTCTACAGACACGGGCGCCCGGGTAGGGACCCCGCCAAAAAGATCTGTCCCAGATGCGTGTGCGACGAGGAAACCGTTGCACACGCATTAGTACACTGCTCGGGCGTAGCCGATCTGTGGGGCTATGTCGAACAACTGCTGTCAAGGGTGGGACCGATCCGGTTGACCACCGAGTCTATTGTAATGATCAAGCCGCCTCCCCCCTTCAAAGATGAAGCAGAGGCGGTGTTTCTGTGCGTAATAGCCATGGCGAAAGAGGTTGTATGGTGGACGCGTCTGAAAGGACTGAGGTCGGGCACCTTTCTCTCTGGCCAACAACTGGTCCGTTTCTTCCGATATCATTTCGGAAGAAGGATCAGGATGGAGAGAGAGGTGCTGCACCCCAGCCGTTTCTATGAAAGATGGGTGAAAGTGGCGAGAATGGCCCGTGTGAATGGGCCTTCACTCTACATCAGACTATAGGTGAGGAAGATGAAAGACCAAGGGAGCACCCCTTCTCTGTGCTCCTGAGGAGAAGGGTTGCACACTTTTTTCGGGGGTGTGTGCGACAATAGAGATTGAGGATTTTGTTAAAAATTTTATTTTTTGTTATATCTTATTTTATTTTTATATTTTGTTATTGCCTCCTCCTTATTGAGGACGCCTTTTTGTGTAAACTCCCCCCTTTGTACTTGTCCCACTTTTGATGCCCTAGTGGCAAATAAAAGAAATATATCTATCTATCTATAAAAAGCAAGCTAACTAACTAGATATCTATCTATCTATATATATATAATGTGCACGTGTATACTCTTTCGCGGCAAGAAAGGGCTCGGCACTTGATCATTTTCCACGTCACTAACAATGTTCTGAGATAGGAAGGTAGCAAAACATCATCAAACCATGGATTTGGTTCGAAAACGTTTGACAGAGTTCCTCAAATAAAGACAGTCACGAATCATGGACTGAAATATCAAGATGAAATCTAACAGCCAGGTCGGTCTCAGAGGTATACGGACGTATCTAGAGAGTGCAAATACCACAAATACCACATTATATTCTGTCTGGCACACTAAAATGTCTGTGTATTTACTCTCAAACGCTTGCAATCGATGTGTGTTTGTATGTGTGTGAGAGAAGGTGGGGTAATATATTGAAACAGGAATATGAAAGCTATCTACATGACTTATTTTCTTTTAGTTTCTAAAGATATCAATTGTAATTCTTTATTGCTGGGATCAAGTAAAGTAAAGAACGTATTATACCTTAGAAAGATTCGTGTTTATGTGAGCATTCAATTCAGTTCAAACACACACTATATATATATAACGAAGGAAATGTGGTAAGGAACCAGGTGGACCATAACGCACCAAAGTACTCAATACTTAGGGCAGTAGAGTGGGTAATAGGAACCAGTAAGACCCCGACGGCTGAGCTCAAGCCGTTTCGACGGCTAATTCTGGACCAAGAATTAGCCGTCGAAACGGCTTGAGCTCAGCCGTCGGGGTCTTACTGGTTCCTATATATATATATATATATATATATATATTAATTCAAAATATTAACAAACTAGATATTCTTGTGATCAATTATATATTATTATACATATTTCAGAGGTACTGAGTTAAGGTGAACAGTACGTCCTCATCAGATAAGATAAAATGATACATGACATACCCTGACATATTACATGGTTAAGATTTAGTCATGGTAGTGATTAACTTATTTATTTTGTTAATATTTTGAATTAATATTAATAACTCTGGAAAACCTTTTTTCTGTTGAGTGCTTCCAATCTATTGTAAAACTCATTCTTTGAAGTATTCATTGAACCTTGTTTAACTTTTAAATATATATATATGCATAAACAAATACACACACACACATATATATGCATAAACAAATACACACACACACACACATATATATATATATATGCATAAACAAATACACACACACACACACACATATATATATATGCATAAACAAATACACACACACACATATATATATATATATATATTATATATATATATATATATATATGCATAAACAAATATATATATATACATGCATAAAAAATATATATATATATATGGTTTCTTAGATGGACCGACATTTAATATCGTAATGAATGTACACTTACTAGATAAACGCCAGTTTAAATAACGGAACCACTATGTGTGTGTGTGTGTGTGTGTGTGTGTGTGTGTGTGTGTGTGTGTGTGTGTGTGTGTGTGTGTGTGTGTGTGTGTGTGTGTGTGTGTGTGTGTGTGTGTATATATATGTATGTGTGTGTGCTAGTGGTTAGATGGGGGAGGTGGTGTGAAGTAAATCTCGATAAAAACAATAAATATATGACAAAAACAATGGCTCGTCTATTTTGACGACAAGTTTAAATAATAGATTGGAGATATTTACAAATACGAGAGCAAACAAACTGTCGCGATGTTAGCAGGT
This sequence comes from Eledone cirrhosa, assembly GCA_964016885.1. Lineage (NCBI taxonomy): Eukaryota > Metazoa > Mollusca > Cephalopoda > Octopoda > Eledonidae > Eledone > Eledone cirrhosa. The sequence continues at coordinate 37,741,226 of OZ024751.1, forward strand.
CAAAAGTGTTCGATGATGAAAGTGTCAACAAAAAATATTGATGTATTACGATAGCTTTGACATTATTCTCTAGGAGGAAAGAAAATAAAGAGTTTTATCGTTACTATATCTCGACATTGTGTAATATTACTTTGTCTTGTTTGTTTCTGTCGTTATTCCTGTTATTGCGTGGACCAAACAATATTAATGCTTTTAACATTATTGTCAACAACGTGAAACCAGTAACATTGGAATGTACTTGTCTTGTGCTTATTATCTCTTCTGATACGTTTGTAATTACACACACACACATACACACAAACATATATTTATACATATATATATATACATACACATACACCCAAATACATATATACACACAATCACATACACACATATATATTTGCACACACACACACATATATATATTTATATATATATTTATATAAACACACATATATATATATACACACACAAATTCATGTATACATATACACACAAATATATGGCTGTGTACGTATGTTTATATGTATCTATATATTTATATAAACACACATATAAACACACATATATATATATATATATATATATACACACACACACAAATTCATGTATACATATACACACAAATATATGGGTGTGTACGTATTTTTATATATATCTATATATTTATATGAACACACACATATAAACACACACATATAAATACATACATATATATATACACACACACAAATACATGTATACATATACACACAAATATATGGGTGTGTACGTATTTTTATATATATCTATATACATACAAACATACTAACCTATATGAATATATGTGTGCAAACGTATATACGTATTTATTTCATATATGACTTCCCCCAGAATATTTGTTTCCTGTGTCTATGTGAGCATGTATGTATATATATATATCTTACTAGGAATTGTGAGCATGTATTATATATATATATATATATATATATATATATATATATATATATATGATAAAGAACACAAGAGCGTCTACAACATCAAAAGATTTATATTGGCTTACAATGTTTCTTCCTTACGTAACCGTAGGATTCGTCAGAGCTATAAAAGGGGTTTGATTGGTGTTATGGACTCTACCAACCAAACATTCAAGTATCATATATACGGCTCTGCTCCAAAGCATAGAGCTAATTATTATGCTGCCAATACCTTAATGGGACACGGGTATACAATACCTAGCTCCTATTAACCTAAGTATATATATATATATATATCTTACAAGGTATTGTGTGCATGTATATTGAGATGATGTCACAACAGACAAAGAACCAGACACAACTCTATATTTATTGAAATGTGAGCGTCAAGACTAAATATGCTATTGAATGTTCCAATGCTACTTAATCCATTTGGTATATCAATATGACACGTATATATTTTATTTGTATCTATGAATTTAATCAGAGGTATTGAAACACTGCTAAATTTCCTCTGGTGTGATTTTTAATATACTAATCGGCAAGGTAAAGACAAACGAGTTCAGTGTTTCATCGTTTAACCACTCATCAAAGCACTTGTAATTTGTATGTATTTAAAGAGAGAAAACAAACGTATCTATATCACTTTCTATTTAATTCCTGTTTCTTGGTAATTGTTCTCGTGTTACCGATATATATATACACACGCACAGATTATATATATATATATATAGAGAGAGAGAGAGAGAATATTTATGTGTACTCTGCAGTATTTATAATTGAAATACTGACAGATCTGTACCACTTAAAACCAAACTAATACTTAAATATATTTGTCAATATTACTTCTTTTGAACTGTCGTGGTAGTAAACATACTTTCAAATATATTTTGTAACGTGAAAGATGAAGTTTGAAGTTTGATTGTATATATATATATATATATAAACGGAAAAAATGAAACGAAATTTCATTTCACACTCTTAGTACGGCTGTTACTTAAATATAAGTATGTACACGTACATACATATATGTATACAGACGTACAGTAGTATGTATATATATATACATACATGTATGCACACATATATATATATGTACGTATGGATTCACCGACCATTTATTATAATGCTCGGTGTGTTTGTAAACAAACATCCCGTATTCAGCAGTAGTGTCTAGCAACCATCGTTGCTCGTTTGTTCAACACTGACAAATGAACGCTGTACTAGTTTCAAGCTTATTAGCTATCGTCAGCAACGTATACCTTCCTGCCAGATTGTTGAACGTATATACTTACCTTATGCATATTAACGGCTGAGTAGCCCAATTTGCATATCGAGTGGGTTAATCGATATGCAAATTGCGCTACTCAGCCGTTAAAATGCATAAGGTAAGTATATACGTTCAACAATCTGGCAGGAAGGTATACGTTGCCGACGATAGCTAATAAGCTTGAAACTAGTACAGCGTGCCTTTGTCAGTGTTGAACAAACGAGCAACGATAGTTGCTAGACACTACGGCTTAATACGGGATGTTTGTTTACAAACACACCGAGCATTATAATAAATGTTCGGAGAATCCATACGTACATATATACATGTGTGCATGTATGTATATATATATACATACTACTGTACGTCTGTACACATATATGTATGTACATGTACATATATATATATATATATATATATATATATATATATATATATGTACACGTACATATATATATATAGTCGAGGAATTTAGGAACAGTTTAGGTATGATACATTTTATTACTAATTATATCTAAATGTTTCTTCTCTCTTCATAATGTATATATATATATATATATATATATATATATATATATATATATATATATATATATATATATATATATATATATAACGAATGAAGTGTGGTAAGGAACCAGATGGACCGTAACGCACCAGAGTACTCGATAATTTGGGTAGTAGAGTGGGTAATAGGAAAATGTTCAGAACCCGACGGCAGAGCTCAAGCCGTTTCGACGGCGATTTCTGAACTCTTTCTGGACCGTCCAGAAATAGCCGTCGAAACGGCTTGAGCTCTGCCGTCGGGGTCCTGAACGTTCTTATATATATATATATATATATATATATATATATATATATATATATATATATGTACGTGTGTATACTTACATTTATGTATCAGCTGTAGTAGGGCGAGAAATAAAATTCTAATTTTAATTTTAATATTCAGCAAGGCCTACTCGCTCATTATGCAAATGCGGTTACTAAGCCAATCTATACTTAAGAAAATATTATATATTAACAGATTGGCCTGATGAAGGGTAAAGACCCAGAAACATGTTGATTCTTCCTCTAAGCCAGTGTTGAATAAACAAGTGATGATCGGTCCCCGGGACGGCACAGCTTCAAATTGGGCCGTTTGTTTACAAACCAATCGAAATGTTTTATTAATGTTCGATAAACCCATACGTACATATATATATATGTTTATATGTATGTGTATATGTATATATATATATGTGTGTGTAAATGAAGTAATTCCGTCGGAAAAGTCCAGGAAAAAAGAGTGCTCTATGTAGGTAACAGAGTTTAAT
>OZ024751.1:37749749-37764749 GCA_964016885.1 Eledone cirrhosa
TGGGATTGGTTCAGTACACAGTCTTTCCTCAGTTTTACAAAAATCTTCATGCACAGGCATTGCACGATAGCATTAATTGATAATTATTAATAATTTTATATCGTGCAATGGCCATAATCGATAACATGGGGGCAGCCATCATCTATCTATGTACTTATGTATGTATGTACGTTCGTACATATGCATGTATGTACATATTAACACACATATATATGCATGTATGTACGTATTCACACAATGAAATCAGATTTTTCACCTTTGTTACGCTAGATTACACATTGTCGCATTTCAAACCCACTAAATTAAATTTTTATTCAAATTAGATTTAACCATGTATACACGTATTTCATCAAAAGAAGACATACATTTTAATATTTTAATTCCCAATTTGAAATATATATGAAGAAGCATATAATAGTTGGCGACTTGTTTAAATAAAACATCTGAAAATAAATTGGATGAAGAGATTGAATCTACCTAGGCGTACAGCTGTAGAATCAAAGTCACAGAGCTACACATGAACATAGATGGAGAGAATGAGAAACAGGAAGGAGCGATAAAGAAAAGAAGAGATATGATAGCGAACGAGTTAGTAAGAGAGGAAGAAATGGATCTGCCGATAGACACATAAGCTGTTTGAAATAGGGAGAAATATAGAGTTGTTTTCTTTTTAGAATTTTGTACAGAAATTCATAAGAAGATAGAAGGCTAATTAGATGTATACAGAAAAAAGCTGAGGGTGAGAAGGTTGAGCAATTTGTATCTGTGTTCTATGCAATGGTATGGGAAGAAAAGATCATAAAGAAGGCTTTGAACATTAGATAGAAACTGTGCTTATGAAAAAGGAATGTTCAATCGAATAATGCATTGGACTTTGTAGGATGAGTTGTGTTGAAATAGAAAGAGGTAAAGGTGAAGAAATGAAGTGACAGATAGATATCACAGCTCTGTACTTCAGACATGGGGTCACAATATATCACCAAAAAATCACTAGACAGATTTAACAGACATTGACAACAGGCAGAAGACCGAAATTTAGACCCCCCCCCCTCCCAAGAAACATGGGTAGATAACATCCATGAGTTCAGACATTTGTTTCTGATAGTAAACACTTGTTATGAAAAATACCTTCATCATATTTTAGTTATCTATATTTAGTTATCTTCCTTAGACCATGATTGAACAGCATTCAGCTAAGAATGTAGAGAGACAGCAGCAGAGACGAAGGTGTATTTCCGAATGTAGAAATACTTTGAAATAAATAAATATATATATACATATAAACAAAGTTATATGAAAAACAACAACAACAACAAAAACGTAGAAAGTGAGGACAAACAAAGAAGTAAATGAAAAACGACAGATGTATAAGAGGAGGGATATATTTATATTATATAGAGTACAGGAAAAACTGCTGATGTGTGGTAAAGCAAATACACAAAATGCAATAAAGTAAAATACAGATGAAAAGTGCAAACAGTTCCTCAAATAGGTTCAAGTTCTTTTATCAATATTGAAAAAAAGGAAACCAAAAGCGAAAATTATAATAGGAAACAATACAATTTTCTAATCGTCTTAGGTATTTCTAGATAAAAAAAAATCTTTGAAGAACACTGGGCAATTAAAGAGCCTTTGACAGAACATGCCGGTTAAAAGGGAGAATTCTAGATATCCATAGGATAGTATAAGGCTTCGGCTTACTTCTAAAAGATAGAAGAATTTCAAAGAAATTCTACTCATATATGAACTTGCATGTATCTAACCTGTGGGCAGAAAAAACATTTTTTCTTGTTTTGGGTTCTTTTTAAAGATAAATATATTTTCGTGACGGTATCTTGAAACTATCTTTTTCTTTAAATATATCAGGTTGGTGAGAAAGAATGAAGAATGTTTCACAGGAGATAAACAGCATGACCCAAACTCACTCGAATATAGTGAGGGAAATTCTACTAGTGAACGCAGTAATTTAAAGTATTGTGACACATAGATCTTTAATTGACATATATACTGTGTGAGAGAGAAAGAGAGGTAGTGTTTTTGCTAACGAGAGGACCGAAAGACGTGAGATATATATATATGTGTGTATTGTAAAGTACTTTTCGTTAAATCTAAAGAGGTTTGTTTAATTTAGTCTACCAACTTCACTTTCGCACAATATACCAACTTTTGTTGAGTCACAATGAAAATTTGGCACTATCACAATTAAAGTTTTGTAGCATTCTATTATAACGCCTTGAAAGAAAGACAATTTCATATATGAATGCTATACATATTCTGTCCCTTTATTCTCCCCTTGTTTTTCTTTCTTTTCTCTTCTTTCACCTCTCTCTCATTCAATCTCGAACTCTTTGTCTCTCCCTTTCTCTCACTAAATATCTCTCTTCTTCAATATCTATTTCTATCTCAAACTCGGTTATAAGGTTTATAAAAGACGGGTTACATTTTCACACGTTTATAGATAGTCTTGTGCCTACGAAATATAATTACTTTCACCACATATAATGTGGTTTATTAAGCAACACTTACTTTTATTTCTTCCTGCATCTATTTAACGTTGTAAATTCCATCCAAACCTTGTCTTTATTCTCGTAAATATATAATAATTTATATAGAACAGAACTGTTATATAACTCTATATAATGTTTAAGTATGTGTAATCTTAAACATCTTTGAGTAGATGTGATGGGAATCTAGAAGTGAGACACATAGTAATCCTTCACTGTTAGAGAAATCTCACAGTAACGAACGTAGGGCTATGTTAAAAAAATTGCTTTCCTTTTTACTACTTTGATTATTTGTGTACCCACCACTGAGGAATGAAGATTGTCCTTGTAATTTCGTAACTATTACTAATATTGTTGCTGTTATAATATGTTGCAGTTTCTACTCTATTTTGTATTCATGCAAACCGAAAATAGTTGCAAATAGATGCTAAATCTATTTCCTATTCCAAATTGTGTTTGGTAAAAAATGCAAGTTACAAATAACGACTTCACATAAAATCCACCTACGTCGTTCACATTGATGTATATTTATCTATCATGCGGGTTATCTTTTGTGTCTTAAATTATATATTAGGGACTATAATGCCAGATCCTATATCCGTGTGGTTTTGGTTTATCTGCCAAAATTACTACCAAAACCTTCATAGGACGGATCACATCGAGGAAACCTAAGATCAAAGGCGTTTGAGTTTTGACTATCTCACCTATATATACACTAGAGTGTGTAATATTACATTATATATTATTTCCTTACCATTTTAAGTTGATAGGCTTGGATTTGAGGAAGATTTAGCTACTGAATCTAGCATTTCAAAACGATAAACTCATTCTTACCAATTGGCTATATTTATACAGAAGTAGCTGATCCTTAGCTACTATAGAAGATACTAATAAGATCAAAGTGAATTTGTAATAATGTGATATGTAACACTGTGATAAATTATTCAGTAAAATATAATGAGAATGAATCCCTCTCTGTGTATTTATGAGCACTCGCATATATTTATGTCGGCCTGACAGTTGATCTGCATATACTCTGTATATCTCTCCTCCATTCAATCCGCCATTCTTTTTCTCTCTGTCAATCCATCATTCACCGTTCACCATCTCACAATGTAACACACCCTCCCTCACACTCTCTCTTTTCCCTCTCACTTTCTATCTCACTATGTAACATCCTCTCTGTCTATTTCTCCCCCTCTCTATCTCCCTTTGTAACACAATCTCTCTCACTACGTAACATCGCCTCTCCCTATCTCTCTTTCACTAAGTAATACATTCACTCTCCAACTCACAATACCAAATATGCTCTCCCCATCACTCTATCTTTCTAACCATCACCGTCTCAACCTCCATTTGTCCTTCCTTCTCTCTGTAACAATCTATATATCTATGTACAAAGCTATGGTTATATCCATATGTCTATCATCCAGTGTCTCGCTCTACAGCTACCTTTCTCCCACACTCTTCTCCTCTCTCTTTGTGTCTATCTATCTCTCTATCTCTCTATCTATCTATCTATCAGAGAGGTGCTCTACCCCAGCAAGTTTTATGAAAGGTGGGTGAAAGTAGCGAGAATGGCCTGTGTGAATGGGCCTTCTCTCTTTATCAGCCTGTAGGTGGAAAGGTGGAAGTTGAAAGGAGCACCCCCTTTCTGTGCTCCTAAGGAAAAGGGTTGCACACTTTTTCGGGGGTGTGTGTAACCCCCCAAACGCCTCCTCCCTATTGAGGACTGTATTATTAATTTTATATTTGTTATTTGTTTTTTTACTCGTTCCTTTATGTACCCCCCCCCCTTGTATTTGTTCCCTTCTTTTGTGCCCTCGATGCAAATAAATAGAAACTTATCTTTCTATCTATCTATTTATCTATCTGTCTCCCTTTCAGTCTCAGATTTAACCCTTTGCCTATCTATCATACACTATATTATCTCACGCCCTTTGATATCCGATATATATCACAACGAATCCCAGCCTGTTATTTGCTATGATCTTCACTAGATCTCACAGATTGATAACCTATACATCTCTATATTTACCTGCAGGTCATTCTATATATCTATGTTACTCTTATACTCAACCTTTCTCATACTTCATTCATATCAACTCTATTTCTTTCGTTTTTCCATCATTTGCAATTTACTAACATATTCGTTTTCTATCTGTGTCTTTTCATACACAAACTAACAATATCAAACGCCCTTTTGGCTGAAGAATTGCTGCCATTCCACCTTTTCTCTCGCTCACTCTCTCTCTCTCTCTCTCTCTCTCTCTCTCTCTCGAGAGAGAGAGAGAGAGAGAGAGAGAGAGAAAAAGGCTTCTACAGGATTAGAACTGTTTCATTCGGGAGAAATCATGAGGTCCTGATAATTTCTCCTGAATGAAACAGTTCTAGTCATGTAGAAGCCTGCCTTTCTATATTAAATATTTATACTCTGCTTAGTATTGAATAACTTACTTACTGTGGTTACCCCCGATTGAACCCGGGATTAACATATATATATATATAAGTATGTACACGTACATACATATATGTATACAGACATACAGTAGTATGTATATATATACATACATGCGCACATATATATATATATGTACGTATGGATTCACCGAACATTTATTATAATGCTCGGTGTGTTTGTAAACAAACATCCCGTATAAAGCCGTAGTGTCCAGCAACCATCGTAGCTCGTTTGCTCAACACTGACAAAGGAACGCTGTGCTAGTTTCAAGCTTATTAGCTATCGTCAGCAACGTATACCTTCATGCCAGATTGTTGAACGTATATACTTACCTTATGCATTTTAACGGCTGAGTAGCGCAATTTGCATATCGAGTGGGTTAATCGGCCGGGTGCACCGAAAACGATAAACGGAAAAAATGAAACGAAATTTCATTCCCCACTCTTAGTACGGCTGTTACTATAATATATCCTTTGTCAGTGTTGAACAAACGAGCTACGATGGTTGCTGGACACTACGGCTTAATACGGGATGTTTGTTTACAAACACACCGAGCATTATAATAAATGTTTGGTGAATCCATACGTACATATATATATGTGTGCATGTATGTATATATATATACATACTACTGTACGTCTGTATAGATATATGTATGTACGTGTACATACTTATATTTAAGTAACAGCCGTTGTTAAGCATCATTCTTCATCTTTACCTTTTCCCCTTTCCTTCTTTCAAGGTTTCATATCGATTCCCACTCTCTATAATCGTTTATAATATCACCTTCCTTATCATATTCTCTCCCCTCCACTCTATCTCTCAGTCTCTCTATATCTATCTATCTAGCCCCCTCTCTCTCCTTCCCTCTGGCTGTTTTTATCTACGTATCTCTTCCTCTCCTCTTAATAATTTCCTTCTGCCTCTCTCCTTCTTAACCTAATTCCTTTCAGTATCTCTTACGAGGTTGACTTTGCCTTTCATCCTTACGTGGTTGATTAAATAAAGTACCAGAAATGCACTGGGGTAATTGCTGGCCTTGTGCCTAAAGTAGAAACAATTATCTCTTACACACACGGGCGGGTGATTGGCAGAATCGGTAGAGGGTCGGACGCCATGCTTTGACGCATAGAGTTACGGTCCTTGTCATTGTGAGTTCAAATCCGGCCGGTGTTAACTTTGCCTTTCATCCTTTCGGGGTCGATAAAATAAAGTACCAGTAATGTACTGGATAATTGCTTGCCTTGTGCCAAATGTAGAAACAATTACCTCTTACACACACATAGACATATACAGAAACATCCGCACAAATACGCACAAAAATATATATATATACATACATATGAACCAGCGGGTACACACACACACACGCACACACACAAATATACATATATACATACATATGAACCAGCGGGTACACACACACACACACGCACACACACACATACATATAAATATATATATATATGCAAAAGTTTTATTTAAAATTTTGGGTTACAACAAGTAAATATTTTATAACTGATATAAAGCACTCGACAAGTTTTGGGAGTAGATATACGATATTAAACAAATGGAAACTATATTTATAAAACCATATTTATTTCATTATACATATTTCAGGGATACCATATTAAAAATATGGCATGCCTTCGTCAGATAAAATACAATATATAAACAGTCTTATAAATAATTTTGGTCGCTTTTAATAGGGTACGTCAAAATTATTTATAAAGCTGTTTATATATTGTATTTTATCTGACGAAGGCATGCCATATTTTTAATATGGTATCCCTGAGATATGTATAATGAAATAAATATGGTTTTATAAATATAGTTTCCATTTATTTAATATCGTATATATATATATATATATACCCGCTGATTCAGTCTCTTTCTTGCTCTGCCTTCCAACTAGTCAGTCGGCGGTTGCATTAAGCCCTAAGATATGTTATCAGCACGAGCCAGCGGGCGTGAGACCGTTATAGGAACTCCTGATGTGTAGCCTGACAACCTTTTAATACCGAGAGCCTTGATGTTGTGTAGCACACAACCAGACATACACACATATATATATATATTTATACACACACACGTGTATATATATATACACATGTATATATAAATATATATGTTATGGAATACTGTTAGCTTCTCGCTACAACAATTTCTATACTTTTCATTTATATATAAATATAAATATGTATATATATATGCATGCTTATACACATACATACATATATATACATAAGTATATATACACACATATATATGTGCACATATACATACATATATATATATATATACATATACACACACATGTGCATATATATAGAGAGAGAGAGGAGGGGGGCAGGTAGAGAAGAGAGAGAAAGAGAAGAAAGAGAGGAAGGGGTAATGTGATGAGGGTGGATCCCACATAGATACACAAGGAAAAGAGATAAAGTAAGTATGAAAGGTGGAAGTAATAAAAGTAAAAACAAAAGAGAGTAGAGTGATACAGCAGGACTGGTAACATGAAAGGTAGGGGAGGGAGGGAGAGGGAGAGAGGAACATACTAGAGAGAATATAGTGGATATATATATATACAAGAAGAAGGAGAAGAAGAAGAAGAAGAAGAAGAAGAAGAAGAAGAAGAAGAAGAAGAAGAAGAAGAAGAAGAAGAAGAAGAAGAAGAAGAAGAAGAAGAAGAAGAAGAAGAAGGCGAAGGCGAAGAAGAAGAAGACTATTGCAGAAAGTAATATATATATATATATATGTAGAGGTTATATTTAATTTGTTGGGATACAACAAGCAAATATTTTTATAACTGATATAAAGCACTCAACAAAAGTTTGGAGTAAAAATACAATATATTAACAAATGGAAACTATATTTATAAAAGCATATTTATTTCATTATACATATTTCAAGGACACCAAAGCAAATTATGGTGCGCTTTCATCAGATAAAATATTTATTTATTTATTTATCTATCCATGCTATATTTATCCACTATATATTTATCTTTTCGCTTCAACATCTCATAAAATTACGTTAATACAACACTCTCTCACTTAGGGTTTTATCTCTTTCTCTTTCTTTTGTTTTTCTTATTCCTTTTCCTTTTCTTTTTTTTTTGTTTTCCTTCTTTGGGTTTGCTCTTTCTTTCTCTTTTTCTTTTTTCCCTATTCCAACGGCTTAATTTAAATGTACGGGATTTAAACCTCTCCGACACTAATTTGCATAATAGACCAATAATAAAATTAGTAACCCCACTATCCGGGAGCTTCCAACAGACATGGTCGCATTCCTTCAAGGGTATGTCAATATTTGTTTATAAAACTGATCTATATTATATTTTATCTGATGAAAGCGCACCATAATTTGCTTTGGTGTCCTTGAAATATGTATAATGAAATAAATATGGTTTTATAAATTTAGTTTCCATTTGTTAATATATTATATATATATATATCAGGATTAATATGTATGGGAATCCATATTTTTCATGAAGTGGTAAGACAATTAAAAGCTCATTGCAATTATACGTGCGTGGATGTAATAGATCAATATATATATATATATATATATATATATAGGAACAAGTAAGACCCCGACGGCTGAGCTCAAGCCGTTTCGACGGCTAATTCTGGACTGGGTTAGCCGTCGAAACGGCTTGAGCTCAGCCGTCGGGGGTCTTACTTGTTCCTATTACCCACTCTACTACCCTAAGTATTGAGTACTTTGGTGCGTTATGGTCCACCTGGTTCCTTACCACATTTCCTTTGTTATATATATATATATATATATATATATATATGTATATATATATACTACAGCTGTCACTCGTAATCGAATGTACCTTGAGAGTATGCATCATGTTTCTTTAAGGGCTTTATTTGCCCATACAGTCTGAAGTACTTATGGACATGACCTCCAAGATGCGGTCCTTGATTTTACGGAACATCCCGGTGTGATAGCTGAAAAGTGTGAGGTCTACACCAGCTCTGAAGTCGTACGTTCTTTATTAATACAAAAACAATGAATGTTGTACTTAGAACGCAAAGAACTGAAACGAATACAGCAAAGTATTCTATCCGACGTTTATGATGGTTGGATAACATCCATGAACTTGGTTGCGCATGGTTGGGGATCCAGCTGGATCAGTTGGCTACAGCTACTTCTGACAAGACCCGCTGGAAGGTGTGTTTGAGGACTCAGCCCCCAATGCCCTCTCAGAAATAAGAGGGCGAAGAAAAAGAAAAAGGACTATAAAAATTACAGTAGACATTGTATATTGATATTTTTCTGTTCAATTTTCTGTAATATGTGGGGTTTTATCAGATATGAGCAAGCACTTTATCTAGTGGGGGTTTCGTTCACTGGGGACGTTTGTCCTGGTGTTTTCTCTACTCTCTCTCTCTCTCTCTCTCTCTCTCTCTTCTTTTTTGTATACCCATATTGACTTGCTTCATGTTAGCTCAATGACCTGTCTATCAAAAAAAATCTTCTTTGCATTATACGGACAAATATTTTCCCTTCATGAAACTACTAGAAAGTGGAACATCAAATAAGACATGCTAACATATAAAATATGTCTGTGTTTACATATCTATTTCTCAAAACTTCGTCTAAAACATGTACAGCTTTTCTACACAATACTTATTTGTATATCCATAAGTTTTCATTCATCTATCTATCTAGCTATATATATATATATATATATATATATATATATATAGGTATGTGTGTGTAGAGAGAGAGAGATAGTGAGAGAGAGATACATAGATAGAGAGACAGATAGATATGTTTTGTATGTGTTCTGGTAAGTATGTGTGTCTGAGAAAGAGGATGAGAGAAAGAGAGAGGGGAGGAACACTGGGTAAAAGAGACAGAGAGAGAGATAGAGTGAGTGGTTTCTGTGTATAAATGCCCCTATCGTCTATACATCTACCAAATTATCCCCTGTCTCTTCTCTTCTGTTTTTATGTCTTTCTCTGTCATCTCTTAACATTTCACATAAAACGAAAAATATTTTATTGAAACAGTATATGTCAATTTGTCAAATTACAAAGAAATCCAAGTGATTTGATTTGGTATTAGTCTTTATGGTTTTCTCTCTTGAAATATTCTTCCATTTGTTTAACTCCTGACTAAGTCTGATAGAAACAGCAGCAGACTATGGTGTAGATAATATTTGCAAGGTTATGGATATTTCTTATGATTTCAAACAAGATTAGACAAAAATTGATTTCCTACATCAGAATAAATCTCCATATTTTATAGAGCTACTACATCTTACAATGACTGCGGTCTTAATGTCCTCCAGCTAGCAAAACAAAGGAAAGCAAAAGAAATATAGTTTATAAAAGTGAATCCAAAGCGGGTATCTGAGTCATCGCAACGGGAGCTTTACAGCTTCACCATTGGGTTACCAAGGTTACTTTTCATACTGAATGATGGAAACATTTAAGAAACAATACAACACACACACACACGCCATCAATGGAAGACAGGCAGGATGAGGAATTGATGTTGAGAAATCCAGTATATCGTTATGAACACGACAAACGTTTATCTAATACTTCGTAACTTCTCACATAAAGACACGATTATATGTAATATTAATGATTTATATAAAATCATAGCACACACGAAATGACAAACACACACACAGATATTCACCCAGCCTCACACACACACACACACATATATATATATATATATATATATATATATATATATATATATATATATATATATATATATATATATATCTAGGGCGGGCAAAATTCCCGAGATCCATAGACGAGTTCTCTCCAGCGGTCTCTGTCCCTCATTATGGCTGCCATCTCCTGCGTCTCCAAGAGACCAGTGTCTGTCTTTAGGACATCAACATACGTTAACCTTGGTCTTCCTCTTCTAGTGTATCCATGCAGGGGCTCCCACAGGAGCATTGAGTGCAGTGTCAACTCTGGATGTCGGTGAGCATGTCCAGCTAACCTCAGTCTCCTCTGTGACACTTTTGAGCTGACTTTTGGGAGGCTCCTATACAGCTCTGATTCTGTGGACCGTCACTGCCTGATGAAGATCTTACAGGCTTATGGAATCACAGATAGTGGACCTGATACGCCAGCTCGGATTGCTCGATATCATCGACTGAGCTACTTTTTATTCAAGTCTGCTTCATATTTTTTTATCTCCCTCTGTCGACCGTGGTGTTACGGACATAACCACAGACACAAACGTAAACATACACACATACTCATACACATATTATATATATATATATATATATAATTATAAGTTGAAAAAAATGAAAACGAAATTTCATTTCTCACTCTTAGTATGGCACTTACTTTTTTTCATTTTTTCAACTTATCGTTTTCGGTATGCCTGACCGATTTAACTCACTCAATATGCAAATTAGGCTGCTCAGCCGTTAATTTTCATAAGGAAAGTATATACTTTCGAACGTTCAACTATCTGGCAGATGGGTAAACGGTGCTGATGATAGCTAACAAGCTTGAAACTAGTACATCGTTCCTGTGTCAGTGTTGAACAAAAAGGTGACGTGGTTGCCTTAACACCGTATGGCATAAATTCAGGCTGTTCGATTTGTTGACAAACAAACGAACAAAGCAGGCGTTATAATAAACGTCGGCTAAACTGATGCGTGCATATATGTATGTGTACCTGTATGCATATGTGTATATATATATATATATATATATGCATGCTACTGTACGTCTGTATACATATATGTATGTACGTATACATACATACTTACATTTATATAATTATACATATATATATACATGACATACGTGTGTGTTATTCCTGACTGTACACAATAATTTCATTATTATTATTATTATCATTATTATTATTATATGACGAACCTTTGCATTTTTCGCCTAGTAAATTCCATTTACAATTCATATCTGACTGTGTGTGTATGTGTGTTTGTGAGTGTGTATATATATATATACATGTGTATGTGTTTGTGTGTGTATAAGCTAGTTACACTTCATTGACGAAATTATTTAATCTGAAACTTGTAATTTTATTATTATTATAATCATCATCATCATCGTCTTTTTGTTCTCGCTTTCATTTCATGAAAATATGGTGGCTTATTTTTCAGTTAAACACACACAAACACACACGTTTGTCGTGTTTGCCGTGACGCACGTATTTTAATTATTCAGCTAAATTATCAAACTGCAACTAACGTCACATATTTAACGTTGCTTCACATTGTTCTATCATTGTTCCAGCTTCAATCTTCACGTTAAACAATGACTTGCAAGACTTTCTGCTTAAAACCATTGAAGTCTTTTTCGTTGAAGCTTTCCTTTAAATAGCGTTTAAATTACACTTTCCTATTTCAAAGGCTTGCTCTTCATTCTTTCTTACCCTCTCATTCCCTCTGTCTCTCCCCCATCTTTACAAACACATTTTATATATAAAATATGCCTTGTGTCTGCTTGTTTGCTACCATTATTATATCGTTTTTCATTGTCTTCTATTTACGTCTAGTTTCGCGTTTATCAGCCCTTTATATTCACACAATTCTATCTCACCTTCACATATTCCCATTGCTGATTCTCTTGCACATCCTTCGGTTTTAATTCTTCGCTCCCTGTCTATCATTCAATTCTTACGCATCTCTCTCTCTCTCTCTCTCTCTCTCTCTCTCTCTCTCTCTCTCTCTCTCTCTCTCTCTCGCAGTCCTGCTACTCTTATACCCTTCTCTTTTTAACACTCTAAATACCTATATATCTATCTATTTATCTGGCTGTCTCTCTTTCTCTTTCGATCCATCTCTCAATCTATCTATCACTGTCAACTCGTATACGTCTTTCTATATCTATCTATCTGCCTATCTATCCATCAATATATTTCTGTTTATTTCTCTAGTATTCTCCTCTTCTATTATTTCCTACCTATAAATCTCAGCCTGTCATTGTCCATCCATCATATCCTCTTCCTATGCCTCTCTCTCTGTCTATCTATCTATCTATCGATCTATCTATCTATCTTTCTATCTATCTGTAAGCATGCATTTCTTACACTTCTCTCACCTTTTTTTCTTCTCCTCCCTCTTCCTCTTCTTTCACTTTCAAGAAATTCAACTTGCTTCTAAAGTCACTAAACTGTTGGGAGACAATATCATTCTGAAGGAATTACCTTTTGGTTCAGTCGTTCCTTGCTTCTGACGTTTAAGTCGAAAGGCATAAAAGGAAAGACATGTGACACGGTCGAGTTGTTAATTTGATGATTAAGACTGTTGTTTAATGACCCTTTCAGCATGTGCTATAAACTCTTTGCCCATACACACAACACACACACACAAACACACACACACAACACGTACAAACCTTCACGCGTACACACACCTGATATGGACGCAAGGTTTAAAGACACTCATTCATCTTAAAATTACCAGCAAGTGAGGAGAGTGAATTACACTGAGAGAGGAACTAACACACATAAATATATTATTCTCCCATGGCGAGCCATTAATATTCATGGATACGATGCAGGAACTATCTGGAATTTTGGACTTCTGCATCCATTTCCAAACTACAGTAGTAACAGATTATACTGAAAGTCATTCTATAGTATAAAATGTAGTCATATATATTAACACGTTATTATTCACCGAGGAGATATATATACTAACACATTTGAACTCAGTCACACTGAAAGATCACCTTAAATATATATTTAGGACAGTAGCAAAGATAATAAGAAGAGAAGAGAGACAGAAGTGGATATAGAGGGAGAGATAGAAGTGGATATAGAGGGAGAGATAGAAGTAGATATAGAGGGAGAGATAGAAGTGGATATAGAGGGAGAAAAAGCAACGAAGACAGAGATAGATCGATAGGATGAAAGACTAGTAAGACAATGGGAGAATATAAAAATGAAAGAGAAAAGACATGAGGTCATTGGAAAGAGAAAGGCGAGGATGAGTATAAAATTAACGGTTGGGAATTATGAAATAATGATGCAATTTGAAAAAGAGAACGAAAATGAAAATGAGAAAGTTACAGGAGATTAAGAGAAGACGAGAAAGAAGAAAAGTAGCTGTGAAAATAGTAAAGAAAGAAAGAGATATGTGGAGAGAAGTAAAGAGAAAATAAAGAATGATGAGCAAATGGAAAGGTAAAATGTAATAGAAAGAACAGAAATTAGATTCAGGAAAATGTGTTGTGTAGAGTAATAAGAAGTGAAATAGGAATAAACCGAGAGAAATGATGACAATGGTGGAAATAAATCACACTAGTGCTTTACTATTTCTTATGAACACATGGACTTTTATAGACACCTTTATAGGAACACACATACACAGAAACATGCACACAGAAGGTTACATGATGGGGTGTACATTTGTGTATATGCGTGGGTTTAGTGTGTTTATAGGTGTTTGAAATTGTGTGCATGCGTGTGTGTGTGTGTGTGTGTCTGGGTGTGTGAAAAGAGCGGGAAGGAAAATATGAACATAAAACATGGCTGAACTGTAAGAATAACATGAAACGTACTGAAATAGGAAAGAGAATTTCAAGACTATTTGGATTAAGGTTTTACATGTTGCAGTTACTCTTATTCTTCTTCATGTTTTCGTCATTGTTCTGACGTCATCTGTTATCCTGTGATATATGCTAGTTGATTAACAGTTTAACATTGTTGTTGTTGTTGCAGTTGTAGTTGTTATAGTTGTTGTTGCTGCTGCTGCTGTTTTATGCTGCCATTACTCTCTTTCTAAAGGATCGTATCGTCGTTAATTTACTATCACGGGATTCAAAGATTTGCAGATTAACCGTTAACTCTGCAACATGGAACACATGCAGCAATAATAATGGAAGTTGTAAGTATAATGCACATGCAAGACCAACTGTAGTTACAGCATCTGTGCAATATCTTACATTTACATCATAACTATCAGAAATTGTAGACCATCACCAAGTTTCGAGCTTTTTATGTCAACATTGTAAAGTTAGATTTTTTTTACTGTATTCTGTTTTGTCGAAGGTCTACAGGACAATA
>OZ024751.1:37772249-37774749 GCA_964016885.1 Eledone cirrhosa
TGTAAATCCTACACCAACGTATAACCAGATGTTTTTGATATGAATAGAAATTAAATATATATATTTATGTTACAAATCCCTTAACATGTTGTATGTATAGTTTTATGGCAATTGAATAAACAGCACAATATACATGTATATACACGTAATCACACGTATTTGTGTGGGAGTCATGTGTGTATATATTTGTGTGTGGGAGTCATATGTGTATATATTTGTGTGTGGAAGTCATGTGTGTATATATTTGCGTATGGAAGTCATGTGTGTATATATTTGTGTGTGTGATGTTGAGCAAGTTCGTATATGTGATACACATTTCATAAACACCATTATCCCACCAACACTTAATATAGACACATATACATACTTTATATATATATATATGCGTGTGTATGTGTGTGTGTTTCTATGTGTCTGTGTGTGTGTGCTTGTGTGCTTGTGTACAGATACATCCGCACACATATATAACAGCGTTCAATGCGATCGTATCGTATTTCTATATTTTAATGCTCACTAATTATATATATATATATATATATATATATATATATATATATATATATATATATATATATATGATATATACATGACAAGGGAAATATTATTAACAGAGTTTCCATATAAAAATATTCCTATAAATTTAAATATTCTCAATAATCTGTTATATATAAAAACTGGGTGCAATCTAACTTATAGCCTATGAGTGTAGCGTAGAATAAGTTGCAAGAACTTATTCATATTTTTCGCTGCCTAGCCGTTCGTTCGTGAAAAGAACTGCCGGAAATGAATTTATACGTTAATAAATGATTTTACTCAATTATGTTTGCCATGCTAGTCAAATGTGCACAAACAGAAATTACATAATTTAGCAGCTAATTGAATGAAGGCTTAAATAAATACACTGATTAAATTACAAAGCTGTGTCATAATTCGAGACTTGAGGCCAAAAACACTGATTATATAAATTGTTTGCGTTTCGATATGATTTGCACGCATGTTCTCAACAGTGAAATTTATGCAAATGTTATAAGTTTACAGGCAAAACATAGAAGCAGGAAGGAATCTTATTTGAAATCTGTTTGGGTTTAGCATATTCCTTGCATGTTTTGCCACCATTATGGAGCTCATTAACGCAATGTGTTTGTGTCTAACGGCGTTAATATTACCCTTTACGGTAAAATACTAGAATGAATAACTTTGTCTGGAACCCGGTTTTATATAATACTCATACGAGTTCCAACCATATTGGATTCCAATTAATATTTACGGGTTTAACATTAAGAATAAGAGTAACTTTCATAGTTACACTCATTCACCTAAAATTAACTAACCGTAGATGATATCATTTATGTAATATTTTAAATTAAATTATTAATTAGTAATTTATAACAATAATCCCTTCATTTTATAATGGTAAAATTTGGAACGAAATCATAGAAGAGTCTGGGAAGGATGGTGGTTTCCATGTTGGTAGTGAGTGTTATGTAACTTGGTGCTGTTATGTAAACTGTATGATGTGTCACTGGCTGTTTTTATTTAATTCTGTTTTGGTGAATATATTAGGTAAAATATTAATCCCTCATTACTTATCTTAAAGAATATATTTTAAAAATACTACTAAAATAATATAAGACACCTTAAACTCCCAAAAGAAAAGGACAGTAAAATCTCTCAGCATTAGCCTATGTTGTAGTGAAAAATAATATAATTTACTTTAATGAGCTGATATCCATTAGACATATATATTGCATTCGGGTAGGTGTAGCTGTATAATGCATACAGCATATTTTATCGAGATAGTATTTTATTATGTAATTATATGTATTATTTTCGAGAAAACCAGGTCGGTAAAATAGGTATCAGAATCCAAGAAAAAAATAGAGGGGTTAAAATAATCGAGGAAATTCCCTCCAAGGCTGCGTCTCAACATGGCCGCAATTTAATGACTAAAAACAGTAAAAAAGAATATCTAAAGCACAGAATAAAGAATAAACTATTGACTTGGCGCCAGTTTAATTCCTGTTATATGATCAAGAGTTCTCGCACGATTTGAATTGTGTAACAATACCTGTAGCAACATAGTAGCCTTTATAGAAACCTCCAGCTAATGAAGTTGTTGGCAAACATACACTTCTCTCCAGCAACTATTCGCAACTGTTTTTTTCTCTCTTCTATCTTATGATACCCAATTGCTTTAGCTTTGCTTAATGTTGTTACATAAACACTCAATGTCCCCATGAAACTTGGCAAAAGTTTTAACTTGCTGTTTAACATTACCAAATTTATACTTCCTTGTATATATATATATATATATATATATATATATATATATATATATATATGCATAAATATATATGCACACATATATATATATATATATATAGCGATACACACATATATACACACACACACACAAACACACACGCATACACACACACACACACACATATATATATATATATACATATACATATATATATACTTATAATGTATGTATATA
>OZ024751.1:37784749-37797249 GCA_964016885.1 Eledone cirrhosa
CTCTAATAGTTATCATACTAACATTGATACTATATATTTGAAATATACAGCATTTACTAAAATGAATTACCAACATAGTAGAACTAACTTAAGAAGCGAAACATCAATGTATCCTTGGGAATGTAGCATAGGAGAATGGTTAAATATTTGCCTTTGAAACAATGAGGTGAAGGGTTTCATCGTACTTTATGGTACCTAGAGCAACTGATGTTTATCAGGGCCTTTTAAAGTGGACTGAAAACATGGTAGAACTAAGCTATGGAGTGTGGATTGGAAATATCAATAGAGCGTTAGACACCACTCTTCGCAGCATAGAGTTAGGGCCTTTTACGTTCTGAGTTCAAATCCCTCCGAGGTTATCTTTACCTTTCATCCTTATGGGGTCGATTTAATCGATTTTATTCCTCCCCTTTAAATTGCTTGCCTTGTGCATAAAGTAAAAACAATTATCAGGCCGTGTATATGTATATAAGCAAAAGGGATATTTAATTTGTTGGTAATTCAACAAATATAAATGTTTATAACTGATTCAGAGCACTCGACGGGTTTTCTGGACTATAATATTCAATGATATTAAATAAATGGAAACTATAATTATAAAACCATAGTTATTATATTATATATATTTCAAGGGTACCAAAACTTTGGTTCGCTCTCATCAGATAAAACACAAAGTTTGTTTTATAATACAAACATAACCAAGAAAAGATACCTTAACGGTTTAAGTTTTTCTTGGATATATATATTTATATATATATCTATCTATATATATATAATATACATATATATATATATACACATATATATACATATATATACACATATATATACATATATATATATATACACATATATATATAAATATATATATACATATATATACACATATATACACATATATATACATATATACACATATATATATATAAATATATATATACATATATATACACATACATATACATATATATATATATACACGTATATATATATATATCAATATATATATACATATATATACACATACACATATACATATATGTGATATATATATATGCACGTGCACATACATGCACATACATACATACATAATACACACACATACTTACAAACACACACATATACATACACACACATACAACATACATATATACTATAAATGCTATGGAATAACAAGTTAGAGAGACCCTATCTTTACAGCACACGCATTACTTTACAAACAGAATATCATTCGAAAATATGCGATAATCTAATTGTAAATAACATTGTTGTTATTGTTGTTGTCTTGTTTATTTAATAATTAGCTAGCGATCGACATTAATGAATATAATTCCTGGAAAAGATAAGGTTCCGGCGCAGACATTATCGAATGTGGATAAATGTCACGGCGTATTAGTGTACTTTAGTATATCATAGACAGTGATAACATACACTCACACATATATATATATATGTGCCCATACACACGCACACACACACAGATACACACATATATATATACGTACTCCGCCCCTCTTTCTATACATATTATATATATATATATATCTTTCTTTTAATATAGAATGACTTATACAAGTCTAGAACTGTTTCATTGCAATATATATATATATATATATATATATATATATATATATATATATATATATATATATATATGTGTGTGTGTGTGTGTGTGTGTGTGTGTGTGTGTGTGTGTGTGAATGAAGTAATTCCGTCGGAAAAGTCCAGGAAAAAAGAGTGCTCTATGTAGGTAACAGAGCTTAAGGTTTTTTAGAATCCAATATCAATAAATACACCATGATTTTTTCATTCTGATGATTGAAAGGAACATTTTTTGCTTTTAAGAAACCACTGGTATATGAAATAATTGTCTTATCTTGTTTATTACATAACTATATATATATATTGTTATACTTAGGGAGGGTTATGTTGCCAATAAGAAACACACGCACCAGTTGCTTTCACTTCAATTTATAACAATATCGGTTTCAACACACGATTTCAGAAACGATATATATATATATTTATATTGAGAGATCACAACTCCGATACCATGGGCATGTGGTTAGAATGTCTCAGTGAGGTTTAATTTTTAACATAATCCCATGGAAGAAACAATGTGGTTATTAATAAGAATTGAAATTAATGGATGCAGGGTTTCACAACTATCATCCATCCTTCATAGTCAGTCTGTGAACTTTTAAGCCGATCTTCATACGATATATTTTAAGAAAGACGAGATTTTTTCCATTGAAACAGCTTTGAACGTATATCAAATCGTCGAACTAGAAGTAGGGCACGGTGGAAACTACTTCAGATTGAGAGGTTTTATAAATATTGCATTACACGGCGAACCAATGATTCTAGATATGATATTTTAAAGAACATTAATTTATTAACGGCTTGATTTTTATTTATGAAATATTTAGCTGAATTAAAATGATATGAAGCCGAATAACGGTTTTACTGCAAATGAACAGAATGATGTTATAGTTTAATGGTATGGTTCCGAAGTCTTGCTAGATACCTCAGTTATATATAACATCAAAACCTTCATAGAAACCATCCTCTCTTATAGAAGGTTTAACGCAAGCAAACGAAGAAAGCTTTTGAAAAGAGATGACAAAGAAAGAAAAAGGATGTCTGTCTTGAATTATTGAAAATTGCCATGGTAACAAACATAATTCAGTGTGAATTTCAGTGGACAGACCGTAAACATCATTATAATTATATAAATTCTTAAAAAAAAGAATTATTATTAGCTGACTAGGATATTTAGAAAAATCTTTTTAATTAAAATAAATAGAAATAAAATAACATTCCTATAAATATATAGATAAATGAGTAAATAGGTAATTAAATAAAAAAGAGGAAATCTTTAATAGCCTCATGTAATTAAAAATGTAATTCAGTTCAAGAAATTAATTGCATTTGCTGCTGTCATTTGACAATACTACACATAAACATTTAATTAATACGTTTGATGTGTTACAGTAAATATAATAGTCATTAATAAGATAGGTACAACACTATCACACATATATACACGCACGGATGTATATATATATAGCTACATTTATATTCACACATGTGTATATATATCATATATATATATATACTATATATATGTATATACATATATATACACATATATAAACATATATATATATATAAACATATATATTTATATATATATATATAAACATATATGTTTAAATATATATATATACATATATATATATGTTTAAATATATATATATATATATACATATATATAAACATATATTTATATATATACATATATATAAACACACATATATATATATATAAACATATATAAACATTATATATATATATATATATATATACACACACACATATATATATAGAGAGAGAGATATAGTACATCAGAGTCTGTCTGCGTGTGCTTAGTTCTCTATTACATTTTATGTACTTTTCAATAACGTTATTGCTTCTTTGATCTCCATGGTTTATGATTGTTATAGATCTATCAAATTTCATCATAAGATCCACAACGCATCATTTCATTGCAGTAAGGATATATATATATATATATATATATATATATATATATAAATATATATATATATATATATACACACTTATTCTGTATACAGACGACGGTACAGACACAAACACTTACACACTTACACACCAGTATAAACACACAGACATACACACAGTAATATATATAGAGAGAGATAAGTGTGTAAATTGACATATAACTAAATACGTATAACAAGATACAATTTTGATCTATAGACATAATTATTGGTACTTGTGTAGATGGTTAGTCCAACAAACGTTTTGATGAAATTATCTTGCGATAAAATGTGTTTGATCCCTCATCTTTCATACTTTTTTAATATAACGTGTCTAGTGCTACTTTGTTCTAAGTGTAACCCAATCTTTCTAATGCGAAGGGTGTGTTTTCACCGAAATTTGACTGAGAATTCTTGTAGTTTCAAAATTATTTGTGGCTTGATCTGTTATAGATTTACTTAAATATAATGGTACATTGTTCAATGCGTCATTCAAACTTTTTAATGACAAGATGGTCTTTTCATATATTTATGGTGTTGTTTTTGTTTTTTAGGGGGGGGGGGGCATATACAGGAACATCCTTTGCCATTGAATGATGGTTCCGACTTATAAGGTTTGAAAGATAGTATGCATCATCTGTCAGTTCACACGTATAATATACACGTGAGAGGGGGCGAGAGAAAATGTATATATTCTCTCTCTCTCTCTCTCTCTCTCTATCAGTTGTTATATATTATTTATCAAGCCCATATCATTCAGAAGTAGTACATTCAATTACATTCATGTGTGTACACACACATACACTCGTGTGTAGTGCCATGTATATATATATATATATATATCCATATCATACTTTAATCCAAATCAACCTATCTTTAACCATATGAAAGTTTAGCCTTTATATAGTTTAGTGTTTATATATGGATGTATATTTAGCTGAATTAATTTCGCAATGTAAACGACCTGCATTAGTTGACGTCAAAGCCTCTAAAGGAATGCTTATTCAACACACAGCTGAGATACACAGCTGAGATATGTTTTCCATTGCATAAGAGTAATTGCAACAACTAATAACTAAGAACAAATATAGTTATTGTATAGATAGAAATAATGAGTCGTATTAAACTGAAACAAAGAGATATAATATTCAATGATACTGCTTTTGCTGGAGGGACGTTAAATATAATATAACGTGAATGTTGTATACTATTCGTTGCTTAGCAAGAAATATTAATTACATGTTTATGATTAACTCTGAAATTCTCCGTAGAATTAGAGAATTCAGTTCCGCAAGCAGATGTGAAACAGGAATAAAGCTCTTCTATAACATGGAACCAGAAGATAAGAGAAGACTATTATCATCATCCATATGTTCAATGGAATATACAAGCTGCAAGCTCCATTGTGGTTTTTGATGTTTCTAAAAGCCATCATGGGCAATCCCTTGATGTATAGTAGTTATTTGTTGTCTGCGATAAAAACATAATTAGTAATACTATCCACACTCCGTCTTTCCGATAATGAAGAGAGCAATTGTGAAAGGTCGAAGTTGTTAAACAGATTAAGTCATAGCCATCCTTGTCGACTATCTAATAGGATCGACATAATTCTATCAGAGATTTGATTAATAGAATTAGACAGTATTGCTTTGATATAGTCGCTATGGCCGCCGCGCTCGGCATTAGATTGATAAACTCTTTGATCTTAACGAAATGTGTCATAAGAGAACAAAATCTGTAAAACAGTTATCATCAACATACACAGATTTAATGGTAATCGACTATAAATAAGGAAAAGAACACAAAAAACATTAAGTAATTGCATAATTAAATAAATTATTTTCTTTTATAAATAACATATTATACATATATACAAGTAATAATATATAAACACACACACATATACATCCGTGTATATAATATACATATATATGCACACATATTCATATACATATTTTTATATACACATATATATGTAAACATTGGTGGGTATATTGTATCATATATACGTGTGCGTGTGTGTGTTTTGGATTATAGGTGTAAAACATCAATGAAAACAATAACTCCCTATGGAGGTATTACATATTCTCTATTAAGCATATACACTTATATCTATAATTACAAAGTCATATCAAGAGACATACTCAAAAATACATGTATCTAGAAACTCCTATCAATATATAAGTATTGCTATATCGATATTAATGTTTCTCTAGACATATCAATGTAGCTACTTAATTGCATTTATATCTGCGCACATATAATATATATATATATATATATATATATATATTACTCTTTTACTCTTTTACCTGTTTCAGCCATCCGGCTGAGGCCATATATATGTGTGTGTGTGTGTGTGGGGGGTGTGTGTGTGTGTGTGTGTGTGTGTGTGTATACACTCTTCAATAATATTCGAATAAATATTGCCTGTACAGGTAATCAAACTGAATACGTTTCCTTGGAACAACCTATATATATATATTATAGGAACCAAATAAATATATATATATTTTAAAAAATAAGACTCCAGTTGCATTTTCGATTTCATCTTTTTTTCTTTATACTTTCACTCGTGTAGGACACCTCGGTTATTTTTCATTTTGTAAAAAAAAACCTCACTTTCTAATATATATATATATATATATATATATATATATGTGTGTGTATATATATATATAACGAAGGAAATGTGGTAAGGAACCAAGTGGACCATAACGCACCAAAGTACTCAATACTTAGGGTAGTAGAGTGGGTAATAGGAACGAGTAGGACCCCGACGGCTGAGCTCAAGCCGTTTCGACGGCTAATTCTTTTTAGTCCAGAATTAGCCGTCGAAACGGCTTGAGCTCAGCCGTCGGGGTCCTACTCGTTCCTATATATATATATATATATATATATAGGTTGTTCCAAGGAAACGTATTCACAGTTTGATTACCTGTACAGGCAATATTTATTCCAATACTATTGAAGAGTGTATACATTTTTAGGACACTGTCTGAAGCGATAACACTCTTTTCCTCTTATTTCAAGCATTAAACTAATATATTTCTTCATTGTATAGTATCGTTTGCTTTGCTATTTCTGTTTATTGTTTTGGGTTAACGAAATGGTAAATTGGTAAACTCATTAGGGCATCGGATTAGAAAATACTTCAGTACTTGTAACGACTCCCTTCCGTCTCAGTTTAAATCCTGTAAATGTCAAATATTCCTTTCAAATCTTTCACCAGCGCTTGAGACGATTCTCTCTGTCTCATTCTCCGCCATCTCTCTTTCTCCTTCTCTCCCTCTCTCCGGAAGAAACTGGCTGTGTTCTCATGACGGCACACATACGACTGCATGTAGAGTTCAACGTCCTTTGTCTCTTATCTCTCTTTCATACCAACGAAGTGTATGATTTTTGATGTTGTTGATGTTCCAGATGTTCACGTAAATACGATAACACATAGTCTTTCCATGTTTTCATTATTCATATTTAATCTTCCTAAGAAAAAAAGGTCAGCCTGTGGTTAAACAGAGCTTGCAGTGCTGAGTTGATTCATCACAACTGCGACTAACATCTATTCTTCACCATGGCTTATACAATAAATATTCCGACTAGTTTTCATTAAGTACGAATGTACTATACTTTAAAATATGTGTAGAGGCGGAACCTTTATATAGTCGTTAGAACGTTATGTAGGATGCGTTGTGGTATTCATACTACCTTTCTCTACTCTGAGTTCAGATCACGGTGCGATCAACGTTATATTTCATCCTTTCTAAGTTAATAAAAAAAAAAACACCAGTCCTGTACTGGAGGTCGATCCTTTCTCTATATTTGTTTCCCCACTTCATTTCCTTCTTTCTCTGCAAAACATCGGTTGTGTTAAGACACGGAGAAGGATGGGTTCCATCAGTTTTAACGTGCCCAAATCACACCGCATATATTCATGTTTCTTCAACAGACACTTTTACAAACGAAAGATAAAAACGAACGCATGAATGAATCCAACCATCCTCTTGTAGCATCCATGTCTCTACTATCAATGTTAATTAAAGACGTTAAATACATTTGAAACTTGATTATTAAAACATCTTAAAATTACATTATATAAATAATAATGCGTTTGACGACAATATTGTGACCTTAACAAACGGCACAGCCACGTGTAGTATTAGATTTTAGATTTACCTTAGAAATATGGTAACTACCGAATGTACAGTTAACTGCCTCTATGACACGGTTTCGATTCACCTATATACTTGTTCGTTTTATTTATAGTTCTCATGTCCTTCAGTAAAGATGTAGCCATCAGTATTTCATTTGCCTCACCAATAAATTTATTTTCTGGTGCCTCAGACAGAAATCAATACATCATGAAATGAATATTGTATTATTTTCATTAAGTCTTTAATTAATCTTCAAGAATCTTTGGTTTCAATTTTAATTCTTCGTGATTTATAGTTTATATCATAGAGAGAAAATGTTACAGAGGAGGAAAATAAAGATAGGAGCCAAATAAGACAATTATAATGTTACAACAAAGATGCGGACGATTAATACTAAAGAGTAATTATTAATTGCAATGATATTGCTTTCGTTTCACTAAACACTAAATCTATATATTTTATAGAAATGATGAGAAAACTGGGAAGTGCGACATACAAGCTTTTCCAGAGAATATTATGGTCGCCATCAGTCGGTTCTAATGACGAGTGTTCCACTATATATGATCATGGAGCAAACTGATTATGAAATTAATAGACAAGAGGCTGAGAATTCCACAGACCTGTGCATCTTTAGTCTAGTTCTCGGGGAGATTAATCGATGCCCATTTATGGAAGCTCATTTAACTGAAGCAACGTGAAATATCAAAGAAATAGTGCGGTGCCAGAAATCGAACTCAAGACAAAACACTAATGACAAGGCTCCGTGCATTCACAATGAGTACATGAAGTGTGTAGATACCGACAGGAACTGTGAACTAATATCGAATAACGTATGCACCAGGCAGAGAGATTAGACATTGTGGTGTGAACTTTACCACGTTATTTATAGAGAATATCCTCCACAAAATCCAGATGAGGTCATCCAACCTGCAAAAGAAACCTCGCAGGCTTGAATGGATAATCCAGCGTGTATCCCTAGTTGTTCTTCACGGTAATGAGTTCAACATCTCGCACGTCGATGAAGAATATTTTGGTCTGTTTCAGGATAAATTACGAGACACGAGTCTGTATTCACAGATCTGCCTCTGTTATATATTTAACAAAAGTGAAATGCGGAGATATTGTTAATGCATTTTATGCTATAATATATATATTAAAATAATTATTTTCCTCTAATAACGGGATGCAAGATTTAGGATAATATGATGAATTACTTTGCTTGGCGTGTGTTAATTTTAAATTGCGATAACGCATAATACAGCAAATGTGTTAAAATACTTAGCACCTTCTTATATATTTCAATTGTGTCATTCATGATAATGATGAGGGAGATATAATGTTGATAATCATTAATAGCTACCACTATGTAACTCATCCTGAAATATACAAAAGATTATCTTTATCAAAGGATGCCATTATTAATTGAGATGAGGCCTGACATAGGTAGAAACTAAGAAAATATTTATATATATATATACAAGAGTTTTATTTAAAATTGTTGGGATACAACAAGTAAATATTTTATAACTGATATAAAGCACTCGACAAGTTTTTGGAGTAGATATACGATATTAAATAAATGGAAACTATATTTATAAAACCATATTTATTTCATTATACATATTTCAGGGATACCAAATTAAATACAATATATAAACAGTCACATAAAATACAATATATAAACAGTTTTATAAATAATTTTGACGTACCCTATTAGAAGCGACCATTATTTTTGGAGGCTGTCTGGATAGTGAGATGTTTATAATTATTTTATTAGATATAGTGTTAAGCACAGTTAAAAAAAGACCCTAATAGGGTACGTCAAAATTATTTATAAAACTGTTTATATATTGTATTTTATCTGACGAAGGCATGCCATATTTTAATTTGGTATCCCTGAAATATGTATAATGAAATAAATATGGTTTTATAAATATAGTTTCCATTTATTTAATATCGTATATATATATATATATATATATATATATATAGGAAAAAGTATGACCCCGACGGCAGAGCTCAAGCCGTTTCGACGGCTATTTCTGGACTCAGAAATATATATGGTTGGACGAGATTGTGGCAACCTAAGACGTCAATTATCCATGAGCTCGAGCCTCACCAATGAGGTGGGGAATAGATTATATATATATATATATATATATATATATATATATATATATATATATATATATGTGTGTGTGTGTTTGTGTGTGTGGTGTGTGCGCGCGCATGTGTACATATTTATACATATAGATATAGAGATAGATATGTACGTACACACACAGACACACACTATATATATATATATATAGTTTTAATATAGAAGAGCTTCTACAGGACTAGAACTGTTTCATTCGTGAGAAATCATCAATGATGATTTCTCACGAATGAAACAGTTCTAGTCCTGTAGAAGCTCTTCTATATTAAAACTTTTATACTCTGCTATGTATTGAGTACCTTACTTACTGTGGTTACCTCCAACTCAACCCGGAATAACTTATATATATAATTTATATATATATATATATATATATATACATATATATATATATATATATATATATATATATATATATATAAATATATATATATATATATATATATATATATATATATATATATATATAATATATATATATATATAAATATATATATATATATATATATAAATATATATATATATATAAATATATATATATATATATAAATATAAATTTATATAAATATATATATATATATATATATAAATATATATATATATAAATATAAATTTATATAAATATATATATATATATATATAAATATATATAAATATATATATATATATATATAATGTAATATTTCCGTATATTCTGTATCCGTTAAAGAAGCCAAGGTAAAATAGGTAGAGTAGAAGAAAAAGTCAGTTTTGCTTGTGAGGTTTATGATAAAGAAGAAGGGAGTGAAGGAGAGAATCTAAACGAACGTTACCAACAGCAGAACCATTAAGAAGACCAACATCAACATGAGAAGAACCGGAATAGGTAGAAGAACAAGGTGTAGACAGGTGTATGTATATATGGCAGACACAGCGGTGCGGTGATTGGGTTTCTTTGAAAGGGAATCGATAACCTCATTTCGATTCATAGATATGCATTTCACTTAGAACTGTAAATGATGTCAAGAAAAGGAATCTTTTGTAAAACATAATATATCACCTACTCTATAGATCCGAGGCGTCGCTTTGTGTCAAAATTCTCCAATAATAGGAAAATGGCGTCGATCAGAGATATGTACCTTGAAGCACATCTTGCTGGAAGCTTATTCTATTGCAATATACGTCTTGCCACGTGAAAGCAAAGTGAATCGATTTGATTAATTTGAAACAAAGTTATAGTAAATGTACTTGAAAACTATGATTTGGTGACTCTCATGCATTTCACAGTAGTATTGTTGAAGCAAATATACCTGATGTTTTCTATCGTTAGAATAGGTATAAAATTTGCAAATTTGAATGCGTTTCTAAACCATAACCTTATCTAATCTTTAAAGGTAGTAGTAATTACAATATGTTGTGACATTCATGTATATCTTAAAAGTATTATTGTTTGAATATCATCAAGAGGTAAGGGAGATTAGTGTTGTAAAGAGGGCTCTACGTATGCTTGGGCACTTGTCTCCTGGTTAAGACATCATGGCTCTGTAATGATAAATACACAGTCGATTTCTTCCAGAGAAAATTAGACAGAGAGGGTGTGAGAGAGCAATATGGAGGAGGAATCTACTCCAGAACTGGTACATTATCTATGGACGTTAAAAGGAAGAAATGAATGGTTAACATCAGTGGGATTTAAACCCGGAAAGCAGAAAGTCGGAGTGGTTGTTGCAATGCATTATATGTGACTTCCTAAACACTCCACCAATTCGCCATTGTATGTTTATATATCGTGGAATATTTTAATATATAATGCTGTTCTAATCAATACGCTTTCTTCAGAGCTATCCTAATAACTTAAGTGTTATGTCTAAAATGTCAATACACACTTTTACATAATCGAATATGAATTTATCCTACTTTACGAACAGCACTATATATAATCATTTAATCTTCTCATAGTTAATGTAGCGTTTATTACGGATGTTAATTGGAATTATGCGATGAGGAAAATACATTATCTTATTGACTAATATTATTTCTATTATTTTTTTATATTATTATATTTTTGCCGATATTTTCGACCTACGTCCAGCAAGTTTCTACGTGCTATATCTTCGTTGTGGTATAGAATTTTTATATATATATATATATATATATATATATATATATATAAATACCAACTCTAACACATATATAACCTAGAAACGATCGTAAAATGATGAATTTTTTTAATATAAGGAACTGTTTCTTTGTTTATTCATTATTTTATTAATTTATATATATATATATTATATATATATTATTCAGTACGTTATTTAAATGTGGCTTCTTCTTTTCCGAAATCCATACTTTATATATATATGTATTCTTCCAGCGTATAAATGTAAATCTTTTACATGTGTGCGTCAGAGAAAGAAAAACTTCTTTAAGCTAGTTAAAGTATGCCATCATTAATAATTCATCTTAGTAATAAATACAAATATGTTCAGACACTCAGAAATAACATGCTTGAATTAGTTAATTCTATTTTAAATGGTTATAAAAAAATATGTTAGTTGCTTATTTACAGCGTATTTGAAACGCTTTAAGCAATTACTAGGTAATTGCTTCGAAATTGCCAAGGGATATTAAAATTACACGTTGTCA
>OZ024751.1:37799749-37807249 GCA_964016885.1 Eledone cirrhosa
ATTCCTCTCAGTGCTGTTTGTTGAGTTTCCCATGCAAAAACTAGAACGTGTTCGTTGTTTATTTTATTTCATTGTATTTTATTACAGTATGTTTTCGTGATAACACCTGAGTATTGCTTTCAAACGTTGATTAGCAATTGTATATCTGTAAAGAAACGAAACCCAAAATGACAACATTTAGGCTCCTAAATATAGATATGAACTAGTTTATATAATTATAGAAGTATATTTTCAGGGCGTGTTACAGCGTTTCGTCATACAATGGATTGCTTCCCTTTTGTCAAACTTTAATATATATTCTGTAGATAATATTATAGATCCCGAGCAATATTGTTGTATAACATCCATCCACATTGCAACAACACATAATACAGGTGAGGGTATCAGATTCTAAATCACTTCGAGCTCAACGTTACATTTCATTCTTTCGGGGTCGATAAAGAAAGTACAAATCCAGGGGCAGAGTATTGAGGAAATTGATAAATAGTGAACAGGAATGTTTATGGTATGTTAATTCACATGACTTACAACTCCGAATTTTAATCTTACTTAATTTTGCTAACCACTTAATATCAGCAATATACACTTAATATCAGCAATATACAGTTAATATAATCAATGGGAACATTTTCCTTGGTCCGGACACGCAATCATCTTTCCTTCCATTGTTTCACTACATGTTCACCCATTCTGTATACACAGTGTTTATAATGGAAATACAATAATATCTCATATTAGTTAGACTTAAAGAAATGTAGCCAGAGGAAAATACATTTGCCATTTTCTAAAGTGTGACTAAGCCATAGGCTAGGTTTGATTGAGCTACAACTTTGAGTAAAACATTCCCAGCCCACATCTGACATCATCTTGAGTTCTCTACCCCTATATATAGTGTATCCTGCACAGCAATATCTATTATGCTTTACTGGTTTTTTTCTTTATTAGTTTTTCATATAACAATATTGTGAAACACGATATAGATATGTATCTTAAATGTAGCAGGTCAATTGATCCAGGGGTGGTTTTTTTTCATTGGGTCATTTGTTTACCCAAGAGTAATATAAATTGAAGTGTTTTCCTAGTTTTGACTAATACAGCTCAATGGCCACATTGATATAACTCGATACATTCTGATGTTTGTTAATCACATATATTAGGTCAACGTGTCTTTCTTTGATCTCAGCGAAATATATAGCTATATTTATTCCTAGCATGTGTTTTAGTCATTGTATTCATTTCCATATGATTAGGCTCAATGTTCACATAGCTGAAATTAAAGGAAGGTTTAATATACTCAGAAAAAAGTTAATCAACGTTATTTACACAAGAGAATTCCACATTTATGAGCCAAGCATTCTATATATTTTTGTTATTTTTTTTTTCCTTTTTTTCTGTTATTTTTTTTATATGGTAATACAAAAAATATGTCATTAGGAAATCGAACAAAACCAATAAATATAGTTCAGAAGTTGTTTTAACACCTCTTTGAAGGTGTTTGGAACAACTAAGATCAATCAAACGAGAGTGACGGTTTCAACTGTCGTTATTTATAAATCTAGCATTGGTGGTAGCTTTTGTTCGTACTTCAGGCATGAGTTGATATAAACCAACAGCGGTGTGTGACTGACCGATTTATTTTACATTAAAGACCCAGTTCGGAGAAATAAAAATATAAAAGAGAAACCCCTCTATTGTGCCATTAGTGATGGTTGCTTCGGTGCTATTCAATGATGGGAGGCCAGAAACTGTCTTTATTTCTTTGTCTAATAGAATCGTTTCATATAGATTGCCAATTCTCTGCTCCTTATACTTAACCATCTCAAGCTGAACAAATCGTTATTTTTATAGCTCCTATTATTCACTCTTATTCATTATATACATATCCCAGTATTATACACGACTTGGCATAGAATAACACAATGAAATCCCGATTAGGAATCTTCCTTGTTGCTCAACCTACTAGAAATAGCAGCTGAATTTTACTTAGCTCATTGCATACAGTCCTATCACATACATAGTTCATTCTTGATCATAATACTTATATTACCAAGCATATAAATAAAGATTACCAAGCATATAAACACGACTATACAGCAAATTGGCAGAGTCATATGAACACTGCGTACAATTCTCTGCAGTAATCATGCGGTATCTCTGATCTGCGTTCAAATCCTACCTTGGTAAAGTTTGTCTTTCATCATTTTAGGGTCGATAAAAAAAAGTACCAGTCATATACTGATATCGATTCTTCCTCTATATCTCTTGCTTAATTCCCCTCTATTATTCTCCCTCGCTTTCTCTATCTCTCTCCTTCTCTATATGAAATCATCTGTGTTCAAAACTGGAGAGGAGATAGATGCTACCTGGTATCAATGATGCCCACAAACGCCGCACATCTTTACCGCACTCTTATGACTCCAGCATGAGTTATAGGTCCGAAAGATAGAAAGATGTACTTGATGTTCTTTAAAATATTTGTGATCCTTTGATCTGCTAAAAATACCAGTTAAATATCCTTTGAATTACAGGAGAATCCATCCGACTGTCGTCCAGACAGTTTGCATTACAAATGAGGTAAATGGCTTCGACACCAGATCTGTTTGAATAGAACATCTTAACCATTCGGTAATGTAGCATCAACGTTTTAGACATAACACACACACACACACACACACACACATACATATATATATATATATACATATATTTATTCATTTCTATATATGCATATATATATATATATATATATATATATATATATATATATATATATACATGTACATATATTTATACATGTCTATTTATGCATATATATATATATACATATATGTAAACATTTCTATATACATATATTTATACATTTCTATATACATATATTTTTACATTTCTATATACATATATTTATACATATATTTATACATTTCTATTTATGTATGCATATATATATATATATATATATATACATACATAAATAGAAATGTATAAATATATGTATAAATATATGTATATAGAAATGTAAATATATATATATATATATATATATATATATATACATTTTCATACATACCTACAAAACTATATACACACCCAGATATATATATATATCAATGCCAAACACAGAATTATCATAAAATTATTAAGACAGCAGCAGTGGCGACCTAAGTATATTTATTTAGTCTGTCCATTATCTTCACTTAAAGAAGTATTATAGCAGTATCCCGTTTACGAAAATCCATTAAGGGTTTCGTCACGCAACGATATCAAGCTCGGCACGAAATAAATTTATTCTCGACATCTTTTAACCCTTGCTTCCTCCAATCAACCATTAAAATCGCTCGTCATAAATATCAATCAAATGATAGCACGAAATGGTTGATGCAAACGGGATTTTTATAATGACGTTTTTCCGGGGATATCACCTCTACGTCCCCAATTCCCACCCCTCCCCTCTTCTTTACTTCAAACGTTCACCTCCGCTTTCATTTGCATATTAATATATGTTGTTTCTTTCGCTAAATATGTATAACCGAAGTAGTACATTAATCAGCATGAATTGAAATTAGGTTTGTTGAAGGAAGAGTTGAAGAAGCAGAATAGTAGCTGTAGTATTAGTTAATTAAGGTGCTACAGATGGTTGGTAGGCAAAGGTAGGTTTGATGTTAAGGATAGCAACGCTTTTCGTTGCTCATCATATATATATATATATATATATATATATATATATATATATATATATATATATATAGGAACAAGTACTTGTTCCTATTACCCACTCTACTACCCTAAGTATTGAGTACTTTGGTGCGTTATGGTCCATCTGGTTCCTTACCACAATTTTTTCGTTATATATATATATATATATATATATATATATATATATATATATATATGAATGTATAGTATATTTGGCAATATACCGTATATTTAATTAAACACATTTAGAAAACCATTCGCTATCGGTTTTAAAGTAGTTACTTATTTTCGACAAAGGCTGGGAGAATGGCTGCCAAATGTTTCTCGCCGTTTGGCGTTTATCAAAGACACGCATTCACTTGCTTTTGCCGAAAATTATAGAAGCTGGATTCTTATGGAATTCCAGTAATAATCAGGAGCTGATTACACAGAGCGATTGCCGCTCCAGCAAATCTTAGGTATTAGTATTGGTGCGCTGAAATAGCGATGTATACATGAATATATGTATAGTATATTTGGCAATATACCGTATATATATATATTTATATTTATTTTTGACCGTCGGTCAGTCAATGGCAACATTGAGGACCGAATAAATTAGATTACCGATATAAAAGACACAGAAGCGAAAAGCGAAAACCAACTAAACAGTGAGTGTGTTCTGTTATTAATTCTGGCAATATTACACAAATATGACCCTCCCCAAGTATAACAATATATATATATATATATATATATATATATATGTATTAAATATATATATATGTATTAAATATATATATATAGAGAGAGAGAGAGGGAGAGGGAGAGAGAGAGAGAGAGAGAGAGAGAGAGAAATATGTATAATGCTTTCGCGGAATTAAAATTCTAAAGTAAATTTTCTAGTACGGCCTTTTGTTGTTAGAGG
Source organism: Eledone cirrhosa (assembly GCA_964016885.1). Classification (NCBI taxonomy): domain Eukaryota; kingdom Metazoa; phylum Mollusca; class Cephalopoda; order Octopoda; family Eledonidae; genus Eledone; species Eledone cirrhosa. The sequence goes on from OZ024751.1 coordinate 37,804,350, forward strand.
AGGGGGGGTCTTTGATAGAATGTCTTCTTGTATATTTCTTAGCTTTCTCAACTCTAAGGTCACACTGCACGGTTTTCAATTTTGCCTCACATTCTTGTAGGTACGACAAATAGGCAGTGAATACGTAAAAGGGGTTCTTATTCATCCTTTCTTAACAATACCAAGGGTGAGCAGATTTATAAGAAGCAAGGATCAGTCACCATTTGTAGATGCATATAAAAATATATGTGCAAAATTGCCTTTCTCTCTTTCTTAAGACAATATGGTGTTATGTTAAAGGGAGTTGGCTGCCTTTTCTAACAGGGCCCCGTTGGTAACTTTCTTGTAGAAATCTTATATTACTCAGTATAACTGTTATAATACTCTGTATAACTGTAAGCGTAATGATATTGTGGCAACATTCAAACATAATACACACACACATATATATATCATACATAACATTCATAAACACATTTGTGCAGAAATGAACACATACACACACGCATGTTTATGTATACATAAGTATATTTATATATGATGGAGCGGGAGTGAGGTACGATGTTTCTGCATGTGAATATCTGTATGTGTTATGAGATGCTTGCGTGTGATATTTTGTGCCAGGATATATATTACGTGCAGAAATTATGCATTTATCAAATCGTGCTGTTCAATAATTCTTTCCATGAATATATATATGTATATAAATCAAATCCACACACACACACACATATACATATATATATATATATATAGAGAGAGAGAGATAGATAGAAATATATATATATATAAATATATATATATATATATGCAAAAGTCGAATGGGGATAGAGTTTATGTAGGGCTGCTGAATATGTATACATGGTCCATTATTATGTATATGAATTATATATATCATATATATAGAGAGAAAATGAAAGGGAGAATGGGAGAGAAAATGAGAATGTTAGATAAATATAGATGAGAGATAGATAGATTGATAGATAGGTGTTCGTTATATATAAAATCTCCATGCCTCTATCTATTTATGTCTATATACATATGTATCTATATATGTATTGTTGTATTAATGCTAATGTATGCTTTCATATTCTTCGAAAGATATATGAGATATATAATTACAAATATGCGTATATATGCTTACAATACGTAATGTTTCAACAGCATTTATGTAAATATGGCCGACTAGGTTAATGACTAAGATAAGCATAAGAGAAAAATATACTCTTGATGTATATATAACCTGCTCAAGTATGATGGAAATGATGAAATATAAGTATGTTTTCTTTTATATACTGTATTATTATTCGTAATACATTCAAAACAATTATGGAACGTAAAACATTGGGACGATAAATATGTAGCTTATGATTTATATTATATATTCAATAAAGCTGATAATCCATGTTGCTTTCAAAGCCCCTCATTCGACGTTGCTGTTGTTGTTGTTGGTGGTGGTGGAGCTGTGTATAATCCGATATAGAAAATCTGTCATAAATGCTTCTACTTTCAGTGACGTTATATAATGATGTAGGCCGATTATGATAAAGAACGTGAGACATTACTAGGTTTTTATTTTAATTCATATTCTACTCCTGCTGGAACACACTATGCTGGATCCTCCTTCAGATTCAAAGATGGATATTGAGTTCTTTGAATAACTGAAGATCTAAATTTATAATGATTGAGGATTTTCATAGACATGAGTACACTTAAGAAAACTATCTACCAGAGCAACAAACGGGTCAAAATATGTGACAAATTTAGAGATTTGAATTACAGGTATTTGAATAGGTACATACATGTATCAACTTGTAAGGATTTTAATACAGGATTTCAATTAGAGGTACATAGATGTATGTATGTGTATGTAAAACTTAATGATTTTCGGAAAGGGATCGGAAAGAAACCAGTTAAATAAGGTACTCAATACATTAACAGAGAAGTTCCATATTCATTTTATATAGAAATTACGTCTATATGACTAGAAAAGTTTTATTTGTCTGAAATCATCAGGAATGCCAGATCGCAAATATACCAAGAGTTACTTGCTTCAAATAACTACCTACGTTTGAATTCTATTTGCAAAATCTATTTAGTGAAGACAATTCTTCTTCAGATCTGATATAACATTAGATTGTATGATAGTGCCGCAACTACAAGTTGTATTATATTTTACCGATATCTATATCTTGTCATGTTAATTAAATTATTCTCAACATTTCAAAGCACAAGAACAAGTTAAATAGGTAATCCAAATGTCAGTTATAAAACAAAAGAAAACATATATATTTTTCAAGATATTTCTTACGAAATGTATTTAACAATATGTCTACATTTTAATCCATTATACATTTATTAAAACACATTATTAAATAACAAAACTAAAGGAAAATCTGTTTTGTTTTTATCAGAGAATAATATAATTTTTTCACGCATATCTCGATATTCTATGAAATATTGTGACGTGTTGTGTATTATGCAAGAGGCAAAGTACAACCCAGACCAATGTATTGTTGTGAAGCTGTTCAAATTATCTAAAACACATTAGGATGAGAGAAATAAGTTCTTACATAGTTGAATCCTTACAATTGTTTCGAGACAAAGCTTTTCCTAAAACACAGAATTAGGCAAAGTAATCATAATAATATTAACGATAATAATTGTAATAATATAAACAACTGGAATATTGTATATACTTTACGCTAGTTAATGTTTAAAAACGGTTATATTTCATCAGAAAATTAAACATCTGCGTCAAAGAAAAGTGTAGAGAGTCGCCAGAATATATATATATATAGCCTGCCCGCCCAGCCAGTGGGGTGGCGTTATCTTATAGCTAAAACAGCACGACGTACTGTGACCAGCGGCGCCAATTGGCGCTCGACAGACTTATGGTCAAGGTGATATATATATAAATA
>OZ024751.1:37809749-37814749 GCA_964016885.1 Eledone cirrhosa
TACAACAACAGTTACTCCGTTTCCAACGCTGCTGTCAAACAGGACCAGAAGCCAGCTTCGTATTATTATAGATGCCATGTTTGAAAACAAAGGGAAAAATATAAAAAATATAAATGATGTTATGACTGAGTCAATTGTTATGTTAATTAAGTTACCTCCCTTGTTTAGCAAGGATTAGATGTTAATAGGGTGAAATATTGAAACATTGCTACACAACAACGAACAGATACAAACAAAACAATAATTCATGAAAGGTGTAGAAGCTATGACACGCATTCTGATATACTGCAGTCATGTTTCTCCTTTTTATTTGTTTATTAATCTTCGTGGCTGTCACTTGCGTTTTACGTGTAAGAATAGAAATAGTGGAATACAATATAATGTATTTTACAATCAAGTCATATTCTTCATGTTTTAAATTTGGCGTAGGCATTGTATTTTAATGTCTGCCATAATATTTCATTTAATCAATATATTTCAGTTCAGAAATATGTACCAGAATCTCTGTAGAATTGGCAGATACCAGAAGCTGTCTGCAATTGGCAGATATCAGAAGCTATCTGGAGTTGTTAAATACCAGAATTAGATTGGAATTGTTAGATAAATTGTTAGATAAATGTTTGAGTTTCAGGAGATTTTAACCTATGATAGACGCCGAGTCTTAAGCATATAAGTTTGGCAGAGTCCATCCCGCTCCAAATGTAAACACAAATGTTACTGTTTTGTTTTACTGAACGACTGATAAAGAGAGAGGGGGTAGGGATACAGGAACATTTGAGCCCAGTACTGGAATGGTATTTTATTTATCATTTTATTTTCATCCTCGAAAGGATGAAAGCTAAGGATGACCTTGGTGAGATTTGATCTCAGAGCGTAGAGAGCAGAGTCGAATACTGCGAATTACCTCCGACGTGCTTTCTCACAGATAAGTGTACATATTGAAATATATCCAGCCTACAGTTCCACTTCTCTTATTCGGCAGAAGACATTTCAGCGCCGAATCTAATACAAGTGTTTCCAGTTGTCTGGCATTTCAATGTAATGTACCACATATCTTTACACAATAATATTTACATCATGTGGGGAAATCCACGAAATGGCAGAATCTGTAGAACGAAAGATTTGAGTTCAAATCCCGCCGAGTTCAGCATTGCCGTTCATATTTCCTTAGAGATAAATATATTAAGTACCAGTCAAAACCTACGTCAGATTGGATCGATATTTCACTTCCCCGAAATTGCTAGTCGTGTGCAAAATTTAGAAGCTATTATCTATATAGAAGATGGATCTATAAAGGGCGATGGATTGGCAGTATCGGTAGAGGGTCGGACGCCATGCTTTGACGCATAGAGTTACGGCCCTTGTCATTCTGAGTTCAAATCCCGCCGAGGTTAACTTTGCCTTTCATCCTTACGGGGTCGATAAAATAAAGTACCAGTAATACACTGGGTAATTGCTGGCCTTGTGCCAAAAGTAGAAACAATTATCTATATAGAAGATGAGATAGTAAGGTAATCATACATTTGAAGAACGTGGTACGTAAGTTTAATAAATTGGCTTCCATCTGAAACAGAAACATAAACCCCAACACTCTACTGACTTGGAACTTATCTCTTACTCTCTATTATATATATTCTCCAGTTTTTTTTTATTTCTTTGAAGCAAAGTTATAAAAGCAATGGAATCATAGTAACATAGAGACATTCTTCGGCTAAATAATCTTAGCAATCTTGTACTAAATCCATCCTATCAGGTGCTGCATTAAAACATATATTCATTCAAGCTGATTTCTAGATATATCTTGTCTTATACAGTTGTAAATCTAACTCCTCTCTGAAAAATACATAGATAAACCATACCTTATACAAACTTATACTGTATGCAAATCTACTGTTCCTGCACTGCCATAAATCAACTTGATTCCTTTTCTCTACTATAAGCACTATGCAAAGTACATTTAGCCATAAATATGTCAATGTTCAATGGAATTGGAAGAAAAGAAGCAAGCAAGCAAGTAAGGTATCTGTGGTAGTTGCTCGTGTTTTTCAATGTTACTCAAATATTCTTCATGAATCTCACACGATTTTTATGTTTAATGAGCGTTCCGTATATTAAGACCAAAATCTTATTGCCTCGCAATATATATATGTAACCAGTTCAGTCCGAATTCCATCAACTTTGATCGTCTCAAATAACTTAAGAAATAACTACCACAGCCATCATATACATAGGTATACGTATTCAAACACCCATATATAAGCGTGTACATATATGCATACATCCACACACACACACACACACAATATATATATATATTATTTATATCGGTGTGTGTGTGTATATATATATATATATATATATATAGCGAGGAGGAAGGAGGAGAGAAAGAAGAGAGCGAGAGGGAGAATGTGAGAGATATCTTGAAAAATAATAGTACAGCGGAGAATAGAAAAAAAGATATGTCGACAAGGTACAAGAGAAGTAATCAGCAGGTATCAATTAAGATGCTGTCACCTTTCCTCGTCGAAAATGTCGGAGGCAAAGTTACTCAACTCACCAACGGTTTAAAAACTGTGAGAACAAAACTCACGTTATTTGTTTTTCATTTTTTGTTATCTATCGACTCTAGCTTCCTGCTTGTTAGAAAGATGGACTCCCACCAACTTTAAGTCAGACTGATGTAGTTCCATTAGAATTTGATTAATACGAAATCCTCATTGGTTCCCCACCTAGCTGTCGTGTGGGAACAAACTCTGCTCCATTTCTTTATCGATTGCCTTCGGATGTAGAAATTAATGTAGATGTAGAAAATATTTTCTCTAGAGACATGAAATAATATATTAATCTATCGAAGGGAAGGCCAATCCTTCATCTCCGAATTTGTAACATCTAAGAATACAAAGATATATACACATAAGTTATAACTTGGTAATCTATTAACATTTACTCCTACTGACTTACTCGTATGGATTAAATGAACAGAATGAAGACAAAAGGGACATGCTACTATATATATATATATATATATATAAATATATATATATATATATAAATATATATATATATATATAAATATATAATATAAGTCAAAAGATGGTTAAAAGAGTTCCATGTATTTTATTATGCGCATTTCAAAAACAAATATCATCATATGATGATATTTGCGTTCTCATCAGATAAAATAGGGAGACATGATATGAAGCTTGAAAATCACTTGCGAGCAGTGAAGTGTTAAATCAACATATGAAAAATAAAATAAGATGGATATATGACATATATGCATATATATATATATATATATATATATATATATATATATATATATATATATATGCATATATGTACACGCTTTTATGTTAGTATTTATATATATATATATATATATATATATATATAAATACTAACAGACGCAAGTGGTATTCATCTAATTAAGGTGTAACAGATAATGTTGATAGAACATAATACACCCTAATAGAGGTAGATTCTTAATAATATAAGGCTTTAGGTTTTGTGAGAGGCATCAGCGAAGCATAGATTAGCAATTACTGTTTTCTCTCTCACGCAAGAAGACATAGAGAGGGGGAGGGCAATGATATATATATATATATATATATATATATATATATATATATATATAAACGGAAAAAGTGAAACGAAATTTCATTTCCCACTCTTAGTACGGCTGTTACTTAAATATAAGTATGTACACGTGCATACATATATGTATGCAGACGTACAGTAGTATGTATATATATATATATATACATATATGCACACATATATATATGTACGTATGGATTCACCGTACATTTATTATAATGCTCGGTGTGTTTGTAAACAAACATCCCGTATTAAGCCGTACAGTGTCTAGCAACCATCGTTGCTCGTTTGTTCAACACTGACAAAGGAACGCTGTACTATTTCCATGAGTAAAAGATCTTGAGAGGAAGACTAGGCTCGTCTCTCTCTGCTGGTAAAAACCACACTTGGAATGTGTTCTGTATCCTAGTATTACTTATATTATTCCCAGTTGAAACGTATATATATATATATATATGTATATATATATATATATATGTATATGTATGTATATTCCGATGATTTGATTAGGCATACACTGTATTTAAGGTCGAGTGACACAACTTCGAGTGACACAACTTCGAGTGATTAGCGGCCTTTAGACACACCTAATCAGTGAAACAATTGTTAATACTGTAAATAAAACTCTTTTTGTACTGTTGACCATGTTATTCTTCACTCTTTCACTATATATATATATATATATATATATATATATATATATATATATATATATATATATATATATATATATAATGTAGGAGGTGAGTTTTATTGTAGTACAATAAAGCAATGCAGATATCGGATAAGAAGCACTCTACAGTTTGTAGGACTGGAGTATACATAATATATAAGATCAAAAGATGGTTAAAGGAGTTCCATGTATTTTATTATGCGCATTTCAAAAACAAACATCATCATGCAATAATATTTGTGTTTTCATCAGATAAAACAAGAGAACATGATATGAAGGCTAAAAAACACTTGTGGATAGTGCAGTTTTAAATCAACATATGTTGATTTAAAACTGCACTATCCACAAGTGTTTTTTAGCCTTCATATCATGTTCTCCTGTTTTATCTGATGAAAACACAAATATTATTGCATGATGATGTTTGTTTTTGAAATGCGCATAATAAAATACATGGAACTCCTTTAACCATCTTTTGATCTTATATATATATATATATATATATATATATATATATATATATATATATATATATATATATAGAGAGAGAGAGAGAGAGAGAGAGAGAGAGAGAGAGAGAGAGAGAGAGAGAGAGAGATGTAGACAGACAGACAGATATATAGGGATAGCACTCAAGTATAGACTTTTCCTTACTTTCCAACTTAGACGAGTCTTTTGCCAGAAAAATCCATTTTATTCTCCTTTTTCATAATGGTTCTTTCCCAGTCTA
>OZ024751.1:37830188-37832688 GCA_964016885.1 Eledone cirrhosa
TGAATGCCAAAATTAGTGGCTGTGGCTTAGCATTATATAGATAGGTCCTCAGTACTCTCAGTCAATGCTAAGGAAACTGGGATAAGCACCGGTCTGGTAAACCTACACGTTACCAGGTTTGAAATAAGATATATACTAGGGTTGATATGATTGACTAAGTTCTTTCAACGCGGTGCCCCAGTATGACCGCAGCATATACCAGACATCAATAAAAGAATAATGGAATAAAACTTATAGAAGATTTAATGCTGTAGATTTCTATTGATTTGTACGATACCTATATATTTCCAGTCAACTGGCTTGACCAAATAGTAATCATAAATGGATTTATGACTCTTCCGAGGGATCGGATAAAATGGATAGCAAACGTCGACCACTGCAAAACGTTTTACCCGAAATAAATCCATTACTTTTACAGTATTTTACCCTAGAGTTAAATAGTATAAACGGTTTTATTATTACATATAATTTTCTTGAAATTAAATGTCAAATTCCCATCTGACTTTTGATTCAATTCCGTTATTGAATTGTATGCGATTAATATTTTTAAAAATGTATGAAAACAAATACATGAAAATATTATTTGATAATCTGTACAATTGGATATTGGATATTGCATAGAGGACATTGTCTGATGTTTATAGTTCAAATTTTGACATGGTATATGATATTTTTTATATCATATAATATCGAATATTGTATTCAGATTAACAGTCGTTTTATTGAAGAATATGTCGAATAAATTCATTTCGGTGAGAGGAGTATGTTAATGTCACACACACACACACACACACACACACACACACACACGTGAGTGTGTATGTATGTTTGCATGTATACATATGTATAGATGTGTGTGTGCGTGTTTATGTATGTACGTACGTATGTATACATGTGTGTGTGTATGTATGATCGTGCATGCATCTGTCTATATGTCTATATATATATATATATATATATATATATAGACAGATGCATGCACGATCATACATACACATACACACATATATATATATATATATATATATATATATATATATATATATATGCTAGCTGAAGTGGTAATCTCTGCAAAGTATAAGCAATATGAAGTTATAAGTTATTTGGCATTTAGCCCCGAAAACATCACACATTACACAAATTACACAACATCCAACAGCTCACCGTATTGTATAATATAAATATTACACCATCTCATACAACTAATATTTCACTACGGATGTTTTCATAACACCCTAAAACAGATATCGCTATCTAGCAACAAACTATTTTCATATACAACCTAATTATATATATATATATATATATATATATATATATATATATATATATATATATATATATATATATATATATTATTTATATATATATATATACATTCATGTATCTATGTATAGACGTTTGCATGTAATTATATATGTAATCTATGTAATGATATTCACACATATGTATATGCATGTATGACTGAGAGAATGTCTGTGTATATGATATAAACATACACGGAGCTCCATCGACTGACCTGGACTGGATTGGGAAACAGCCGAACAATATAAGCAAGACAAATTACTGACAGAGTTATATTACATTTACGAGCCAGAACAAAACAACAAACAAATAATTTAATAAAATATACAGACACCAACATCAAACTAGCAATATCACATACCCAACATGTGGTTGCACTAAAAGTCGTTTAGGAGGTATGATACTAGAAAAGAGAATAGAGGACACTCCAATGGTAGATTGATAGAACGAACTTTATAATGGTCTCAGTATAAAATATGGACAGAACTCAATACAATGACAGTCACCAGGTGGAGGGAGGCGTTTCGGTCTCTCTAAATTCTGTTTGGAGGGTATAATACCTTGACAGTGAAACAGATGTTGCCCCAATAATAGATGGAGAGACCAGATCCCAAAACATTTTCAGTGTCAAAATATGTGACAGAAATCAATGTAATAACAAGGAAAAGGAATCGTTTTAGCATCTAACTGAAGGGTATGATTCTCGAAAAAAGGAAACGGTAAATACCCCCATTGATTGATAGAGAGAGCAGTTCCAAAAATGCTTTCAGTGTGGAAACATAGAAATGAATGTAAAGACAGCAGCGTATTCTCTAAAATCTATCTGAAACATGGAACCTGAATAGGGGGACATCGTGAAGTTAGATGCAGAGATTAGATCTTAAAGTAGTCTCAGTCTCCAGCGTGGGTTGATAATATATAGGATGAAATGGAAGAAGTGTGTTGAAATATGTAGGCAGAACCAATTAAAACATGTCAAATCAATATTCGAAAGAAATCTTCGCACTTTTACAGACATGTGTAATGGAACATTCAAAAGAGGACATCCTAATTTTAGCTGTAGAGATGAGATTTTAATCTAGTCTAGGTGCCCACCGTGGGTTGACGAGGGATAAATTGAAGAAATGTGCTGAAATATGTAGGCAGAAACAACAATTAAAACATGTCAAATCGATATTCGAAAGATATCTTCGCA
>OZ024751.1:37837688-37860188 GCA_964016885.1 Eledone cirrhosa
AGAGAAACAAGAAAATATACAAGAAACTAACAGAAGTAACAGCGACAATGCGAAGAATACAAGAACAATAAATATATATAACAATATAAATAAGATAAGAAAGAAATATAAAGACACTGAACAATAGCAACAACAACAACAATAGTCGTCATAATAACTACATCAATAAAAATACAAACCAAAACAGAAGCATTAATACAATAATACCAATAGAACAAAATAGTAAAGATAACAGTTAAGCGAAATAAACAGACAAATATAAATATATATATAATAGGAAAAGGCTGCAATTCTCTGTTAGGCAAAATTTCAATTTGCTTTTGCTCTTTTGGTTTCGGCGTTTTTTTTTCTTTTATATTTTTTTCTAGATCTTTATATTTCGTTTTCTTATTTATTTGTTTTATACTTATTTTATATTTATTTGTTTTCTTTAAAGTTGCTAAATCAAAATTTTATCTGTTGTTCTTATGTCATAAACCAACGTCAAAACAGTTTCTTTTTAATTAATTTCTAATTATGGATTTCACTGATTCTAACAATTTCTTCATTTTTACTTCATATTATTCACCCTTTTATTATTATTATCATTATTATTATTATTATTATTATTATTACTACTATTATTATTATATATTTTTTTCATTCTTCATGCTTTCATATTTCCAATTTTAATTAAATATTATGTATTATATTATGTTTATCTATTTTTATTAATGAATTATATTTATTTATATTGTCTGAATATTTATTTTCATTTCTTTTTAATTTCTCTTTATATTTATTTCTTTATTTATCTATTTATTGTATTTATTAATTTATTTTTGGTTAATAATTAATATTGCATTCTAATTCCAACGGCTTTGCGACATTTTCATCCAAACAAAAACTTATCTTTTATTCTTTTCATCCTATTTTTTTGTCGTTGCTTTTCATGGCATTTATTTTAATTTCACATCGATGTTCCTGTGGTTAACTTTCAAAATTAAACCTTGACATTTTGCTATTTGTACCCTAGGATTATTTAACGAATATTTCGGATGTTGTTAGAATATATTATTGTCATTGGATCTACTACGTAAGTTCATCGATCTTAAGCTGTTGGAGGAGATATCATAAAAAATCTGTACCAACATTCACAGCATTGCATTCACACATATATAGTCAGAGACATATATACATACACCAATATATTTGTTGTGAGTATATTTTCTATCTATCTATATATCTATCTATCTGTCTGTCTGTCTATCTATCTGTCTGCCTGTATATCTATCTGTCTATCTATCTATCTCTCTCTCTCACTATATATATATATATATATATATATATATATATATATATATATATGCACACACACAAAGAGAAGGCGGGTGAGAGCTACGAAGAATATAAGGAAGATAGAAAGAAACGAATAAAAAGTACATTGAATAAAATATAAAAATATGACAAATGATAAAACAACTAAAAAACTAAAAGGAAATGTAAGGAGAGGTAAAAAGTTATATAAACCTCTAAGAAGGAAACAAATATCTTAGATCCATAATGTAATGAAGAGAGGAAGATAAAAAAATATAGATTTCGATTTCTACCGAACTTTAATCACATCTGAGTTCACAACGTACATTGCTGTCGTATTAATGTTTCATCAATTGTGCTTATTTTTTTTGTTATTTAATCAGATATATTATTTGATTATCTCCCCTTTAATATCCGAACATATGCTTCTTTAATTTCATTTATCTCATGCGATTCTTTTGTTCATGTTACTATTTCTTTTGATATTTCCTCCATTTATTTACATTACATCATATATTATCTAGATAGTGGCATGCATTATCTTCGTTATAGCATGTCTTATCTACGTTATATTACGCTATATTCATTATTTATGCTATATTCTACATTATCCAAAATACCCAATCAAAATTATTTCTTTGCATTTCCACTGACGACAGACATTTTTTTATGCATCTATAGTGGATTAAATAACAGAGCTATATTTTGTTCGACACACTTTGACGTACATTCCTCGCCAATACTCACATACCCCTTTCTCGTGTTTATCTGGGACTTTACATGATTTATAAACCTCGGATAATGGATAGCAAAGTTGAATGTAGAGGAGGAGAATATTTTAAAATTTTAGGAAGAGAACCATTTGGGGGGTGGGGGAAGTGGTTTGTTTAGGGAAAATCGATTATATAGACTCCAGTACCTAACTGGTACTTTATATTATCGATCCCGAAAAGATGAAAGGCAAAAATTGAGTTCAGAGGCGGAGAATTTTAAGTTTTTTTTTTATTTTAGGCAGAAACCCAGTTGATTTTTTTTGATTTTTTAGTCGGGGTATGGAGAATGGATTATATCGATCATAGTTCTTAACTAGAAGTTCGTGTTATCGATCCCAGAACGATGAAAGGCAAAGTTGACTTCTTCAACGTGATATGATCTCACAATCTAATAAGCGAAATGATACAGCAACACCATTTGCCTGACGACTCTCACTGGTCTACCAATACATTGGCGGACTATAATGAAACTCAACGTAGTTTGTTAGGAGATATCTGTTAACATCCAACAGGCTGAGAATAAAATCAAACGGAATGATTACATGGTCTGGATATGTGCGTGACAATATTTTGGATCGTAGCGTGAGGAGAGAGAGAGAGACACACACACACACACACACACACACACACACACACACACACACACACACACACACATATATACACACATATGGAAAGAGTGAGAGAAAGATAGAGGGACACACACCCATATACATATATATATACATATATATGAGAGAGAGAGATAGAGAGAGAGAGAGAGGGGGAGGGAGAAAGTGAAGGAGAATTAGAAAGAAAGACTTGCTCTAATATTCTCCCTTCAGTGTCTAATATTTAGTTCAGTTCCAATATATACAATAAAAATCATTATCGTCACAGAAACCTCTACTAATAATTATCTTTATAGACAAGTGTGTAACTCAACTCTTTCTCTCCCTCCCTCTCTGTATATATATAAATATATATATATACATATATATATATATATATATATATATATATATATATATATATATATATATATATATATATATATATGTGTATAACTGTCTCTTTCTCTCCATAATTGATTGTAAATGTGCGTGTTTTAACCACGGGAAACTTTCAAAATATAGGTTATATGCATATATGCACACATACATACAGGAGCCGCATATCGATCCAGTCCGCATGTAATATGCACACACACATGTACATATGTGTGTGTATATGTATTTGTAAGTTGGAGTGTGTTAGTTTGCTTGTCCCAAAAATGTATACACATATATGTTAGAATACTGTTGAAGTGTGTAAACACTTTTTGGGGACACCTATGAGTAAAAACAACACATGAGAAAACTACATTACAATCATCCTATATATTACTGTAACGGTTGTTATAGCAGTACCAGAGTGTTAACTCTCTGCACACTAATTTTCAATATTTCATCTTATTCTTTCTTATGATGAAGGACTCGTGACCGAAACTTTACGGGTCTTTATCTACTATATAAGGCGTTAAACTAATATATATCCTCATTGTACTGTGTAACGTGGTGAGTTTTTTTTTGCGCTAACGGTTCGAATATATATCGTGTATATATATATATATATATATATATATATATATATATATATATATATATACGTTATTCCGGGTTGAGTCGGAGGTAACCACAGTAAGTAAGGTACTCAATACATAGCAGAGTATAAAAGTTTTAATATAGATGAGATTCGAATTGATGCGCGACACCGCGCAACCGGCACGCAGTGAACTGCGAACGGCGCTGACGGCATCTAACGCGTCGTCGGTCTCAGTCTAATATTTGCGCCGCGACCAATGCGAAGGCCGACCGTGTCGACGCGATCTGTTGGGACCGCGCGGGAAGACGGAACGACGACAGCGATGGAACGCTGAGCGCGTTTGTAAACCGACTGAGGCCGCGATCGCAGGTCGCACCCGGGAGTCGGGTTACAAACGCGCTCAGCGTTCCATCGCTGTCGTCGTTCCGTCTTCCCGCGCGGTCCCAACAGATCGCGTCGACACGGTCGGCCTTCGCATTGGTCGCGGCGCAAATATTAGACTGAGACCGACGACGCGTTAGATGCCGTCAGCGCCGTTCGCAGTTCGCTGCGTGCCGGTTGCGCGGTGTCGCGCATCAATTCGAATCTCATCTATATTAAAACTTTTATACTCTGCTATATATATATATATATATATATATATATTATCAACAACTAATATATTAATATATATAGCTATCTATCTATCTATATATCTCTCTATCTACTAAAGCATCTATCAGTTTGTTTTCATCTCGTTTTCTTGTATATATCTATATATTTATATGGACTATATTGCCAGAGAATTTCTGAAGTATGAAACAGAATTATATAACGGGCAAGCAGGACGATAAAAAATATAAAGCAAGCTGCAAACATATTAAAAGACTCCATAGACTTGGAGAATATATATATACGACACGGGAGAAAATTTATGTTTACCAACATTAAGGAATTTTCAATTCGGTTCTTCAGGAAAACTCCCACGTAGAAGAAAGTATAAATCGATTGGACTTTCAGTTTTGGCCTGCTTATAGTTAACGGCATGTAAAATGGCTATATATATATATATATATATATATATATATATATATATATATATATATATATATATATATATATATATATATATATATGTGTGTATATATATGTATATGTATCCGTGAGAGATGACCCCTTAGCCTTTGTCAAGGCAGAATTCTAGGAGAAGGAAAACTCTGATATAACACCTGCAACCCTGATGGTATCCAATGATGTTGACCTGTTCTTCTTTTTGGTAAATATCATCTTGGTTAAGAGAGTGGGACTGGCTTTGTGCAGTGCCTTTGCTCACTATAAAAGCTTCACAGCACAGGCATTGCTTTGTATCTGGAGATCTCTCTGCACTTGTCATCACATGGTACCATGGGCCCTGCACTATGTGTCAATAATGGTCACAAGTGTAGTCTTTGTACCAGAGTTTTCAAGTCGCTGGCTGGACTAAAGTCACATTCGTTCAGCGCATCGGTAGGGGTTCTCCTACATGGATATAAAGTAGTGGCCGTACTCGAAAACGAGTTGGCAGCCACCATGTATATATATATATATACATATATATATATATATATACATACATATATATATATACACACACACATATATATATATATATATACAAGCACACATATACATATATATATAGGGTGTCCTCACAAAATGTATACACATTTTTATTACCTATACAGACAATATTTATTAGAATGCACAGCCTTTGTATATACATTTTTGGGGACACCCTGTCTAAATATATATATATATATGCATTATATATATATATATATATATATATATGTGTGTGTGTGTGTGCATTATATATATATATATATATATATATATATATATATATATATATACTCTCTTTATATATACATATGCATTATGTTATTTATTTATGTTCATACCCAGAACATGTGTATGGCTGTGAGTGTGTGTGTGAGTGTGTGTGAGTGTGTAAGACGAATTATTGATTCCTTTAGGTATAATATACAGTTGTTACGCAAGAATATCGACATAGATTTATTTACATGTACACACACATACACCCTCTCTCTCTCTCACTCACTCACTCACTCACTCACTCACTCACTCACTCACTCTCTCTCTGTCTTTCTCAGGGTATTGCATCGATTGTCAAAGACTGTTAAAGACTACATTAATTGCAATAAAGAAGACCACTTGGCAAAGCTTCCAGGCAGCCTGACTGAGCCTGAAACCAAGTGGTTATGTAGCGACCACTTATACCACACGGCCATGCCTTCCCCAATTATTATTCCACATGAGAACACTCACACACACAGCAGCCATAACATATACAGATGTGCCTCACGTCAAGAAAGACGGAGATACGCTCCGCTGACAATGTGTGACCCAATAAACATGACTCTTATCTCATGATTGTTTATACGGTAGAGTTACACAACCGGATCCAATGGGAAACACACAGGCAGTAGGAAGAAAGGTCGGAGTTCAAACTAACAAAATAGCAACATTGACAAAACGTCATTCAGCGTGTGACATGCTGGAGAACAAATTTGAAACGAAAGGGAGAAATCGAGAGACAAAGGTTAAAAACATGGTGTCCTAAAATAAAGTATACACACTTCAACAGCTTTCTAATCAAAGTGTGTATACATTTTTGGGACACCCTATATGTCTGTGTGTGTATATATATATATATATGTTTGTATGTGTCTGCGTGTGTGTAAGTATGTATGTGTATGTGGTGTGTTTGGAAAGAAAGAAAAAATAACGTATAAAATAGAAAAAGATTCAAAGTTGGGAAGTATGCGAAGTGAGGAGCTAAAGAGGAAGACATCTTGGAGATAATATTTGGAATGGAGAAATGAAGAAGAAATATAAAAATGAAGAAAAGACAGAAAGAACTAGAACGAATGAAAGATATGCCAGTAGAATGAAATACTAAAGAAAAGAAGGAGAAAGTATATATCGTAATAAATGGTAAGAAATTCAGTTTGGAAGATAAATATAGACAGATTCAAAATATAGAAAAACTTGTTTTATCGACCGTTTTTCGTCTGACTGCTAAGTAAGGTGACATAGACAAGGACGTTTATTCTATCGGTCACATTTTATTTTCGTCGAACTGTTACGTGACGTTACATAAGTAAACAGTAAAAGTAAACGAAGACTAGGTTACATAGAATGACTCAATTATTTCTGTACCAGACCAGGTATCAGCATAGTCTCAGTCCACCAAATTTCCCTTACAATGTCTTGACCGACTCCAGGTGTAGATTATATTTGCCCAGACTGCCAGTATATTGGACAGAACGTGAAACGCGTGTTTTCGATTTGAGTTCATTACCGGCGCTTGTATATATACTTACACACACACACACACACACACACACCCATATATATATATACATATATATATATATATATGAGCGTATTGAAGTTTGCTTGAAGCATTGTGGAACAATAAGTAAATATCTTTAAGTCGTTTAGAAGCCTCGACAATGCAAATGGGTAAATCTCCGGGTAACAAGGTCCGGTTGTGGAGAGAGATATCTAAGTGGGTGTACGTTGAGATGCGTGGTGTGTATAAGATGTGTGAGATGTGTAGAATGAAGGGAAGAGTATATAAAGGATAAAATAAAAATAACAACACAAGAGAGAGTTACCTTGGGAGAGATTTAATAGTCCCTATATATTTCGGATTCACATCCATCAACTGGGTTTTTTTCCGGGGTGGGGGAAAAGGTTGTCTGTCGGGCAAGTCCGGAACGCGTCCTTCGCTGTTTGTTGTTTTGAATATCTGAGGTATTCGGCAGAGCGCGCGTGCGCGTGAAATGGGGTCGGTCGTACAGATTTACCCATTTGCATTGTCGAGGCTTCCAAACGACTTAAAGATATTTACATATATATATATATATATATATATATATATATATATATATAGCTCTTTTTACAATCCGGTTTTTTTTTCCATTTCAGGCAGTCGCGCGCCATCATATCATCCACTTTTCTAAAACATAAATCTTACACAAAACGCCAGCACCAACAGTTTTGCAAGAGATGTCAACATGAATGGACCTGTTATTTTTATCTAAAGACATTTTTTCCAATTACAACCCGCCCGTCCCCGCAATCTATCTTATTTTTCTTTCTTCCTTCTGATGAAAGACTAGCATCCGAAACGTGAAGACCCTCTTCCTGCTATATCAAGCGTTAACCTAATATATCCCTTCCATATACTGCACGGATTGTCTTGTTATTTCTGTTTACCTTTTACATCTCTCTCTCTCTATATATCTCTCTCTCTCTCTCTATATATATATATATATATATATATGAGTGTGTGTGTTTGTTCTAAAATGCACCAGCTACTGAGATAACATTGTTCAGAGGGGTGTAAATTACTAAACTATAACCATCATCGCATTATACATGCTTGTTTGCTTTCTCTCTCATTCTATTACTTACTTTAACGCTATCTCTCCCTCTGTCTGTTTCTCTCTCTCTCTCTCACTAGCTCTCTCGCTCTCACTATCCCTCTCTCTCCCACTAGCACACATATTCTCTCTATTTTCTTGACTATATATGTCCTCTACCTTCTCTCTCCCTAACTCTCTCTGTCTCTCTCTCTCTCTCTAGCACACATATTCTCTGTTTTCTTGACTGTATGTGTCCTCCCCCTCTCTCTCCCTAACTCTCTCTCTAACTCTCTCCCCCTCTCTCTCTCTCTCTAGCACACATATTCTCTTTGTTTTCTTGACAGTATATGTCCTCCCCCCCTCTCTCTCCCCCTCTATACTCAAAGTAACTGATGTATTTCCCAATTCTCTATATAACTGTACAAGTTAACAAGTACTAAGACTTCTATGGAAGCTAGAAATTTCGTTAAAACAATCCAGATGTTGGTAAATCCATTAATGTCAAAAATACATATACTTGGCCGTTTATTATCACGGCCTTCCTGCGTCCATTTACCTCGTTTTAATCCGTAGATATGCACACAATGAACAACCGCTCCTCCAAATATCAATATATTGATGGAAATTCACACACATACATATGTATGTATATGTCAGTATATGTGCGCATACATATATACATATCTGTTAGTCTTACCGAACGGGAGCGGCTGGACGTCGGGGACACTCTTGAGTAACAGAAAGGAGGATCAGTTGACGTAAATTATGCATACACACACACACACACGCGCATTCATACATACACACACACACACACGCGCGCATTCATACATACATATATATATATATATATTTATATATATATATATATTTGAGCTAATCTATAAGTGCTCGTGTGTATAAATGTGTATATATATATATATATATATATATATATATATATATATATATATTTGGACTAATCTATAAGTGTTCGTGTATATATATATATATATATTTGAACTATTCTATAAGTGCTCGTGTATATATGTGTGTCTGTATATAGCACAAGCACGGGTTATTTTTTCATCGCTGGTGTGAAAGCACTAATCTACTAACAGTGATTGTGTATGTTAATGCTTTTTCTTTATTGCTCCCCGAAGGCTACGATACCAGTTTGGCAAGCCTCAACGCCTGTAGATTTTCATGATCTATGAAATTGAATATAGTTTCCTTATCTAGCGATACGTGTTCATATCTTGCACAGATAAATTACACGTTTCGCTTTTATGAGATTCCCTACATGAAGTATGGGGCATTATTTGGAATATAATTTTCAGGTACATAGCTGGATATATACATAGATTGATATACATAGCTGGATATATACATAGATTGATATACATAGATGGATATATACATAGATTGATATACATAGATGGATATATACATAGATTGATATACATAGATGGATATATACATAGATTGATATACATAGATGGATATATACATAGATGGTTACATAACATCGACGTCTAGGTGGTATAGGTAGCATGTATTATAATTATCATAAGGGTGGTGTATTGTCAGTGTCGTTAGAACTTCGGACAACTTGATTTATGACATAGGGTTACACCCATTTAGTATCCGAGTTCAAATCTTGTCCAGTACACTGGGTTGATGTAATCGACTTTCCCCGCCCCCAAATTGATGGCGTTGTCCCTAAAGTAGAAACCATTATATTATAATTATTTTTATAAGAAAAGCTGTAGATATTGCTGTGTAGTTTTGCAGTAAATGTGGAACATTTGCAAGTGTTTTCTACTCTAGCTCCGGAAACTCGCGTGCTTTCTGAATGAACTTTTCTGGGAATAAACTGCAGAAATAAATCGTATACATGTGTATACATGTGTATACATTTGTATACATGTGTATATCCCAATATGTTTAATACATTTGTTGGTTGTTGGGCGGGTGGCTCACCGTTTTCTAGAGAATAAATACCACTCAATTAAACTACTCGATATATCTATCCGTCTGCCTTTCTTTCTGGCTGTCCGTTATATATACCAGAGCAACGATAGAACTAATCAGGTTGAGAAAAAGTACACATGGACAAATTAAACGAATAGACGTTCAAAGTGTTTCTTTGAATCCTAAATCAAATATCCGACTTACTTGAGAGTCAAGCTCCTGGCATTGGTGACCGAACGTTGGATTCAGTTTATGAACAGGTATATCGCTCTTCCCGGGATGGGAGTGATACATTATATGTTGCTGCAATACGCTGCTAATCGTATCTATAATTATCACGTGTTAATTCCGGCAAGGGAAATAACCCCCGGTCCCAGGCGGTTATTCAAAAAGTTAGCGAAAAAGGAAATATTTAAAATTCCCGCTCATCATCATGATAAGCTCTCGACTAGATGTTATAAAACGAACACTAATAATTAACCAATCAGCAAAATTGTCTAATTAAATTAATTAGTTAATTATTAAATCTAGGAGAATAGTATATATATATATATATATATATATATATATATATATATATATATATATATATATATATATAAATATATAAATATATATATAATTAGGTAGTGACATGTGCTTACGCTGTATTTGACTACATAGAATTAGTCTGTTAGTTGGGAATTTTACAAAACCCTCTGAATGGAGAAAAAGGAAGAGTATTGAGGTACATGGGACACAAACCCACATCTTCATCGATTCAATTAGAGGCTATATAACCATAGCAGGTATATATATATTTGTATATAAATAGGGAGATAGCTGGTACCTCAGCTAGTTTCGATATAACATAAAGACGCCAACGTATTTACTAACTATTGTAACTGTTGTCATTTCACGATCCCAATAGGGAATCCATCCTTAACTCTCTCTCTCTCTCTCTCTGTATATATATATATATATATATATATATATATATATATATATATATATATAGAGAGAGAGAGAGAGAGAGAGAGAGAGAGAGAGAGAGAGAGAGAGAAAGATGGATAGAGTTATTATACGCCATCCACAAGCATAGCATTGTTAAAAAAGAACATTACTTATTCCTTATATAAAACAATGTGTTATGTAGCATTAGTTCTGAAAACGCAAGAATGGAATAAATCAAACCAGATTATTATTGTTTCATAGCTTAGAGACCATTGTACTAAAACGTGCAGTAGTAAACCAAACTCTACAGAATATATTCGGCCTAGTTTACTGGCGTATACACAACAACGTCGTACATCCAGTTCTGAACAAACTACGAATCCCAAAGTAAGGCAGTAAAATAGCAGACAGCAAAATCAATACCAATAAATGAATAAAATTGATAAAACAGAAAATAAAACAAGAATAAAGCAAATAGTAAGACAAATGACAAAAATAGAGAAATTAAATACAAAATGTGAGATCTTAGTTTAGCTACTGAGAATAGCTTCATATCTGCTGCCACCTGTAGGCTATTTTTTCTCTCACTCTGAAAACCATTACCCTAATGATATTTTATGTTATGGTGTTGTACCTCAAGGCATTAATCGGTAATTATATATATATATATGTTTTATATATATACATATATATGCATGTGTGTATATATGCATGTGTATGTATGTGTCTATATATATATATATATATATATACACATACACACACACATATACAGAGTGTCCCTAAGTAATGTATACACACTTTTATTAGAATGCTGTTAAAGTATGTACACATTTTTAGGGACACCCTATATATATATATATGTATATATAATTATGTTTCTGGTTATGTATTTGTCTTGAAGCTTCAGAGAGTATTTCACAAATAATTGGTGCCAGAGATGGATCCGAATATTACTTACACCTTTATACCACATATTTCTGTCACTCACACTCTCTCTCTCTCTCTCTCTCTCTCTATATATATATATATATATATATATATATATATATATATATATATATATATATATATATATATATATATATATATATTTCTGTGTGTTGTGTGAAAAGATACTGAACCCATTTTCGTTCTCATCTTACTCTCTCCGACTCTTACCTTCTCCTCATTTTGTTTCATTTTTCCTCACTCTATCTCATATTGTCTCCACCATATTGCCCCCCCCCCACTCCCCCTCTCTCTCTCTCTCTTATGTACCTACGTACAGCTTGTGCCTCACTTTCATTTGTAATACATTTTAATTTCATATCTTAAATCTATAATAAAGATATTTCATCTGATGAACGAAACAGACATTTCTGTTAGAATCGTCTAACTTCGTGAAACCTTGGGTAATGGAATAATTATATTGTGTTGTTTATTACGTAATTAAAGAGCTCTGTTCTATACATAGAGCACTCTTCTTTCTTTTACCTCTTCTACCGAAATACTTAACACATACAAACACACACACACACACACATATATATATATATATATGTGTGTGTGTTTGCATGATGCATGCAACAATGCACACATATATGGGTGTATGTGCGTATAAATATGTGGTTAAGAATTCAAACTTTTTCTTCAATTTCTTTCTACTTTTTCTATTACTCTCGCTGACCTGTATAAACCACATCACCAATTACATTATCATCAACAACAACAACAACAATAAAATACAGGCAGAAAATAATAGCAGGAGCCTCAACATCAGCAATAACATGAGCAATAATAGCAACACCAAGCAAAATGTTTCCTTTATCATATCCGAAGATGATAGATTCATCTACCTGAAGTTTATTAGAAGTAACTTTTTCACTCCGTATAGTTTGAAATTGAAGATTTACAATTCACTGAAATGATAAAATAAACCAAAAGATAAGACGAACCGAAAATTTAATTTACCAAAAGTAATTCAGAACTTTTAACATCAGACAAGTTTTCAGGTGTAAAACTGCCCATCGAGAAGGAAATAAAACTAAGGTGAACGTAAGAACTGTACAATAGATGGATGAGTAAAATAATTATATTTGTTATTATCAAATGCATTAGGGGAATACTTTGCAAAGAGATTGAAACAAAATCTATCTGAAAGAATATTGAAAGAATGTGGAAATGATTTTGATCTGACGACAGAGCAGTGCCAAGATATTTGAGAACATTGCATTTATCGCTAACTGGAAAATGAAAAACAAAAATCACACGCAACTTTGCGATAAAATTTATATTACAGTCAAAAGATATAAGCACGATATATGTATAAACACACACGCATACACACAAATATATATATATATGTGTGTGTGTGTGTGTGTTAGAGGTGTATATGATGGTTTATACAAGAGTTTATGCATAATAAAAATCAAGCTACGAATGCTTGAAGCTGTGATTATCTTACATATATATGAGATTATATATAGGCCCGTCAATGTTGTTCTGCAGTTGACATCATGTCTCTTGCTTTCAAGTTCGATCCCCTCCAGCGACAAACGTGTCAAAGACTCACATTGCCTAATGTAGATTGTTATGTGTGTAGAGAAATTGTAAATTCATTTCTTATTATCTAATGCTGTTCTCGTAATTCTATTTGTTGTAGATTTATAGATTAGTTAATTCTTTATGTCTCGACTACACTAGTTTAGATTAAGATAAATCATGTAAAATTTATCAACATCAAGAAAAGTTGGTTAAATTGTTTTAAAACTAAGTCTGTGTCTTACAAACTTACGTCAGCTTGACACTTACTATAATGGACCTGTTGCAATTTTGGCAATTGTACATAACCACTGAATAAGTAATATCGTAGGGTTCTTTAGCATTTAGAGTATTTTACTCATGTAAAGCCTACACCTCGTTGATCCTTGAACATATGGATTTCTGTAATTAACAACAGAATGTTATTGAAAAACATATCTGTCTATGGTCATTGTACCTTCTAAGGAAAGGTGAACTAGGAGTGGAATTTTCCTTGTTCATTCATCCAATTCATAGCAGATAGTAAAGGATATTGTCATTTTAACATATTTGTAATCGAACCCATATGATTCATTTTAATACCTACTTCGGACAGGGAGGATCTCAGCAACGGATAGATTATTTAACTGCATGTTTCTTGGAATATGACTAATATGGTCCGAATTATTAGTAATACACATCGTATCCGATACATTAAAAAAGCAGACATATACACTAATTCCATATTTAGCTTTCAGACTGGCAATGTAGTAGAGAATTATACAATAAAATCTTCCAGTAAAAGAGAGAAACATATTCTGGTGACATGTTATGGTTAATAGTAACAATTTAATTCGTATTTTTGAAAATCCATCTTGAATAATTTCTTACCAGAAATACATTTCTCGTTTACAGTATATTCAGAAATATATCTATCATGTACAGTCTGTCGAAATTGCATGTATATTATCTTCTCTTTATATTATTATATATCTATTTTTATGTTAAAAATAGTTAACGTATCACTTGTTAATATAACGTTATGTATATGTGTCTACTTTTACAATTTACGAAAGTATTTATTTGGTGAGATAACCAAATTTATTTGTAGTACTCTCTCGGTGAATATCAAGGCATTTATATTTCAATTTCTCAATATATCCTCCATTATTCTGTATCATTGTAGAATTTGGTATGTACAGAAACTCTGTATGACATGAGTTAACCATAAAAAGCAATTTCATTGAAGATATATATATCGATACTTTTCTCTATATGTCATAAATATACATTTATCTATCTATCTGGGGCGGATAAAATTCCTGAGATCCATGGACGAGTTCTCTCCAGCAGTCTCTGTCCCTCATTATCGCTGTCATGTACTGTGTCTCCAAGAGACGAGTGTCTGTCCTTAAGGGTTCAACATATTTTAACCTCGGTCTTCCTCTTCCAGTGTGTCCATGCATGGGCTCCCACATGAGCACTGAGTGTAGTGTCAACACTGGATGTCGGTGAGCATGTCCAGTTGTACATATATATATATATATATATACGATGTCGCGACACTGGCGCACGGAATAGTGTGGCCACTGTCGCCATTGAAATATATATCACACCATTATTATTGTTAACTTTGCCTTTCATCCTTACGGGGTCGATACAATAAAGTACCAGTGATGGACTGGAATAATTGCTGGCCTGGTGCCAAAAGTAGAAACAATTATTAAAAGACTTGAACATCTGAAACTACTTCGGTTTCCCTTATTCGATATTTACTCCGTCCCTCCTATGTGGAATAAGTACGTTGAGTGGTTGAATTGAATTGCATCAATATTTACCCTAAATATATATATATATATATATATATATATATATATATATATATATATATATATATATATATATATATATATATATATATATATATTTAGGGTAAATATTGATGCAATTCAATTCAAGCACTCAACGTACTTATTCCACATAGGAGGGACGGAGTGTAGTTCACAATCATACACACCCGTGTATATTTATATATATATATATATATATATATATATATATATATATATATATATATATATATATATAAATAAATAAATATACACGGGTGTGTATGATTGTGAACTACACACCGATTGGTCGAAATACAGTTTGCAAAACTTACCATTCTGTAGCTGCTTTTCACTGTATATAAGGCACACAATTTAACCATCTCATTACAGTTGAAAGTTGCAAACTTGACTGTCATCACAGAATATGAACCTGAAGATTGCGAAAGCATGAAAGTACTTGTTCAATTAACACTTAACATTTAATATTCTACCATACTATTTCATTATAATATCATTATAATTTTAAAGGATTGTAAATAAAACGAGTAAATCAGACAAAGTTGGAATTCCTTTTATTAATAATATATATATATATATGTGTGTATATATATATATATGTATATATATATATATGTATATATATATATATATATATATATATATATATAGAAAAGATGAATATAAAATGAATGTGCTTTTATAAAGGAATTTATTAGGTATTGACATATGTTTCTGTAACAGACGGAATACCTATGTATCGCTGCTTGCGTAATCATATAATATTAGCACGTAATCGATAGCAAATGTATAATCAGTTGTCACTTCTTCAGAGATATTGGATAAATTGAAAAAAATCAGAAAAATCAAAGTATTTATATTAGTTGTAAGAAATAAAGAGGAGATGGGAAAGTATATGACAGATGGCAATTCAATTTGCTGGTAAACAAGTGTATAGAACGTTTTTAATGAGAATACAATATGTATATGTCTTATTTTATCTAAATAAGAATTTTTGGGAGTGCCTATATTAATTTATATTTGACCAGTTGAACAATGGACTGGGCTGGTGGCTTGGTGTGGTAGTATTAATACAGATATAAGGTGTCAAGTAAGGAAAAAAGATTTTCACTGCTACTGTATAACAACAATGCTGGTAGCCTGTTGGTATATGCTTTAGGGAATTGAATTGAGAAATCTTATTTTATCTATAGCATTTTATATTAAATGATAAAGAATAGAAATGTTGATAGAATAAAAACTAATAGAGATAATGTTAATATGTATTTTGACAATCAAACGGGGATGGAGACAGGCGTACAATCCTGGTAGCGTTTGTAATATGAAAATGTAGATTCCAAGCGATGGTTACAGTATAACGATCGCTCTATTCTGTTATTTAATTAAATATTTTTGGATTTCATAATACAAAACATTTCAATATTACACAATCTACATAATTTCTGTCCTCGGTGATACGCCGGGGCGGCTACTATTTTATCCCGTTTTAGGTTAAATTGTTGGTTATTTTCGCGCCTTGTCTGCGAGTGTTGTTACATAACGCTGTTTTTCATGTTTTATCGAGCAGCGATGTCTATAAAGGCGAGATTTGAAGGAGGTAGCAGTATACCCCCACATAGTACCGATTCGATAGTACATTTTTATATGATGTTGCGTTCAAGACATTGATTATTCAACGGACACATTCCTGGTTGGACACAGTTACAGTTATAATTATGCGCAGTTGTAATACCATGGATTGGTTGATGAGGTTGCTTAGGCATGTATATATATATATATATGTATATATATATACATATATATACATATATATATATATATATATATACATATATATATATATATATATATATATATATATATATATATATATATATATACAATGAATTAGAAGGCAATATGTTTCAACTTCACCATATTCTATTATATATATATATATACATATATATATATACATACATATACAACAGACAGGCCTCTTTAGTTTCAAATTTAACTCAGAAGGCATTGGTTAACATGAGATTGTGAACCGAGAACTACATTGTTGCAAACCGATCACTTTAACCAGACACTGGAACACATGCTCATATATTATAATAGATAACTTTATAAATAAATAAAATTTCTATAAATAAATTCCGAAAATAAGAAAAGTAAATAAGTATGAAACAATATATTCATAAATCGATCGACAATAATGAAATCAGAGAAATAAGTGTAATAATGTATAATATGACGCAATAGAATAGAAAGAAAAAGTGAAGCCAAAAAATATAATTTACACGGAAAAAATATGAGAATAAGGACAGAGGATTCCATAATAAAACAAAGGGCTCAGATATAAAACGTAAAAAAAGCAAGGGGAAATAATTGAGTAGAAAATATAAATTTATGACAGAAACAAAAAATGGATATAAAATAAGGATTTAATACATAATATTAGAGGAATGGGAAAAAATTGTAACAATAGGAGAAGATAAAAAAATGATCCATGATTTTATTTAGAAAAACACATCTGCAAAATATGCGAAAAATAAATGTATTTAAAAATGTTTATAAACCATTTCTTACATCTGCCACTCGTATTGAATTCCTCTCTATGTGTAAGCATAGAAACATTTATGTATGAATATATCTTACAAACACACAAACTAACACACACGCAAATATATACATAAACACCCACACACATACACATACAAACACACTCAAATACGCAAAAACACACAAACACACACACATATATATAGAATATCACCCTATATATATATATATATATATATATATATATATATATATATATATATATATATATATATGTCTCTCTCTTTATCACTATATCTATCTATCAATAAATATCTATCTATCTATCAATATATATATATATATATATATATATATATATATATATATATATATATATATATATATATATATATATATATATATATATATATATATATATATACAATACATACATAGAAAGATACAGATACATGTACGTATTTCTCAAACTAACGCTGTGTGTGTAAGCATGAGAGTTTTGCAAGTGGGTGTGTCAAGACTGATAAATACTGTCAATGATGTAATGACTATTATTACCCTTCATTAGCTACATGCCAGCTCTCGCTTAAGTGGTAAGCGTTCCTGGAAAATAGTAATAACTACAGAGAGGCGCTAGGATTTTTTTTTAAATATCGGCCGATCGTTGGGCATAGAAAAAGAGAGCATCGAAAAAAACAACATATGCTGTAAATATCGACATATACACATAGAGAAATAAACGTACTTACATACGTTTATGTATAAACACCCTTGCTCATGTACACATCTATCTACACTACACACAATATCTATCTATCTATCTTCGCCTCTCTCGTATCAGAGAGAGGGGAAGATGGCAACAGAAGAATATTTATGAGTATATATATATATATATATATATATATATATATATGTGTGTGTGTACACATCTATCTAACCCCTCCTCGCGCCCAACACACACATACACACACACACACACATATATATATGTATATATATACCTAGATGGAGAGATAGACAGGACGTAATGATTTACAAATATTTCGTAATCATAATTTGATAAGTGAAAGATGCAACCATATTTCAAGTAAGCTGGTGTATGTTGACACATGTACATCCTGCCATATACACACATTATATTGAACCACATAC
This sequence comes from Eledone cirrhosa, assembly GCA_964016885.1. NCBI lineage: Eukaryota > Metazoa > Mollusca > Cephalopoda > Octopoda > Eledonidae > Eledone > Eledone cirrhosa. Next base: position 37,856,670 of record OZ024751.1, read on the forward strand.
ACAGCTATGTATGTATGTATGTATGTATGTATGTATGTATGTATGTGTATGTGTTTGTGTGATTGCCCACTCAATTCGTAATTATAATTGTTTCTAAAGTAATAGATATTTCCGATACAAGAAACAACGCCTCTGTAGGAATCACCGAGCAGTAATCGTTAATCATTAATTTCTAAATTATAAGTATACACACAGACACCCCTCCCCATTACACACACACACCCATGTATATATATATATATATATATATATATATATATATATATATATATACAATATATTAATATTATATATATATATATGTATACGTATATGATATGTTTGTATATATTTTGTATATGTTTCTGTATGTTTGTATATATTTTTGTATGTTTTTGTCATGCAAGACTTGCCATGCTAATTAGAACACTGGATTAACCCCTTTACTTCCCTCCCAAGAACAGTTATTATCTCGTAAATTAAGGATATTCACATAAATTGTCAACAATATCTTTCGCATTTGTATTTATATTCTATATCCATTCCTGCACCGTTCTGGCATTCTAACTCCAAACGTTTATACCTAACTACGCAATGCTTAAGTAAACTACAATTTCCTCCCCCCCCCTCTCTCTCTCTCTCTCTCTCTATATATATATATATATATATATATATATATATTTATTAATGTAACAGATTAAAGTCTATGCAAGGAATCGCTGCTTTCACGGTTCTTATATATTTGCTATATATTCATCCTTATCGAGCCCTCTTTGGATTTTAGTCTTCAAATGTATTATTATTAGTATATATATATACATATATATATATATATATATATTAATATGGGAGGGGGGGGGAGAACTTGAAAAATGTGTTCACCTTTTCACTGTTATGGGGAAAAACTTTGAGAAGAGTGTTTCTCTGGTCCCTTCATATTCTTCAGTGAAGACTTTACAACATATTTGTCATACTTGTGTCCGGCATTATTCTATTTTCTATGTTGGCCAATACAGTGTCTGACCAATACAGTATCTGACATGAGTGGCTTTATTAATTACAGGTAAACTCGATCTGACGGTGTTCCACATACATTCCGTCGACCACATTTTACTAATAAGGCTTGGGTGTATCCGAGAAAGGATAAAATCGAACTTAAAACTTCATGAGTGCTATAGGAATTCTTAACCTCATATCCATGCTTATATATTATTGCAAATATATATATTCGCCCATATAGTACATATAAACATATAATATATACATACATAATGTGTATATATGTGTGTAAATATATATATACATACACCCTGTGTGTGTAAATATATATATACATACAACCTGTGTGCATATATATATATATATATATATATATGTGCAGGTTAGTGGAGAGAAAGAAAGAGATTGAAATAATAATGTCGGAAGTAATATTATTAAAACAGTTAAATAGATTAAGATTTAATTAATGCCTGTTCCATAAATAATTCTATCTCATCTATTATCATAGTTACTGTTGCTTCTAACATCTCTCCATCTTAATTCGATTTGTCAAATTTAGTTTTGTCAATTCTTGTGACGAATTTTACTGTTAGATCAAATACTGTATATTCCTGGTACTCATTAATATACACAAACTTGCATCATATATAGTTACGTAAATATATATACAATATATACACTAGTTTTACCATTATTCTTCATAGATACTATTTAATAACGATGTAGCATATTGTATTTTAGAATCACACATTTATTTTCCAATTTGTTTAGTTATGCTAACAATACACGTTCTTCACATATACAGCGTGTCCCAAATAATGTATGCACACTTTTATTACAATCCTGTTGAAGTGTGTATACATTTTTGGGGACACCCTGTATGCATTTGTAATATCATTTTCTTTTTCAAATTGCTTTGAAATCGTTGACATTTTTATATATTTTCCAGTATCGTTAAGTAATTATTCGACAAAGAATTCAACATAATGAAATATTTTCTTCCAAATCATCTTTTCATTACGATCTTTATTTAGAAATTGAAATTAGTCAAATAAAATACTTAAGTTAATATATTAAAATATAATGTTATGTATAACGCATGACAGTAGCTTGCTCTGTTTCTATGGTGCAATTATTTTCGTATTACCCAATACATTGCTACGTTTCCGGTCTCTGCAACCTGGTACAAACACATTGAATAGAGTAAAGGGGTGATATGAATGGGAGAATAGTACAGGAATTCAAAGTTAATCAATCTTTATAAATACTATTCATTTATCAAACTAAATGTGAATACATTGCTTGACACATTCTTATATAATACGTTCCATTCGTTATTTGCTCTGTAAAGACGCGGAGCCTAGTGGTTCGTGTGATGGATTCGCGTATATAAATTTGTAATTTTGATATTTGGATCTGGTGACATTTTCTTGGCTTCGGGAAGTTATTCATCTCTCATTGCATTTCAAATCTAAAAGATTTCCTTGTTAGTTTTTTTTCTGTAATTTGTTGTTTGTCTTTCTCTATCTCTATCTTTCCCTCTCGTTGCCTCTATCTTCCCCTCTCGTTCTCTCTATCTTCCCCTCTCGTTGCCTCTATCTTTCCCTCTCATTCTCACTATCTTTCCCTCTCGTTCTCTCTATCTTCTCCTCTCGTTCTCTCTATCTTTCCCTCTCGTTGCCTCTATCTTTCCCTCTCGTTGCCTCTATCTTTCCCTCTCGTTCTCTCTATCTTTCCCTCTCGTTGCCTCTATCTTTCCCTCTCGTTGCCTCTATCTTTCCCTCTCGTTCTCTCTATCTTTCCCTCTCGTTGCCTCTATCTTTCCCTCTCATTCTCACTATCTTTCCCTCTCGTTCTCTCTATCTTCCCCTCTCGTTCTCTCTATCTTTCCCTCTCGTTGCCTCTATCTTTCCCTCTCATTCTCACTATCTTTCCCTCTCGTTCTCTCTATCTTCTCCTCTCGTTCTCTCTATCTTTCCCTCTCGTTGCCTCTATCTTTCCCTCTCGTTCTCTCTATCTTTCCCTCTCGTTGCTTCTATCTTTCCCTCTCGTTCTCTCTATCTTTCCCTCTCGTTACTTCTATCTTTCCCTCTCGTTCTCTCTATCTTTCCCTCTCGTTGCCTCTATCTTTCCCTCTCGTTCTCTCTATCTTCCCCTCTCGTTCTCTCTATCTTTCCCTCTCGTTCTCTCTATCTTTCCCTCTAGTTGCCTCTATCTTTCCCTCTCGTTCTCTCTATCTTTCCCTCTCGTTGCTTCTATCTTTCCCTCTCGTTCTCTCTATCTTTCCCTCTCGTTCTCTCTATCTTTCCCTCTCGTTGCTTCTATCTTTCCCTCTCGTTCTCTCTATCTTTCCCTCTCGTTCTCTCTATCTTTCCCTCTCGTTGCCTCTATCTTTCTCTCTCGTTGTCTCTCTCTCTATCTATCTAACTCTGGCCCACTCACTCTCTCCTCCTCCTGCTCCTCTTCTTCCTCCTCCTCCTCCAACAAAGAAGAACAACCTTCCAAAACTTTACATTTTTCTGCATCTTTCCAACAGTAAAC
>OZ024751.1:37865188-37870188 GCA_964016885.1 Eledone cirrhosa
TATAATAATATATATATATATATATATAGAGAGAGATAGATAGATAGATAGATAGATAGATAGATAGATAGATAGATATATTTCTTTTATTTGCCACTAGGGCATCAAAAGTGGGACAAGTACAAAGGGGGGAGTTTACACAAAAAGGCGTCCTCAATAAGGAGGAGGCAATAACAAAATATAAAAATAAAATAAGATATAACAAAAAATAAAATTTTTAACAAAATCCTCAATAGAGAGGAGGCGCCTTGGGGGGTCGCACACACCCCCGAAAAAAGTGTGCAACCCTTCTCCTCAGGAGCACAGAGAAGGGGTGCTCCCTTGGTCTTTCATCTTCCTCACCTATAGTCTGATGTAGAGTGAAGGCCCATTCACACGGGCCATTCTCGCCACTTTCACCCATCTTTCATAGAAACGGCTGGGGTGCAGCACCTCTCTCTCCATCCTGATCCTTCTTCCGAAATGATATCGGAAGAAACGGACCAGTTGTTGGCCAGAGAGAAAGGTGCCCGACCTCAGTCCTTTCAGACGCGTCCACCATACAACCTCTTTCGCCATGGCTATTACGCACAGAAACACCGCCTCTGCTTCATCTTTGAAGGGGGGAGGCGGCTTGATCATTACAATAGACTCGGTGGTCAACCGGATCGGTCCCACCCTTGACAGCAGTTGTTCGACATAGCCCCACAGATCGGCTACGCCCGAGCAGTGTACTAATGCGTGTGCAACGGTTTCCTCGTCGCACACGCATCTGGGACAGATCTTTTTGGCGGGGTCCCTACCCGGGCGCCCGTGTCTGTAGAGCCTTTCTCGAACGGGTAAAGCCCCTCGGTAGCACTGCCAGGCCAGGGACTTCTGGAAGTTGTCCATAGGTCCCGGGCTGAATGTCCTACCGAACAGGCTGGCCAGTTCGTCCTCCTCCATGTCTAGGGCTTCTCCGAGGGCGTCGTCGCACCTGCTGCGTACCAGCCCTCTATAGAATGTTGCGGTGGAGTCTCCACTGATAACCGGATCCGCCTGCCAGAGGGCGGTGAGCGCCTGGGCACACTCAGTGTGCCAGGCGCCCAGTTTTCTCGGTCTCTGCTTGACCCAGGATTGCAGCTCGGTGAGTGAGACGAGTCTGGGAAAGGTTCGTCTCACAAACGAGGCCCACACCGGTTGTCCGGTGAGGAATACGTAGAGGTGCCGTAGCCTTAATGCGTGTTTACGCATCATTAGCCACGGCATCCCCAGCCCTCCTTTCGAAGGGTGTTGACAGCAGATGGATCTCCTCACTATAGGAGCCCGCCTCTTCCAAAGGAATTGGAAGAGCGCGCGCTCCATCTTGGTGAGGGTTTCCCTTGGGCAGGGTACTACGGTCAGGCGGTAGTAGATGACGGACGCTATGTAGGTGTTCGCCACCTCCGCCCGACCTTTCAGGGATAGTTTGCAACTGGCCCACTTCTGGGTCAGTGCAAACACCCTGTTCGTAACCTCCGCCCAGTTTTTCTCCACCTGGAGGTCCGGTCCGAACCAGACCCCGAGCAACTTCACCGGGCCCTCCGTCCAGCGTCCGACGACGCTATCGGAGGGCATCGGTCTGCCCCTCCACGTGCCGAGTTGCAAACCGATCGACTTGTCCCGGTTCAGCTTAGCCCCTGTGAACTTTTCGTACTCCTCCAGTAAGGTGCCGACCGCCTCGATTTCGGAGGCCGTCGACACCATTACTGTCACGTCATCGGCGTAGGCCGACACCGCTTTCCGCAATCCCGGTTCCAAAGGGATGCCCTGCAACAACTCCAACTTCCGCAGTAGTGGCTCGAGAGTCAACACATACAGAAGGGAGGAGAGAGGGCACCCTTGTCGGATGGACCGCGCGATTTTGAACGGCTCCGAGAGGTAGCCGTTCACCTTGACCCTAGAGCAGATGCGGCTGCTGTGCATAGCAGTGATCCAGCCCCTGAAAACGGGTCCGAAGCCTGCCGCCGCTAGCACCGCATCCAGGTAACCATGGTCGACCCTATCGAACGCCTTAGATAGATAGATAGATAGATATATGTGTGTGTGTTTTGCAAAGTTTTTGATATTTTGATATGAAATCGTGTGTTGAAACAAATATTGTTATATTCGGGGAGGGTCATATTGTTATAATATTGCTAGAAATGATAATAAAACACACTCACTGTTTGGTTTGAATTGGTTTTCGTTTCTGTATATTGTATATCCCTTTAGTTAATTTATCTGGCAATCAATATTTATTATTGATTGACCAATGGTTAAAAATATAGATATAAATATATATAATCTAAAGTTCTTTCATCACACACCTGTGACATCACCATGCACATATGCACTTAATGATTGTTGTGTGTGTATGTGTGTATTTGTGCATGAGTATGTGTGCACGAGTGTGTATGTGTGCATTAATATATGTGTATGAGTGTGTACGTGCAATCCAAACCAAATAGTGAGTGTGTTTTGTTATTATTTCTGGTAATTTGATAACAATATGACCCTCCCCAAATATAACAATATACATATATATATATATTACTGTTTCTAAATGTTAAAACATGCCATTACCTATGTGCTTCTTAACCAAGCTGGTGTCCTTATTTCTCGTTAATCTTACATTAATAATACATTTTAAGTTGCATTTTAAATAAAGCTTTCCTTATGAGTGAGTAGATTATATATAGCACTAAGAACGTCACTTTATACAAATAACATTTCTCTCCTTCAATATAAAAATGTTTTATTTATGATTCAATATCACCTATTGTTAGACATCCATATATTTGCCCTCCTTACACGTTGATGTTTCCTCTCGCTGTAAGTGTGTTTTTTCCTTCCACTATTTAAGCATTCTAAGAGTTTATGATCATTAAAAGGATCGCGACATGAAGTCAATATTCAACACACATAACACACAAAAACCCACAAACACACTCGAGTTGTATACACACATACACATATACTAGCGCTCGATTTCTATGAACAAACACACACACACGATTTGTATTACAAAGCACTCAACTAAGAGATGTTACCAGCGTGAAGAGGTGACCAATTTTAAGTGCTCTTTAATTTGAATGCCAGGGATATATATTAAAACGCAACAGAAAATTGTAATGTTACAAAAATTGGTAGAAAGACGTAGGAAAGCATTAAACAAAAAAAATCTTTAGGTGAAGAAAAAGCAGTTAATGCTAAATAAACTAACCAAAATTTCATGTAAATATTAAAACATATCTCTCAAAATTCTTTTGACATTTACATCAAACTTTCGTCATCAGAAAAACTAAATGACAGAACTTTAGCGAATCACCAGAAGACAAAAAGACAAGCTAATAGACACATAAATAAACCTCCTGTTTAAAAATCATCTGTAAATCCCAACTTATGTTTTTGACACATGTGGTTTATCTTATAAAACCAAAGGTAAGTTTCTCGCAGAAAATATACTATATATATATATATATATATATACAGGATTGACTGTATGGGTGATTTTATATATATATATATATATATATATATATATATATATATATATATATATATATATATATATATATATATATATATATATATATATATATATATATATATATATATATATATATATATATATATATATATATAGAGAGAGAGAGAGAGAGAGAGAGAGAGAGAGATCATTTAATCCCAATAAAAGACTTCCTACTTGTTTCCATTAAGATTTCACATGTACGGACGGTCTAGTGACAGACGATGGAACACTAAACTATAAATATATCAAGGTATTATATTATTTCCCTTTCATCCCGTAAGTTTCTGAGATCAAATGCTGCCAATGTTGAGTACACCTGTCATTTTATTGGGATCAATCAAATAAGTACCTGCTATGAAATATAATAAAATCGATACAACTGAACTTACATTTCCTATCGAAATTATTTGATTTAATACCAATGGAATAGACATTAATATTACGTGTAAATCATCTGATATATGTCTAATTTTAATTACACACCGATATAATTATTCGCTTGAGATCAAAGAACAAGCTAATACTAGTAAACCGGAATTATCTGAAAGTATTTTTATTTCAAATAAAGACAGTCTATAAACTCATTATGTGAAATTAGATTTTAATTAGTTTATTCTAGTTAGACTTCATTAGTTGGTGTTACTATTCTATGAAATTAACGACGCGGTAAAATACAGAGAACCATTTTCGACAATAGTACGGAGACACAAAATATATTTCAAAGTCTCTCTCAAGCCAGGAGGCTCTTCAGGCCGGTACTTATCCCAGTTTCGTGACATAAAGCGACTGAGAATACAAGACGACCCCCTGGACAGGACGTCAGGCCATCGCAAGGTTAAACATCCAGCTATTACTGGTACTCATTCTCAGCTGAGTATACTGGAACAACATGAAATGAAATGTTTTCTTCAAGAATAAAACACACACCCCAGCTGAAGAATCGAGCCCACAACACTATGCTCCAAAATGCGAAGCTCTTTCACACACACATGCTTGTGTATGTGGGTGTATATGTGCATGTGTGTGTGCTTGTGTATGTGTTTCGATGCAGGAAATTCAATTAGTAGTTATTTACAGTCATTTACCCGATTTATGGGAACATTAAATCATTGTCGATACTTTCTTTGCTACAGCTGCAAGTAACGTCTTTGTGCAATTTTCTCACGTGGATCATACATATTTTATAGATGCACAAACATGAAAGCACTGCTTATCCAATATAACTCGAAGCGAACGTCATTTGGTATATATACCAAATACACCTTTTGCTACAGTATTTAATATTTATGTTGGTAGCATTGGAAATAGTAAATAAGATTGTCTACTAATAAAGACATATTTGAAGTGTGAAGAAGATATTCTCAAGATCAGTGTCCCACAGAAATAGTACCAAATAAACTAAACAACTTATATAGAGGTCAAATCTTCGAGGTTGTATTGGGGAAAAATATCTTTAAATAGCACAACTTGTACGCAACTTGTCATGTAT
>OZ024751.1:37880188-37887688 GCA_964016885.1 Eledone cirrhosa
TTGAAAAGTAGCATTTTAATGCTCTCAGTTACTGGACAATTCATAATACTTAAATGTGTGCGTGCTGCTACTAATGCTAATTGACGTATTTGTCTAAAAGCATTTCTAATGTCAGCCATGTTAGATCCAGGGTGAGTAAAATATGTGACAATAGTAAGTTAAGCTACTGATATGGTACCTATAATTGTGGAATTCTAATCACCAATGTATGTTACTCGAAATTTTAATTTAATTATTTTAAAAGCCCTTTTTACTGAAATTGTTTCAAAACTTTCGGATATAATTGAGATTACAATGGCATTAACAATGGCTAAGATGGGAAGCTTTTAGATGAAGATATCCTACTGTTAACATTATATCTCTCTTGTTCTAGGAGAGATATACGAATTTTATAATCCATAATTCTAATGATAACATAAAGTACAAGTGTCTAACCCTGAAATAAGCTTAAAGACAACTAAATGTTTTACAGTTGCCAGAAATTATACAAATATTGGTGTTAAATATATATTTTAAAACATTACCTAAAATAAAAGAGACACTGTTATTTACTCTCTGAATAGTAGTCTAATAGAATAGTTCCATTTCTATAATATATACACAAAATTTTTGGAATTTAGAGAGCAACAAATATTATGTAGCCGTTCATTCCATATGGTCTCTAGGTCTAGAATAAATTTTTCCTATTCTATTTAGTTAATCGTCATATATTCCTCTTATAGTGAGAGTAATATATATATGTTGAAGACAAGTGGGGGAAATAATACAAAGAAGTGACAAAGATTGAGATCCAAAGTTTGATAAAACAAAGCAATCTAGTCATCTATATCGATTCAAATTTATTGTTATTTATAAGTTGATGTCACGCAAGTATGTTTGTATATATATATATATATATCATTATATATATATATATATATTACATTAATACATATATATTGGTACATTAATACGTATATATGTGTGCATATTTGTATGAAGTGTGCTCGTGTGTGTGTATATATATATATACAGTTCCAACATGCAGTGTGAAATAAAGCAATTTCATATATACATTTTTATATTATAATATTTCATTCTATGACATTATATTATGATTCTCTGTTAGATATCTCTAAATAACCAAATAATACATAGCCTGGTAAATAATATATAATAATAATATATATATATATAAAAATAATATATATATATATAATAATAATAATATATATATATATATATATACATATATATATATATATATATATATATATATATATATATATATATGTGTGTAAGTATGTATGTATACGTAAGAGTGAGAAATGAAATTTCGTTTCATTCTATTCCATTTATATATATATATATATATATATATATATATATATATATATATATATATATATATATATATATATATATATATATATATATATATATATATACAGAGAAATAAATGGTAGTATATATGCAGGGATAAAAGAAAATGTATTTTGCAGTCCACATTGAAATATCTACTTAGTAATATATCAACTTTTATTGGATATTATAAAAATATACTTTCAAGTAATGTTTATCCAAAAACAAGAAATGTAATCAAATGTCTGCATATGTAACTATGATTATATTTGTTGATGTTCTTATTTGTGTGAGTCAATGACGTTATGGATTCCATACCAATGATTTCATTGAAGGTCACGTGTCCTCTTAATCTTAATGTTAATATTTACAAAGATTGACGTTAGTAATAAAGAAGAAAGGATTAAATAGTTAGGTTTTAATTAAAATCGTGCTATATTTAAAATACACACTGATATATATATATATATATATATATATATATAACGAAGGAAATGTGGTAAGGAACCAGGTGGACCATAACGCACCAAAGTACTCAATACCAAGTCCAGAATTAGCCGTCGAAACGGCTTGAGCTCAGCCGTCGGGGTCCTACTCGTTCCTATATATATATATAACGAAAGAAGTGTGGTAAAGAACCAGGTAGACCATAACGCACCAGAGTACTCAATACTATGGGTAGTAGAGTGGGTAATCAGAAAATGTTAAAGACCCCGACGGCAGAGCTCAACCCGTAGAAACGGGTTGAGCTCTGCCGTCGGGATCTTGAACATTTTCCTATATACATATATATGTATGTAAAAGGTAAACAGAAATAACAACACAATCGGTACAGTATATGGAAGGTATATATTAAGTTAACGCTTGATATAGCAGGAAGAGGGTCTTAACGTTTAGGACGCTTATATATATATATATATATATATATATATATATATATATATATATATATATATATATATATATATATATATATATATACTGTATATATATATATATATGTCAGGTCACCAGTTGGTGCTACTGGTAACATGTATCCCAGTACAACCTGTCTCATGGTCGGGTCGTTGGCGACTAAACTGGCAACCCCACCAAGGTTTCTTGGTGAGGAGGGTGACTTTGGACATCCTGCAGGACTAAAAACAAAACCTGTCAAAGGGCAAAGGAGCTCTTAAGAGTCAATGGCCATCCAAAATCACCGGGAGAGATGACCCCTTAGCCTTTGTCAAGGCAGAATTCTAGGAGAAGGAAAACTCTGATATAACACCTGCAACCCTGATGGTATCCAATGATGTTGACTTGTTCTTCTTTTTGGTAAATATCATCTTGGTTAAGAGAGTGGGACTGGCTTTGTGCAGTGCCTTTGCTCACTATAAAAACTTCACGGCACAGGCATTGCTTTATATCTGGAGATCTCTCTGCACTTGTCGTCACATGGTACCATGGGCCCAGCACTATGTGTCAATAATTGTCACAAGTGTAGTGTTTGTACCAGAGTTTTCAAGTCACTGGCTGAGACTAAAAAGTCACACTCGTTCAGCGCATCGGTAGGGGTTCGCCTACATGGATATAAAGTAGTGGCCGTACTCGAAAACGAGTTGGCAGTCACCATATATATATATATATATATATATATATATATATATATATATATATATATATATACAGTGAGAGAGAGAATGAGTGACATATATACAAATATATATAATCCCGACCGCGAAGCTAAGCGGTTCAGGCTTGTCTTTGCAGACGGGATTATACCTATTTCTATATCCACTCTGCATCTCCCTATGCTTTGAGCACTCCCATGAATTGTTGTCTCCTCGATCTCAGCATCGGGAACCCCCCCCCCTCTCTCTCTCTCTCTCTCTCTCTCTCTATATATATATATATATATATATATATATAATATATATATATATATATATATATATATATATATATATATATATATATATATATATATGTGTGTGTGTATAGATATAATATATATGAATGTGTTTGTGTGTATTAAGAATTCATTACATATGCATCATCTTTCTTTCTAAAGGGAGTGTATGTTACAAGTCTCGGCTAGCTGGGCATTAAGAGACTGAGTGTTTGTATGTTTGAATGAGTGTGTGTTGGTACATTAATATGCAACATCCTAGCGGTTGTAGATTTGTTCTTCCTTCAATCCTACAACAGCTACAACAATGTCCTATTATACATTATATCGTGTATATTGAAATTCGCAACACTACATATTTGTTATTTTCTCCTGAAAACTCTGGTTTTCTTGCTTCTTAAAAATGACACCTTATCACTGGGAGCCAATATAGCTGGCTTCTTTTATCGGCGAATCATTGATTGGTTGAACAGACTAATATAACCTTCACGCACATGTATACACACACACACGTACACACACTCATACACAGAACATATACCTACACACACATACACACCCACTCATACATACACACAACATTTACCTACACGCACGTACTTACATCATACACACGCGCACATACACACAACATATATATACATGTATATCGCACACACACACACACACACACACACACACACACACACACGATGTACACCACGTATACATACACCACGTACACATACATTCACACGTCCTTATACATACAAGCACATACATCTCGCAGGCACACGCACATGTACACATGTACATATACAAACACACACAAACATGCACACATACACACGCATACTTATATCACGCACATACATAATATATTACACTAGAAACATTGAGGAAATAAATAATCCAGAATACAGCGTAAAATCTAATTTCTTTTGAGAGATTGGCATAGATTTTGTGCGAAACTCAATCGCTACATTACAATCACGTTGACGTAAAGGTTGACGGGGGAACGCAAACTGAAAAAAAAATTAATAAAGCCATTATCTTTGAAAAAATCAATTTGTATACGTCATTTTTGTTTCTTGTGAGAATCAGTTCTTTGTTTCAGTAATGAAAAAATAAAAAAATGGGTGAAATTAAATTGGAAACAACACTATGGTATATGATCAACATTAACTAGTGCTTTGTATTTTATAAGTTTAATTTCAAACTATTGTTTTACTTAATGACTCTCAGACAATATGCAAGCAACGTATTACATATTCAACAAGGGTAATATAAGATATACGCTTACCAGTTATGTATGTATGTATGTATGTATGTATGTATGTATGTTCTCCTGTTTTTTAAATTTTAATACTTTTTACCAATATAGAGTCGGTTTCTAACTTAGACACAAGATTCTTTCATTGAATGTAAACATCAACTAGGTAGATATATATGCAATGTCTGCATGCGTGCATGTGTGTGCAGGTATGGATGTTATTGTACGTGCGGATGTGGATGTTTTAAGTTATATATGTGTGCATGTGTATATATTTTGTATCTGTACCTGTGTACATGCAGTTATTACATGCAGAATGTTTGGAATAGTTTACATATTTTTACTGTTCCATTGATGGACTGTACTTGTAATTTCCTAACTAGTCGAGTTCTTTCTGTTTCTGTGAAACCCAGCGAATCTCTGTATGTATGTACGTATGTATGTACGAGGGGGTGCTGAAATGTTCCTGGCTGTAAGGTTATCGCAAAAGGGTAACGTTGTTACATTTACAAGCGGGGTAGGACCGCTGCAATATGTTTGAATCTGAGAAGTGAATATGCTGAATAAAATCATAATTAACTGATCCTCCTGAATCTTTTTTATTCAAAACCAGGAACTTTTCAGCACTCTCTCTTTAACTTGGTGGGGTTTTTTATTATTAAATTCCACCAATATTCCTTTGAGCCATCAATCTTAACAAATTTGATTTGGTCTTATGAAGTGCATTCTTGATTGTTCACCATGCCACAAAGGAGCTTATAACGAAAAGCTATTCTTTCACAGTTGTCACTAACGTGACTAAGATCTTCAGTCTTTTAGCACAACCTTCATTTATCAAATGGCAGGGATTTCTTCTTCCTGGATTATACGAGGGCCGGCTGAAAGCTTCATAGGCTGACTATGAAGGATTGTTGCTAGAGCTGTGAAATCTTGCATGCATTAATGACAACTCTTATTAATAATTGTTTCTTTCCATGGCGTGTGGCTGAGTGGTTAGAGAATTGGATTCACAATCGTGAGGTTGTGAGTTCGATTCCTAAACTGGGCGAGACGTTATGTCCTTGAGCAAGACACTTTATTTCACGTTGCTGCTTCTACCTGGAGTTGCGACCGATAGATAGTATTAGCAACTGAAAAGACCGACGAAAACATTGTTTCCTCGGTCCGATTTGACGAAAGTCGATCGATCCTTTCCATAAAGTATCTTGAAGAATTAACCCATTTGGTCATTCCATACGAGTATCTTGGTCCGCCTATGAATATTACAAGTTTTGAACTTTTCAGACGACACTCGTGTGGAGGTATCTTTCAAGGTGAGCTGTTATGAACTTATTGGAAGTACATGCCAGATTTTGGGGTGATTTATTCCCTATATTATCTACGTTTTTCATCTCAAATAGCCATATACATCATTGAACTGGTCCATTTTGTTTTGTGTTCATCGAGGATTGAATATCATTTTCTAATGGTCTTGGGAGATAGATTTCTCCTCTCGTTCAATAGCTATTCTAACAATGTTGGAATTTTCTTTTTCAAAAACTTCGTTGCTGATCTTTCTTTTGTTGAAAATGTTGCTTAAGATTCCAGAGCCAGGTCTGATAAAATGTAAATATGAATGTTAGGCTCCGGCCACTGTCATCCGTAAAAAATATAAAAATATAATTTATCCACATCACCGTTGCTGTGTGTGTGTATATGTATATATATATATTGTGTGTGTGTGAATGGATAAGTATATAAGTACGTATATATATATATATATATATATATATATATATATATATATATATATATATATATATATTTTTTTTTTTTTATTTGGTTCCTTTACCGGTTTCGCAGCTCTTCTGCTTTTCGAAAGTAGAGTTGAGATGGAGGGTCTTTTAAAAATAAAACTCCAGTTGCATTTTCGATTTCATCTTTTTTTCTTTATACTTTCACTCGTGTAGGACACCTCGGTTATTTTTCATTTTGTAAAATAACCTCACTTTCTAATATATATATATATATACATATGTATATACGTATATATATATATATATATGTGTGTGTATGAGTGTGTGTGTGTGCCTGTGTGTGTGTATGTTAGGTGAGTGTCTGTATATATAATCACACACACACACACACAGATATTTAGGGAAGTTATTATGTGGTAATGGTATTTCATAAATGCTATATATCACGTCTATTCAGACATTTGGACATATTTGTATGGAAATTGGTAAATAAGTTTGCCTAATTACCAATAATTGTGATCGGCTGCTGCTTAATGTGTATGGGTAATAATCCATTAAGCTTGAACAAGTCTCCTTACCAAATTATAGTCGACTACTGTTAGTGTTACTTGGAGTTACATCGTGGATGCCGTGGTGGGCTTTATTGTCCATTAATCAGCTATTCATCAACTTCAATGTGCATATGTTACGTACGATATATTTCTCAACGAGGCAGCGAGCTAACATTAAACGACATGAACTCGCTTCTATGTTGTGAGAATTTCTTACAAAATCTGTACTGAATGCCTATAACAAATATATAACGACACATGTATTTAATTTATTCCTGTTATCTTCTCAAATAAAGCATATACATTAAATAAATAATTACTAAATGTTCTCTACAATCCACGGAGACATTATAAAATGATGTAGTCATTTACAGGAGACGAATCAGTGATATATAACATAATTTCCCACTGGATACAACGACATACATTTCTTTAACATTTGTCGGTTAGATGGACGAAAACAGATTTTAATGGATATGAACACAAGACATAAAATATAGTCATTCGATATCGTATCCACAAACCAAGAGCTGTTCTCTGTATATATATATATATAGGAACGAGTATATATATATATATATAGGCTGAGCTCAAGCCGTTTCGACGGCTAATTCTGTCCAGAATTAGGCGTCGAAACGGCTTCAGCTCAGCCGTCGGGGTCCTACTCGTTCCTATTACCCACTCTACTACCCTAAGTATTGAGTACTTTGGTGCGTTATGGTCCACCTGGTT
>OZ024751.1:37892688-37897688 GCA_964016885.1 Eledone cirrhosa
ACAAATTATCCAAAGACGATACGTTGCAAAATATGATGTCTCTGTGTAAAAAGATAGTTGTTGCATTCTATTTGTAGATGAGACACAGTCTTCACTTTGAAAATGTATTTTTGGTCTGATATCAGGTATTTTATGTAAAATAACTGGGGCCCAAATATATCAGCCTCCACAAGGGGATACTTGGAAACTGATCTCTCACCTCTGATCTCGATTAGGAGCACGACAAAAGCTAACTCAGGCCTAAATTGAAAGATGTAAGATACATTTCCCATTTAATATAATACACTAATATACACGTTTGTGTGGTGGGGTGAGAAATTTGAAAACACTGTCATGACAAGGTAAATAATTATAATTATAGTTGTCAAATCAGGTACCTTGTCTCTTGTGACGAAGAAAATGGACTGAAATGCCGACGGTGAAACGAACCATCCTTTTATTCGTTTGGTTTCGATTTGTCTTGCAGATAATAACTTGGCATGCTTTTGTATTTTTTGCGTCTGCAGTTATCTTCAGATAAGCTATATGGTTTAGTTATTGTAGTTTTCAGAGTGAGCATGTAGCTCTAAATTGTATATTATATATTTTGAATAAATGCTTGTAGCAGTGAAATATTGGGGTCAACTCTTGGATAAGTTCCCCCAGTCGGGCCCCATTATAATGACTGAAACCAGTAATATAATATATTGTGGAGATTACTAGAGATAGATTGTTAGATATACAGAAACAGATATTTGTAGGGGGGGGGGGATAATTCTGGTTGGTAGATACTAATACATATAGTTCTCTCTCTCTCTCTCTCTCTCTCTCTCTCTCTCTCTCTCTGTATAAAAAGATATATGTGTGTGTTTGTGTATATATATATGTTAATATATATATATATATATATATATATATATATATAATGTGTGTGTGTGTGTGTGTATAAATATATGTGTATATATATATATATATATATTGTGTGTGTCTGTGTGCGTATACGTAGGAGGAGGAGGGTGGGGGATGGGGGGTGGGCAACACGTGTTATGCTATTTCCTTCTCCGTGTATTGTACTAAAGTGGGTGAATTGATATTTCCGTTGTAACAATGTGTCAGAACTTCAGCAATCTTCCGTCACTCAAACCTGATGCAGTGGCTTGGAATCTTGGAATCGATTGAAGAAATGAAATCGTATCTCTATTCTTGCCAATATCACAAAATAAAGGAATGTATTGCTAATATTATTTAGCATTTTAACATGCTTTCCATTTTTTTCTTTTTTTGTTTATATTTGATGTTGTTCTTTCATTTTCGAAAAGAATTTGTTTAAGCTCAGTAGTATAAATTATTTCGCCGAATTTCCTCAAAGGTCTCATGTTAATTTAAACTTTTACTTCATATAATGGAATTACCATTACGTTCTTGTACTTTCCTCTCCCAATGATTCATTGCATGTGACGCAAATACAAAATGGTTGCCAAAAGATACAAATTAAAAAGGTCACTGTGACCTACAACTGCTGTTCAACTTTGTTCATTCCATTCTGCAGTCACGTATTATTGTATAGCATATATATACATATATACATATATACATATATACATATATACACATTCATATATATAGGCTATACTATATATATATATATATAAAAATATTATATATATATATACTTACATGTAAATGCGTATATATGTGTGTGTATGTGTCAATTATATCATATATATATATACATATATATATATATGTATATATATATATTATATATGTGTGTCTGTACTTGTTATGTATATACACGCAGGCACATGCTCAAACATATACATGCATAAATACATACGAATATATATATATTTATTCAATATATATACATACATGTGTGTGTGCATATAGTGATGCTTATTTTCATATTGTCCTTTTTTCTATCTTAGAATCATAAATAGATTTTGCGCTTTTGATGCTAAAACATTGATTATTGTGACCCCGAAGCCAAACTCGTAAAAAATAAGAATACCTATAATAAAAATAATACCATTAATAATAGAATTAGTTATACACATATATAGACACATATATATATATATATATATATATATATATATATATATATATATATATATATATATATATATATATATATATATATATGTATATATTATATATATATTATATATTCATATTTATTTAGATTTTTATATGTGTATATATATTTATATATTTATATATATATGTGTGTGTGTATATATATGTGTATATATTTATATGTATATGTGTATATATATTTATATATATATGTATATATTTATATATATATATATATATATATATATATATATATATATATATATATATATATATATATATATATATATATATATATGTATATATATATATATAAATATATGTATGTATGTATATACATATATATATATATATATATATATAGTCTATGCATACTCTCATTATATATCCTTACTCATACACAGTCAACGATTATAAATTGCATGATGCATATGGCTTTTAGAATATGTATATAAGTTTTAGAGGAAATATAAAAAATATATTCATGTGAAGAGAAAAAATGCTAGAAAACTATACATGTATTTCAACACATATATATATGTGTGCGTATGTATATATATATATGTACACATGCATTTGAGTATATGCGTGCGTTTGTAAGAGAACTATATTCCTGTGTCTGTCCATCAATTACGTTGTTCTCTTGGGAACGCTAATACATATACATTCATCAATTAATAGAAAACTTCTATATAGATACGTTTTTATTTTTAAAAATATTATATTACATTATTGATTTCTTGCAAATATAAGCACAACAATTTTTCAGATTTAGAGAGGAGGTTTATGGATCAGATTTTTGTCTGTGTGCTATTCACGTCTCGCTAAAATCAATTACAATATAAGTAATAGTATTGGTAATAATAAAAATAATAATAATAATGATAATAATTATAAAGTTGAGGAGGGGGCGGAGTATTTCTATCGAAAATATATGGCCATTTATTAATTTTTCTTCCCTGATCGTGTGGTTATATATCGACGCGTTACTTTTCGATTTTAATTAAAACGGGTACTAAACCCTGATATTGGGGGCTGGTTGGAGAAAATGTGTCTTAACATTGCTATAGATAAACCGTAACCTCACGGGGCCTAGTATTGGTTAGGGATTCAGACAGCCGATTAGAAAGTCGTGCCTATGTTTTTTTAATGATAGGACTGAGTCGTATATCATTACAACACTCATTAGATCTCGTTAGTGGACACTAATACTTGCATAGCTGTAAACTTTAAATTCCATTTCATATAAATTAAAGGTGAATATAAACTTATAATACAGTAGAAATATTTCTTCTTTATTTTTATTTAAAGAATATGAAATTCATTTAAAAATTTCTCGGTGCTTCGAGTAAAATACATTTCGAAACACATTCTACCTGGAGTTGATCGCGTGACGATAGTTGTAAGGTATTTTAATTTTTCATTCGGAAAACCATTCAGGATGTTTTCATAAGTCAGAATATTCTGTTGAGAAAACATTTTCTACGGTATTCTGTCTTTCGCAAATTATTCATAAGCAGCAGTCATTTGGCGCAAATATATTAACGGCTATTCTGCCTGTGGTTTAAATTAATTTCTTCTCCGTTCTGTTGTTATCGGTAAATTGAGAAATCCAATTATTTTCACGTCACCTCGGCAAGATGTGATTGCGTTGATAGTTTTTGGGGGGGAGTTAACAGAAAATGAATTATGAAGCATTTCATGTCCCCGTCCAAAATAGATTCAAAATTATTTCAGTATTCTCTTAATTCCTACAGTGTTGCGTCTAAGGATTCTGGTACGAAATGTCTCAACATTAAAAAGATTGTCATTCCCGATAAGAAAAAAGAAAGAAATCCTGCATTGTTAATAACGAACTGTTTCTCAGGAACTATCTCTACCCAACCTCCTCTCTCTCTCTCTCTCTCTCTCTCACACACATCAAAGTGTTTCGACGAACGTACAGGCACAAACGTCTACAAATAAAACTGCTCATGAATTGAAACTGCTTGTAAGTTATGTAGATATGCATGTATATGTATGTATGAATGTATATATATATATATATATGTGTGTGTGTGTGTGTGTGTGTGTGTGTCTACATGTCACTCTCTATTCTTCAGTTTCATATGTACCATTTAATGCCATATTGATGTATGTTGTTATCTATGCCTATCTAAGTAGGGGGGGGGGGTTAAATAACAAAATATGCAGCGGTAGATTCTCTGAATTCACAGACAGATACGTGTCTTCTCAAATATATATATATAGTGACGAAACATAAGTCAATTGCATGAACTCATAATCCTTTATTTACTGCTATATATATTTCGATGATAGCCATTGAGTGGCTATGACCTCATCAGGCAGTTAGTCAGTTCTTAGATATGCCAGCTCTGTGTTTATGGTGTTGATTGTTTCAGAGCCTTGGGACATATGAGCTTGTTAGGAATAATTTAATGTTGTCAGCAGGAATAGTCTTAATTCTCATTGGTCAGTTTGTAGATGCTAGTAGGGTTGGTATTTGACCTCAAAGAGGCAGGTGGTGTTGTAAAGTTCAAACCATCAGGCAAGATGACAATAGTTCCATATGACTGATTTTCACAAAAAGCATTCCTGGTCAGATATATATTCAATTGGGGTTTATAGTATGAAATAGATACTACAGGTCAATCTTAAATTGAGGAATTTATGGTTAGAGTAGAATACTAGAAAATTTACATATAAAAAGACTAATGTTGGTTGACTTGCACATACATTCACACCCGCCCCCACAGACACACACACACATCCACACATACAAATTGAGGAATTTATGTGGGGTGATAATACTGAAAGTTATGGTAAGAGTCAAATACTTAGAGAGTTTAGAAATAAAAAGAGCTATGTTGGTTGACTTGTACATACACTCACACCTACCCCCTCAGACACACATACACAGATCCATACAGGTGTGTGTATAT
>OZ024751.1:37902688-37905188 GCA_964016885.1 Eledone cirrhosa
ACAAAGCAACTACGACCTTATATTTACACAAAACAATTTCAATCTTCATAACCAACACAATTCATATCCTTTCTTTTGAAAAAGTATACTTTCGCCGAAATATCGGGATATATAAGCCAACTGTGGATACTGTTTTTTTTCTTTTCACTTATATTCTTCCTACATTTCACTTACGTGTTTCTAATTCGTATTTTACCGTCTTTTGTAAAATATTCCTAACCACATACGACAATATGGTTTATATAAACATTATATAATAACCGTTTCTGATTTAGGGACAAGGTGAACAATTTTAGTAGAGGGGGATGTCGATTAAATCGAGTCCAGTGCATTACTGGTACTTTATTTCATCGACTCCGTAAGGAGGAAAGGCAAAGTTAACCTTGGCGGGATTTGAACACAACGTAAAATGCTGTAACTTTCTGCTGCAATGCATATTGTCCGACGCTCTACTGATACTGCCAATCCTACCCTTATCGTAATAATAATTGTTTCTACTTTTGGGACAAGGTCAGCAATTACCCAGTGCATTACTGGTACTTTATTTTATCGACCCCGTAAGGATGAAAGGCAAAGTTAACCTCGACGTGATTTGAACTCAGACCGAAAAGGGATGTAACTCTTTGCTGCAAAGGATGATGTCTGACACTCTACCGATACTGCCAATCCACCACAATAATCGGATATAAAGAAAAAAGAACAATGGAATAAAGAATGAAAATTATAGCTGAGAACAGGGTGGAGTAGGTTGTGAAGGAGATGATGAACATGTAACTTGAAAAAAAACGATAACATTTAACATCGTAAAATTTTCTCTTATATTTTGTTTATATATATTTCATGTCCGAGAAAAACAACAAAACATTGACTGAATATACTGATAGAGCGTAAATATGAAGTGAGGCAATATTTCTTCAGCTTCAAAAGATAAGGGCTGGAGCTGTTCTGTAGGCGAAAAGATGAGTGGGTTATAGTAGCTCTTCTGAAACAAAAACGAAGGAGATAGCAAAAATCAGTTACTGAAGTGTTCTTGTTGCATGGAGACTTAAAAATAATGCTTTATATAATATTTCTATATTATCCAAGCTTTTATTTTTCTCATCTGCTGAAAATAATAGAAAATAATAGAAAGACTAAAAGATAGAATGTTATATTCTTTTATATAATCAAATTTATAATAAATACTTTACTTATTGAAATATTTAATGTGGTAGTTATACACTAGATTTCTGAATAAATGTATGTATATATATATATGTGTGTGTGTGTGTGTGTGTGTGTGTGTGTGTGTGTGTGTGTGTGTGTGTGTGTGTGTGTGTGTGTGTGTGTGTGTGTGTGAATGTATGTATTTATGAATGTTCGTATATAAGAATATATACCTAATATACCTATGTATACGAGTATAGGTGTATGTATGTATGTGTATTGATGGACGAATATACAGACAGGGTGAAAAAGAAAAAATGTATAGAAATACATACATCCACACAGATGTATGTGTGGGTATACATATATATATATATATATATATATATATATATATATATATATATATATATATATATACGTGCATACATATATAATCTTGAATATTCGTGAGTCAACATAATTCCATATAAAATATATGGGATGTAAGATTGTGTTTGATACATTGTGTTGATGTATATGTGTACGTGTGTGTGTGTGTGTAGGTTTCTCTATGTGTAAATTGGTGTAGGTGTACAGGTGTAAGTATGTGTTTCTATGTGTAAGTCGGTGTAGGGGTACAGGCGTAAGTATGTGTGTCTATGTAATTATAACCTTATTTCTTGAAAAACCTATTTTCGTTATCAACATGACTGTGTCAAATAATCGTAAATAACAAGACAATATATATATATATATATATATATATATATATATATATATATATATATATATATATATATATATATATATATATATATGTATGTATATATATATATATATGTATATATGCGTGTATGTATATAAGGATTTATGTGCATATATATATATATATATATGTATGTATATATGCGTGTATATATATAAGGATTTATGTGCATATATATATATATATATATATATATATATATACTGATATAGTGTGTATATGTATATATATAAGAGAAGGATAACGTGGTGTATATATATATATTGAGAGAGAGGTGGAAGAAAGTGTCGTAAAATCTATAATAAACGCATCAATAACCATGACAGGTAATCATAATGTATTTTGTAATTTATTATCAACTCCGATTATAAATTATCTATCGTGTATAGATTTTATAACTATAACTACTTTTAATCTGACACCGTGATAGATGGCATGCTTGATAGAAAGAGGAACTAGAGATAAATTCATCACAATAGTTCTGCAGTGACATTATATATACTCTGTCTTTTCCAGCGACTGATTTACTATCAGTCAAATATATACTGCTGCGATATATTTTACTACGATGTTAAGCTAAAGTTAAAGGAGAGTGAGCGAATGACA
>OZ024751.1:37910188-37917688 GCA_964016885.1 Eledone cirrhosa
CGTAAAAAAATATGAAAGTGAAAGCTGGTGCCTTATACTGCAAAGCAAATAATCCCGATTCCATATCATATTTAAAATAATTCTATAAAATATACGTAAAAGCAAAAGAATTATCAAACGATATCTTTATTATTAGTCTTATTCAGGCGTTAAGTTGGCGGATCAATAGGCTGTTCAATAAAATCCCTTACCGATTTTTCGGCTCTTTATTGATTCAATTCCAGCTTAGAGCAATTCTGCCTTTGGTTTTGTCTGAGGTCGATAAAATATAGTACCAGTCATGTACACGAGCCATTACAATTTGCTGTTCTCGTCCCTCGAGTGTTTTGTCTGTAGCTATTTTAGATATTTTGAGTGGTTATATAATATATGTTTTGAGGGATCCAGCTCAGAACAACGTTGCTCCCCCACCACAGGGTTTATTATATAAAGTAACAGTCACGTACTGGTGTCATGATCGACTGTTTCTGGTCTTATTCCTATGTTATAAATGTTTATTATCACATGTATTTTGATTGGGCATGTGTATCCCTCTTCATTGGAATATTCCATAGCCTTTACTGTAATAAATCTGCAATTCCTAATTTAGGATCAAGACTACCAAATCTGAGGGAAGAGAAAAATTGATGTAATAAAAACCTGCACTTAATGAATACTTTATTTCATCGATGAAAGGTAAAATAGTCCTATGAGAAATTTGAACTCAGGATATAAAGAACAAGAACAAAATATATTAATGGAATTTTGATATACCAGTAATATTGCAAATCCTAATTATTGTTTTATGTTTGTGTTCTTTGACAAACCAGTTTTTAATATAAAGCCTCTGGCATAAAGCAATATAGAGATCTTTAATCTTAGTTATACTTATGAATATGTTTTCTTTCTTGTGTTATTTTGCTAAAGCTTTAACATGAATCAATAGCTAACCACGTCCATTTTTATTAGACTATTTATTCTGTTTTGTATCCCATGAAAGATCCAGAGTAGTTTTAGAAACCTGCTTTGAGAGAGACAATGGCAAATGTGTATTTATAATATATCTACATGATTTTTAGATTAATTCAACAGGTTTGACATATTTCAAATCGTTTTAAAAATTCTGCTTTATTGGGTTTTTTTTTGTTTGTTTGCTGTTTTGCATTTTTCATCATATAAATTATCCATTTATCATATCATAAATTATTCTCTTCTGCAGCCTTACGTTTCTGACTATAGCAGACCGTGCTTAATCAAGTATAAATATGTTTTGTTTGTATATTTTTAGATCATATTATTTTAAAAATAATTTAGTTCAGAATGTTTTTCTGCTAGTTTTACTGGTTGATAAAGTACATATGATCTGTTTATTGTCATAGGTCAGCAAATATTAAACAGTGGGTTAAAATACTTATGCTATTCCATCATATTCCACAGATATAATAATTGAGTTTCGGCTGTTTGTAAAATGGAATTGAAAACTCTTCAGACGAACATCAAAACATGTCATAGACTCGCACATATGAAACTAAAAGTTTGGCTGTCAATAGTTCCCCGTTTTGACTTTTCTAATACTAATTGTTTTAGACAAGTTTTAAGATATGTTTGTAGCAGAATGCAACATAATGTTGGGACGTAGAAAGATAATCCATGTAATAATAGAGGGTTAATTGGGGTAAATTGTTTGTTTTTATCTGAGATTAAATATCAGTTCGCTATATTGGTTCATCGGGAACACCCCTGTTTTCGAACGAATCTTACCATCCCAACGTATATCATATGAGAGCAGAATATCCGATATACTAAATCCAAGTACATTGTTAATGATTATTTTCATGACAAAAGCTCGTCTCCTTATATATAAGTAATGTATTGTGTTTACTTTGAATTCAGCACGGCTGGATGCTTAAGAAATTCACATCGCAAACATAAAGCGGCGTCTTGGACAATTGTAATTTACCATAACATTGATTCGACAGAAATCGTTTGAATGAAACTGTGTGACACACTAAAAAATGGGAGGGGGTGTCTCTAATTCAAAATATGGCACAGAATAGTCATGAGAATTATATTAAACTTATACACATCTGTGCAATGCGGAGCAACTTAGACGTTAATTTTATGACTATGATTACGATTAGGTTTCTTTCTTTGATCAAGCTGGTGGAATTCTCGACGAACCGGACGGAGATCCATTCCTTTGCCTTTAGTCGAGAGATTTTGATATGTTACAATTACTTAACTAACTATACTTAATCAATATTATATCGATTTTTGTTCTATTGTCTTTTTTAAGCCTAACGTCTTTCATATCTTAAATATATTAGCATGTTTGTTGTAATTGATCGAATGTTTGTTATTCAGGAACCAAAAATTGATTGATTCACATTGTTGAACGCACGGCATATTCATGACTTAGAAAATATCGAATCGTTATTTCATAAGAATAAAATCCATATTTTGTAGAAATGGGTGTGGATCCAATTTCATGGAAGCCAGTTCCATCTATATTGATGTTACTTTAACGGTTATATCGAAGGAAGAATGGTCACCATGTTATTTGATGTTAGAGTGTTTATAAACAAACCTGATTCTTGTGATATTGAAATATTCGAAATTTCTGGAGGAACGACTGCATTGTGTTTACTTTATTCTTCTTCAAAACACCCGAATATGTTAAAACACAACGGACTATTCGATTATTTGCAGTTAGTTTGCTTGTTTCCATCATTGATTTATTCTTCTTTGGTTTGTTTTTGTTTCTTGTTTTCGAAGGGAAGAGTTATCGCCTTGCTCAACTTTCGTGTTAGTTTCCATGTAAAGGTTTTCCCATAAACGGAAAAAGCTTAACAATAAACCCCATAATTTATTGTAATTCATAGTATATACAATATAATCTAGATTTCTGATTTCGTATTCTACTTTAGAATCGTAAATAACAAAGTTTTAGGGAGATTTTTGAAAGCCTAAATATGTTTGATATCTGTTAACTTATTGTGAGAAGTTACAAAGGAGTCATTTTGCAAAGGGAGGAAACTCTGGTAAAGACTATCGGAGGGACTATACTCGTAATTCCTTGATGAAGACAAGTGACATCGGGTAGCAATGGTTTTACTTGATAATTAGTTTAAGGGTACAATTGTGTGAGGAACACTTGGCCACTTTGCTCGTAGATAGTTCAGGTTTTCGAAAATCTAGACGTTTATACGTCGCTCACGACGGGCGACACCACAACACACACAAACATGTGTGTGTGGTGTGTGTGTGTATATATATATATATATATACACAGAGAGAGAGAGAGAGAGAGAGAGAGAGAGAGAGAGAGAGAGAGAGAGAGAGAGAGAGAGGGATAGAGACATACATACATGCAAATGTGCGTGTTTATAAGTATACGCATCGATATATATATTCATGTCTGGTTACTTATGTACATGCATGCATATATAAATATATTCATATCTACGTATATATATATAAATACGCACATACACGCATATATATATATATCCTTATATACATATTTATGTATGCATATTATATTCATGTATATTTAATGGATTATTTCCAGTCGACAGAAAATTAAAGACCATCGTCACAGTTAACTATATTCGGCATTTTTCTTCTTCCATTCTTCCAAAGAATTTCCTTGGAATGCTTTTCTATGGAATACGTGTTCTTTATACTGGAATAATAAATACATTATTTAATAGAATAGCCTTGCTACTATCGGGAAAATCGTGCCATTCCCGAATTCTTATCAGAGATCGAATTACAAGGAAAACTGTTCTCTGATAAATGCACCACGATATTTGTTAGTAGCTAGAATATGAATTGCCAATCTTTATCACGTTCTGTGATATTGGGACGGCTATGAAAGAAATCTTGAAGTCAATATAACTCACTCTTTCCCCCCCCCCCCACCTCTCTCTCTCTCTATATATATATATATAAAGATTGTATATATATATAGAGAGAGAGAGATTGTATATATATATATAAAGATTGTATATATATATATAGAGAGAGAGAGATTGTATATATATATATAAAGATTGTATATATATATATATATATATATATATATATATATATATATAAATATTGTATATATATATATATATATAAAGATTGTATATATATATAGAGAGAGAGATTGTATATATATATATGTATATATATATATGTATATATATATATTATTATTACTATATATATATATATAAAGATTGTATATATATATATGAAAAGATTGTATATATATATATATATATATAATATATATATATATATATACAATCTTTCATTTTTACTCTTTCTTTTTCTCTCTCTCCTCACTTCTCTCTCTCCTCACCTCTCTCTCTCTCTCCTCACCTCTCTCTCTCTCTCTGCTGTCTTTCTTTCTTTCTCACAATATTTCATACAAACAACGTGTCATGCTGCTGTTATTATTGTTGCTGTTATTATTGTTGCTGCTATTGTGGTATCTAATATTTCTCATACGAGCACCTACATCACCAACAAAACTATCACATCCTCAAATCCATCTACCAATCATACTGCTGCTGCTGCTGCTACTGCTACTACTACTACTACTGCTGCTGCTACTACTACTACTACTACTACTACTACTACTACTACTACTACTAGAGTAATATTATATAAAATATGTAGTTCATTTACTCTTTATATTTTACTTTTGTTGTATATTTTATCATGCTATATTACGAGATATTACCACGAGCTAAATCTGATCCAATTTGGCTGGAAGAAACCAAATGTGTGAGAGGGGTGAGGGGTCATATTAATATTAGTTTCTATCAGCAATTCCAGGAGGTGGGATGGCCTGGAGCTAAGCACAACAGCAATAACTATATTAAAAGTTCGAAATTTACTTCCAATAAATCTCGCATATACATATATATATACTTACATACATAGATACATAGATACATAGATACATAGAATATATTTCTAACGATTATTCTACTCTTTAACGATCAGATGTTTTAAATTTCAAAGCATTTGAGTAAGTATAGTAAAATATATATTTATATTAAATGTATGGATCATGGTATATGTATATATATATATATATATATATATATATATATATATATAAAAATTAATAAAAACAATGCATAAAAACAAAGCCAAGTTCCTTATATTAAAAAATCATCATTTTACGATCGTTTCAAGGATATATATGTGTGTTGGTATGTATATCATATAGATCTATGTAAAAATTATTTTACAAACTATCAGAGGAAATATACATACCTTCACATATACATGCTGTCTTCAGAAATAATATATATATATATATATGTATATATATATATATCCTGATACTTACATTTAATATATATATATATACGCGCGTGTGTGTATGCATATATGTAGCTGTTTCTCTCTCTGTTAAACATGTCGTGTTTCTGAGACTAATACTTCTGCGTGTGTTTACGTCAGAAGCTGAATTATCTTTTACAAAATTACACAGACATATTTCTTGGTGATTTCAAAGAGATAACACTGCCAAACAACAACAGCAACAAACACCAAAGATAGAATATATAGCGATGCGTCATTAAAATCTAAACTGATAGCTACAAGTAAACAAAAAAGTTGAAAGCATGGATTTAATTAATTCATTTATTGTTCATAGAAAAACGATTTTTCTTTGTATAAGGTATTATCCTTTATTATAGTGCCATCGATTTTATCTGACTACCATATGATCTTATGGAAAGAACAAATATTTTCTATAGCAGAAATTTCGGTGATTCAATCTCGTGTTTTGTAAAAAAAATGATTAAAAAAAGATTTTGTATTTTGTTGGATTAAATATATTACATAACGTTTATATTAATTTTAGTTTAATTGAGGGTTTCTCCATTAAATTATAAATGATATACAGGGATTAAACTCTGCTGCTGAAGAACAATTGTGAATTAAACTACTTGTATCAGTTGATATAAGTGTGGAAAATTCAAATGTTGCAAGGTAAAAATATGTCTTAATGGTCACCTTCTCTTTCAATCGGTCAGTTTTAATTAAGATAACACATACGAGATAACACATACTCGTACATTAACAAATCGAGAAAATAAGTAGCAAAAGAATTAAATGAGATAAATGTTTTCAGGTGATTTAATGCAAGACGTTATAATTATATATGTCTTATAACCCCGGAGTGACTCTTGACTCAAATTTAGGTACTCCTTCTATAAAGTATCATTTGCAGGGCTTGCCTCTTTAAACAATCTTAGAATTACTTCTAAATAGATACGACATGATGTTAACAGTTAAGGGTCTTATTCCTACGAATAATCCAAATTGATATCTGTTCTGTTTTCTTTCTTTTTTTCTTGTTATTTTTCTTTACCATCATTACATATTTGATAAATTGTATATTATATAACTATTTTCATAGAATGGAGAGAAAAGGGTTTTCAAAAAGTTTTAAGATAATATTGTAAATGAAAATGGAGAACTAATGAATCTGAGTTGGTTTTGAAGTTGAGTATGTGAAATCGCGTGTATTTGGTTCAGGACTCCCCAGATACTTGTATTTGCAGTGTAATTTCCAGGTAGATTCAGCATGATATAATATATGAGCCTTTAAATATATATATATAATCCATCCACTCAACTTCCGTAAAATCTCCTTCTACCAAAGTTATTAAACATTCGGCCATACTTCAAATATAAATAACTCTGGAATCAATGCAAAGACTGTGATAGGATTCTTGAAGTAGTTATTTCACTATTTCCCAACATAATATATATAGACAACATATAAACGTAAGGAAGGTTGTATTAATGCTGACATTTCGATACGAAGTTCACCAAATAACTAGAAACATTACGCCTCACGTATGGCTATATAATTTTGTTAACTTAGTCTAGGCTTCTATAATAATTTCCTTCTTTATTTAATAACAATAATTTCTGTGTCTGGGTCTTTCTCTTCTAAGTCAATTATTTGTTTGATTGGTCAATTCATCTTTGAACCATCTGCGCCAATGAATTACTGTTTAAAATGTAATCATGTGAAAATTGAGGGTGAAAAAAGTATGTATTTTTTCAGGAGGGTGAAAATAACGAAGGAGGCTTCTTTCAGAAAAAGAAAAAGAAATTGTACATACACACACGTGTGTTTGTGTGTTTGTATATGTATATAATGTGTATATATATATATATATATATATATATATATATATATATATATATATATATATATATGTGTGTGTGTGTGTATTAAAGTTACTAGGATGCGTCCATAGGCGCTATGCCGGTTTAGCATATATAATGTATATATATATATATATATATACATATAATGTATATATAACACAACGAAGGTGTGGTAAGATACCAGATGGACCATAACGCACCAGAGTACTCGATACTTAGGGTAGTAGAGTGGGTAATAGGAAAGGAATCAGGAACCCGACGTTTCGACAGCTAGATCAGAACAGTTCGGGTCTAGCTGTCGAATAGTTCTGATCTCGCTTTCGA
>OZ024751.1:37922688-37927688 GCA_964016885.1 Eledone cirrhosa
GAGAGAGAGAGAGAACTGCAGTTACCAGTTTAGTTTAGTAAGACCTTGTTCTGCTAAGTATCTGATACTTGCGAAAGTATACTGTATGTATAGTGCAAAGTTATATATATATATATATATATATATTTATGTGTATGTGAGTGTGTGTGTGTGTGTGTGTGCAGATAAGTGGACAAAAAGATAGATGGATACATATATAAATGCATATGTTACATTCGTACATATGCTTATATCTAGATATTGGAACAAAAACAAATATATATATACGTACATGGAGAGTGATTGTAAATGTACGTATAAATGCATTATATGTATAAATGCATAGTCATGTACACGTTGAATAAAAAGTATTGCTGGAAGAATGTGTTCTTGTGTGTCTGTGTGTCTTAACAGCATTAGTTCATTCTAATGTTATTATATTTTACCTTCCGAAAGTCTTTTATGCCGATGTATGTACAAACACATGAATAAACATAGAGGCATGTTGCACATGTATATATTAGGGTGCGTGCGTATATATATATATATATATATATATATATATATGTATGTATATATATATATATATGTATATATATATATATGTATATATATATATATATGTATATATATATATATAGGAGGAGGTTATTGTCTTGGCATTATTACACATATTCTAACGTTTATACCATATATATATGTATATATATATATATGTATATATATATATATATATATATATATATATGTATATATATATGTATATATATATGTATATATATATATATATATATGTATATATATATGTATATATATATGTATATATATATATATATATATATATATATATATATATATATATATATATATATGTATATATGTATATGTATATATATATATATATATATATGTATATATATATATATATGTATATGTATATATATATGTATATGATATATATATGTATATATATATATATATGTATTATATATACATATATATACATACATATATATGTACATATATATATATATATATATATATACATATATATATATATATATATATATACACATACATATATATGTACATATATATATATATATGTGCGTGCGTATAAGTGTGTTGGAGAGGGGCCTATGTGTTTGAATTTTACTGTATCTTACGGCAACGCAAATATGATGTAATTTATCCTGTTAATATTTTTTTCAATCTAAATTCGAGGTTCACATATTTATATTATTTTTTCTCTCACTAGATTCATTTTCCGAGTGACATGACATCAAAAATTTAGAAAAAATATATATTTTCACATCTTAGATATATTTTCAGATAAGATTTATAATATAGTTAGAGATAAAGAAAATTATGGTGCAGTGCCAATAATAATATCTCTTTAACAAATTCATCTAAGTGGTAATAAACGAATCTCGATCTACTGCGTCATTTATAATAAATGATGTGGGTGTCTCTCTTTTTGCTAATGATAACAACAGTAATACACACAAATAATGACAGAAGGAATACTAATAATAATGATGGTTTCTGATTTATAAACAAGGTCACAAATTTTTTTTTTGGGGGGGGGGGCGATTAAATTGACCCAAGTACGTTACTGGTACTTTATTTTATAAGCTCCGTAAGAATGAAAGGCAAAGCTAACCTCGGCGGGATTTGAACTTAGAACGTAAAGTGCCATAACTCTATACTACAAAGAATAGTAAATATTAACGATTTATTTTATTGTCCAGATAGCCGCATAAAGTTAGGGACTGGACAATAACAATACAATGACGAAAAGCAGCAGATGGGAGAGTCAACAGAAGAAGAGGAATTGAGGGCACAATAAATATGATAAATAGCGATAAAAACAAAATATATATATGATAAATGTCAACAAAGAAAGTTCCCAAATATCATGGATGACTTGCTCATGTAAATGCAGAGACCAACACGCACCTTTAAAAAGTCCCGATTACTGTACCCTTTGAAGGGCAGTTTAATGGCTCTATCCGGTTGTTTTCTATTGTTTACAAAAGTAGAGTGAGAGTAGGTTCATTTCTCTAGATTCTGTTGCTAATGGCTACATTAATGACAGAAAGGCCGCTCAGGTATGTAGTCTCTATATTGCGTTTAGATGACATCGATATTCTGAAAGTAAACTTGATATGATGCGTAGTATCCTATGCATAAGAATGTATGTGGTTTGTTCGAAATGCCAGTGAGGTCTCCATCTAGTCTGACCTTAAATTCTAACATTTATTTTAACCTAATAATACTTTCATTTGATATGTTGTATGAAAACATCGTTTGAAAGTGATATTCGACAGTAAAATTCGTAATTCTGATAAATTCATTTCGATATATCCCGTGAAAGATCGTGTTTAGTTAGAGAATTCTAGACTTCTGATGAGACCTTATCGAGTATCCATCTCGGGGTCTTCTCTTACATGTTGCCTAATTTTCGGGCGTTCCCTGTTTATGAAGATATGACCTTGTTTGTTCTGTGTTGCTGTAAGTTATCTAAGTTGACCTACCTTAGGAGTATTTCTTACATGTGACCTAGTTTGGTGGCAGCTGTAGTACACGACCTACATTCAGTGTATCTATTGTTAGATATGAACTAATTCAAGATGTGGTCTAAATCTAGTGGAATGTACATTAGGTGACCTCGCTTGTTTTTATTCTTTATAAAATAAATAATCATATTTCATAAACCAAATCTAATTTCCTGTTGTTTCTATTTCTCATTATTTTTCAACCTTTGAGTTCAAATCTCGCCAAGATCAACTTTGCCTTTCATCCTTCCGTGGTTCATAAAATAAAGTACAAGGCAATTATTGTGGTTCGATTTAATCAACTTTCCTCCTCCCCCATCGTATTGCTGGACTTGTGTCTAAGATATTTCACAAGCTCTGTAACAACCATTATAACTGAAAACAGAATATTCATTTTTTCACTTTATTTATTTAATCAATTTAACTGTCCGTGTAGAGCTGGTAAGCCATGACAGACTGGGAAAAGCATCTAATATCACTTATATGACCAAGAAAAAAAAATAAGGAGAAAGTAGTACAGATACAAACCAACTAAATGGTTCTGGGTTGTTTTTTTTATTATTCTATTGTAGTCTTCATGAATTGGCAGAAATGACTGGTGGAATCTTTAAAACATTATTTCCTTTCCAGCCAGCGAAGTCTTTCAAGAATCATATTTAAAATGTCCCCCCCAGATAAGCCATGTCAGACAGAAAAAAAGTTTAGTACTGTTTCTTATATGTAAAACGAAATAAAATAATGAGAGAAAATAAAAATTAGAAGAAAAACTTTTAAGGTGAAAAAACAGGACAAATAATGAAAAATAAATGTTTCTGATTTTTCTTATATTCCTCTTAAATATTTTTGAAGCCTTTCTGAACGCGAAGACCTTATTTAAGGGTGATGAATCCTTAAAAATATATTGCAGCTCCAACCTTGCTTGGTAGCTTTTATAAATGACCAATATCTCTAATAAATAATTAGGATTGGTCTACTAAACACATACAAGGATTAGAACAGCATTGTATTCAGCTTGCAAACACGTGGTTATAGATTGTTAATGTCACAGGGTATAATTACAGAGAGTATTTCCATAATAAAAGTTCATTGATATTTCCTTCCCAGCACGATGTCGTGATCTGTTAAGGTCACAGAGTATAATTATTTATCGGGGTATTATGTATTACTGTATTAGGGACCTAATTGAAAGAGTTGAACATGTAAACGCTGAATGTCATACTGCATATATAAATATAAAAGTATTAAAACATTTACATATATATATATATATATATATATATATATATATATATATAGTATTAAGGATACTATTTATGGTTATGTATATACTAAAACTTTTTATAGTTATATATATTTTAAACCCTAAACAGTGAAAGACAGTAATTTATTACTACCTTATTACCAGTAAGATATATATATATATATATATATATATATATATATATATATATATATATATATATATATATATATATATATATATACATGTATGCATGCCTGACTTGGTATGAAGATACAGGCACACACACGTATATATATAAATATGTTTGTAAATATATATATATATAAGTGTGTGTGTGGGGCAGGGTTGTATGTATGTATTTCTATCTATATATTTTTTTCATAAGTGTTTTATATGTATATATACATATATGTGTGCGTGTGTGTCTAAGTGTGTATATATAGATGTATAATAGAGATAGAGAGACAAATGCGGGGTTTGAATTATTCAGTAAGCTAAGACACGTGTGGTATATTTTGTGCGCATGTGTGTGAAGAGATTATAATAAAATTTAACTTATAGAAAAACTAATCAAACGTAATTAACTTGATTTCCGATAAGAAAATATTTACTTCTTCAGCAGTACTGTGTAGTTCCATTATATCAGAGACTCGCATTAGATTATGCAATCAAACACAAGATATATGTCTTTCTAAACACACACCCACATGTATATATATACACACAAACACACACACATATATATATATATATATATATATACAAATATAGTGTATAATTTGATTAAGAAGTCGCACGAGCATATCGTTAACTCGTCGATAAGTATATTATAGCATTGTAATAGTTAATATATATATATATATATATATATATATATATATATATATATATATATATATATATATATATATATATATATACATATATATATATATATATATATATATATATATATATATATGTATATATATATATATATATATATATATATATATATATATATATATATACATATATATATATATATACATATATATATATATATATATATATATATATATGTATATATATATATATATATATATATATATATATATATATATATATATATATACATATATATATACACACATATATATATATATATAAATTCACATAAATATATATATACACACACATGTATGCATACATATACACTTATACACATATATGCATATATA
>OZ024751.1:37932688-37942688 GCA_964016885.1 Eledone cirrhosa
CAAGGAAGATGGCCGCCCTTAAACCTGTTTAATCTTCTTGACAGTTGATATGTGAACCGTTCAAGATGAAGACTCCCTCATTAGTTATTCACACTGTTAACCAGGGCAGCCATTGAAGCAGCTTTTCTTAGTTCTACTCTGCTGCTGTTGCTGTTGCTGTTGCTGCTGCTGTTGATGTTGATGTTGATGTTGTTGTTGTTGTTTGTAT
Organism: Eledone cirrhosa; assembly: GCA_964016885.1. NCBI lineage: Eukaryota > Metazoa > Mollusca > Cephalopoda > Octopoda > Eledonidae > Eledone > Eledone cirrhosa. The sequence continues at coordinate 37,932,897 of OZ024751.1, forward strand.
TGTTGTTGTTGTTTTTTTGTTTCTGTTTGTTGTTGTTGTTGTTGTTGTTGTTGCTGTGATGGCTTCTGTTGTTGGTACTGTTGTTGATGTCTTCATTTGTTTGTTGCTCTTGTTATAATGGTTGTTTTTGTTGTTACTGTTGCTGTTTTTGTTGCTATTTTCATTGTTGCAATGTCTGATTTTGTTTTGTTGTTGTTATTGCTGTTGTTGTCTTTGTTGTTGTTGTTGTTGGTGTTGTTGTTGTTGTTGTTGTTTTCTTTTTGTTGCTGTAATGACTGCTTCTTTTGCTGCTGGTGTTGCTGTGTCTAGCTATGATATAGCTGTTGTTTCTGCTGTCACAATGTCTGCTTTCGCCACTGTTGCTGATGTTGCTGCTGCTGCTGCAGCTCTTGTTGTTATGGCTAGCCATGTTGTCTCGATTGGTATTGTCTTCCTTTCGTTGTTATTGCTGCTGTTGTTGCTGTTGTTATTGCTGTTGTTGTTATTGCTGCTGTTGTCGCTGTTGTTATTGCCGTTGTTGTCGCTGTTGTTGTCGCTGTTGTTGTTATTGTTGCTGTTCGTATTTCTCTCTGTTCCTATTGTGGAAGGTTTGTTCCTATTGTGGAAGGTCTGTTCCTATTGTTTATGGTAAAATCGTTAGAGTGTTGCTGGATATTTCTTTCGGTTCTCTGCGTTCTGAGTTCTAATCCTGCCTTACTCTACTCCGCCTCTCACCCACATTGCAATCCTCTCTCATCCTTCCATCTCTCACAACCTAAAAGTTCCGCTGAAACAAAGGAATCTGGATCAAGATGTCGCAATGTCTGCTCCTGATTGCAGGAGTTCCTGAAACTCTTAACGAAAGCTTGATATATACGACTAAGTCGTACTCGATTGCGAGAGTCGGCTGTAGTTTGTAGTTTTACTCATTCTTGCTGTTTTGATGTTGATGCTATTGTGATGTTGATGGTGTTGTTGTCGCTGTTGTCATATTGATGTTGTTGTTGATACTGTTGTGGCGCTGATGTTGTTGATGTTGTTGTGAGGCTGAAGTTTATTTTGTGGATGCTGTTGTTGTTGCTGATGCTGTTGTTGTTGATACTGATGTCACTATTGTGATGCTGATACTGATGATGTTATTGTGATGCTTGTGTTATTGTGATGCTGGTGTTATTGTGATGCTGGTGTTATTTTTGATGATGTTGATGTTGTTGTTGCTTATGTTGTTGTTGCTTATGTTGTTGATGCTGATACTATTGTTGTTGCTGTTGTTGTGTTGATGTTGTTGTTGCTTATGTTGTTGTTGCTTATGTTGTTGATGCTGATACTATTGTTGTTGCTGTTGTTGTGTTGATGTTGTTGTTGTTGTTGTTGTTGTTGTTGTTGTGTTGATGTTTCATTAACGTTGTCTTTGTTGCTGCTTTTTCTGTTGTTTTCATTGTTTTCATTTTGTTGTTTATGTCAATGTTGTTGTTGTTATTGCTGTAGTTACTGTATTGCCGTTTTTTATATGTGTTGTTTATGTTAGTGTTTTTCTTGTTGTTTTTAATGTTGTTGTTGTTGTATCGTCTTTGTATACCGCTGCTGCTGCTGCTGCTGTTTGTGCTGCTGCAGTTGTTGTTTTTCCTGCTGCTGCTAATGCACGTATTGCTGCTGCAGTTGTTTTTCCTGCTGCTGGTATTGCAAGTATTGCTGCTGATATTTTCATTGTATTGCTGCTGCAATTGTCATTGTTTCAGCTGATGCTGGTGATGATGATGTCATTATTATTGTCATTTCTATTGATCTTCCTATTATAGGTGCACTTAAAGTCCTTATTATTGCTGCTGCAGTTGGTGTTGTTGCTGCAGTCGGTGTTGCTGCTGCAGTTGGTGTTGTTGCTGCAGTCGGTGTTGCTGCTGCAGTTGGTGTTGCTGCTGCATTTGGTGTTGCTGCTGCATTTGGTGTTGCCGCTGTAGTTGGTGTTGCTGCTGCAGTTGGTGTGCTGCTGCAGTTGGTGTTGTTGCTGCAGTCGGTGTTGCTGCTGCAGTTGGTGTTGCTGCTGCAGTTGGTGTTGCTGCTGCATTTGGTGTTGCTGCTGCAGTTGGTGTGCTGCTGAAGTTGGTGTTGTTACTTCAGTTGTTTTTATGGCTGCAGTTGTTGTTCCTGCTGCAGTTGATGTGCTGCTGCAGTTGGTGTTGTTGCTGCAGTTGTTATTGCTGTAGTAGTAGTAGTAGTGGTGGTGGTGGTGGTGGTGGTGGTGGTGGTGGTGGTGGTGGTGGTGGTGGTGGTGGTGGCGGTAGTGGTAGTAGTAGTAGTAGTAGTGGTGGCGGTAGTGGTAGTAGAAGTAGTAGTAGTAGTAGTAGTAGTAGTAGTAGCAGAAGTAGCAGTAGTGGTAGTAGTGGTGGTGGTAGTGGTGCTGGTAGTAGTAGCAGTAGCAGTAGTAGTAGCAGTATAGTAGTAGCAGTAGTAGTAGTAGTAGTAGTAGTAGTAGTAGTAGTAGTAGTAGTAGTAGTAGTAGTAGTAGTAGTAGTAGTAGTAGTGGTGGTGGTGGTGGTAGTAGTAGTAGTAGTAGTAGTAGTAGTAGTAGTAGTAGTAGTTGTAGTAATAGTAGTAGTGGTAGTAGTAGTAGTAGTAGTAGTAGTAATAGTAGTAGTAGTAGTAGTAGTAGTAGTAGTTGTTGTTTTTGTTTTTGTTGTTGTTGCAGTTGCTGTTGTTGTTATTGATTTTGTTTCAATTGTTGTTGTTGTTGTCGTTGTTATATATGGTGATAATATTGTTGCTGCTGCTGTTGCTGTTGTCGTTATTATCAATGCTGCTGATGTTATTAAGGATGATGCTGTTGTTGTTGTTGCTGTAGTTATTATTTATGTTGTTGTTGTTGTTGCTGCTGTAGTTATTATTTATGTTGTTGTTGTTGTTGTTGTTGCTGTAGTTATTATTTATATTGTTGTTGTTGTTGTTGTTGTTGTTGCTGCTGTAGTTATTATTTATATTGTTGTTGTTGTTGTTGCTGTAGTTATTATTTATATTGTTGTTGTTGTTGCTGTAGTTATTATTTATATTGTTGTTGTTGTTGCTGTAGTTATTATTTATGTTGTTGTTGTTGTTGTTGTTGTTGCTGTAGTTATTATTTATTTATTTATGTTGTTGTTGTTGTTGTTGCTGCAGTTATTATTTATGTTGTTGTTGTTGTTGTTGTTGCTGTAGTTATTATTTATGTTGTTGTTGTTGTTGTTGTTGTTGTTGTTGCTGTAGTTATTATTTATGTTGTTGTTGTTGTTGTTGCTGTAGTTATTATTTATGTTGTTGTTGTTGTTGTTGTTGCTGTAGTTATTATTTATTTATGTTGTTGTTGTTGTAGATATTGCTGATGTTGTTCTACTACTATTTACCTCATCTACGTATTTTTCTGTTCTTGTCATTCTTACTGCTGCACCTGCAACTACAGAGCTTGTTGTCGTTGTTGTTGTTGTTACTGCTGTTGTTGTTGTTGTTGTTACTGATGTTGTTGTTGTTGTTGTTGTTGTTGTTGTTGTTGTTGTTGTTGTTGTTGTTGTTGTTGTTGTTGTTGTTGTTGTTGTTGTTGTTATTGTTGTTGTTACTGATGTTGTTGTTGTTGTTGTTACTGCTGTTGTTGTTAGTGCTGTTGTTGTTAGTGCTGTTGTTGTTACTGCTGTTGTTGTTACTGCTGTTGTTGTTGTTGTTGTTACTGATGTTGTTGTTGTTGTTGTTGTTACTGCTGTTGTTGTTAGTGCTGTTGTTGTTACTGCTGTTGTTGTTACTGCTGCTGTTGTTGTTGTTGTTGTTGTTGTTACTGCTGTTGTTGTTACTGCTGTTGTTGTTACTGCTGTTGTTGTTACTGCTGTTGTTGTTACTGCTGTTGTTGTTGTTGTTACTTCTGTTGCTGTTGTTGTTACTGCTGTTGTTGTTACTGCTGTTGTTGTTGTTGTTACTTCTGTTGTTGTTGTTGTTGTTACTGTTATTGTTGTTTCTGCTGTTGTTGTTACTGCTGTTGTTGTTACTGCTGTTGTTGTTACTGCTGTTGTTGTTACTGCTGTTGTTGTTGTTGTTACTGCTGTTATTGTTACTGCTGTTGTTGTTACTGTTGTTGTTGTTACTGCTGTTGTTGTTACTGCTGTTGTTGTTGTTGTTGTTACTGTTTTTGTTGTTACTGTTGTTGTTGTTACTGCTGTTGTTGCTGTTGTTACTGCTGTTGTTGTTGTTGTTACTGTTGTTGTTGTTACTGTTGTTGTTGTTACTGTTGTTGTTGTTACTGTTGTTGTTGTTACTGCTGTTGTTGTTGTTGTTGTTACTGTTGTTGTTGTTACTGTTGTTGTTGTTACTGCTGTTGTTGCTGTTGTTACTGCTGTTGTTGTTGTTGTTACTGTTGTTGTTGTTGTTGTTACTGTTGTTGTTGTTACTGTTGTTGTTGTTACTGCTGTTGTTGTTGTTGTTGTTACTGTTGTTGTTGTTACTGTTGTTGTTGCTGTTGTTACTGCTGTTGTTGTTGTTGTTACTGTTGTTGTTGTTACTGTTGTTGTTGTTGTTGTTACTGTTGTTGTTGTTACTGTTGTTGTTGTTACTGTTGTTGTTGTGACTGTTGTTGTTGTTACTGCTGTTGTTGTTACTGTTGTTGTTGTTACTGCTATTGTTGTTGTTGTTGTTGTTGTTACTGTTGTTGTTGTTGTTACTGTTGTTGTTGTTACTGTTGTTGTTGTTACTGCTGTTGTTGTTACTGCTGTTGTTGTTACTGCTATTGTTGTTGTTGTTGTTGTTACTGTTGTTGTTGTTACTGTTGTTGTTGTTACTGTTGTTGTTGTTACTGTTGTTGTTGCTGTTGTTACTGCTGTTGTTGTTGTTGTTACTGTTGTTGTTGTTACTGTTGTTGTTGTTGTTGTTGTTACTGTTGTTGTTGTTACTGTTGTTGTTGTTACTGTTGTTGTTGTTACTGTTGTTGTTGTTACTGTTGTTGTTGCTGTTGTTACTGCTGTTGTTGTTGTTGTTACTGTTGTTGTTGTTACTGTTGTTGTTGTTGTTGTTGTTACTGCTGTTGTTGTTACTGCTGTTGTTGTTACTGCTGTTGTTGTTACTGCTGTTGTTGTTACTGCTGTTGTTGTTGTTGTTACTTCTGTTGCTGTTGTTGTTACTGCTGTTGTTGTTACTGCTGTTGTTGTTGTTGTTACTTCTGTTGTTGTTGTTGTTGTTACTGTTATTGTTGTTTCTGCTGTTGTTGTTACTGCTGTTGTTGTTACTGCTGTTGTTGTTACTGCTGTTGTTGTTACTGCTGTTGTTGTTGTTGTTACTGCTGTTATTGTTACTGCTGTTGTTGTTACTGTTGTTGTTGTTACTGCTGTTGTTGTTACTGCTGTTGTTGTTGTTGTTGTTACTGTTTTTGTTGTTACTGTTGTTGTTGTTACTGCTGTTGTTGCTGTTGTTACTGCTGTTGTTGTTGTTGTTACTGTTGTTGTTGTTACTGTTGTTGTTGTTACTGTTGTTGTTGTTACTGTTGTTGTTGTTACTGCTGTTGTTGTTGTTGTTGTTACTGTTGTTGTTGTTACTGTTGTTGTTGTTACTGCTGTTGTTGCTGTTGTTACTGCTGTTGTTGTTGTTGTTACTGTTGTTGTTGTTGTTGTTACTGTTGTTGTTGTTACTGTTGTTGTTGTTACTGCTGTTGTTGTTGTTGTTGTTACTGTTGTTGTTGTTACTGTTGTTGTTGCTGTTGTTACTGCTGTTGTTGTTGTTGTTACTGTTGTTGTTGTTACTGTTGTTGTTGTTGTTGTTACTGTTGTTGTTGTTACTGTTGTTGTTGTTACTGTTGTTGTTGTTACTGTTGTTGTTGTTACTGCTGTTGTTGTTACTGTTGTTGTTGTTACTGCTATTGTTGTTGTTGTTGTTGTTGTTACTGTTGTTGTTGTTGTTACTGTTGTTGTTGTTACTGTTGTTGTTGTTACTGCTGTTGTTGTTACTGCTGTTGTTGTTACTGCTATTGTTGTTGTTGTTGTTGTTACTGTTGTTGTTGTTACTGTTGTTGTTGTTACTGTTGTTGTTGTTACTGTTGTTGTTGCTGTTGTTACTGCTGTTGTTGTTGTTGTTACTGTTGTTGTTGTTACTGTTGTTGTTGTTGTTGTTACTGTTGTTGTTGTTACTGTTGTTGTTGTTACTGTTGTTGTTGTTACTGTTGTTGTTGTTATTGCTGTTGTTGTTACTGCTGTTGTTGTTACTGCTATTGTTGTTGTTGTTGTTGTTACTGTTGTTGTTGTTACTGTTGTTGTTGTTACTGTTGTTGTTGTTACTGCTGTTGTTGTTACTGCTGTTGTTGTTACTGCTATTGTTGTTGTTGTTGTTGTTACTGTTGTTGTTGTTACTGTTGTTGTTGTTACTGTTGTTGTTGTTACTGTTGTTGTTGTTACTGCTGTTGTTGTTACTGCTGTTGTTGTTACTGCTATTGTTGTTGTTACTGTTGTTGTTGCTGTTGTTGTTGTTGTTACTGCTGTTGTTGTTGTTGTTGTTGTTACTGTTGTTGTTGTTACTGTTGTTGTTGTTACTGCTATTGTTGTTGTTGTTGTTGTTACTGTTGTTGTTGTTACTGTTGTTGTTGTTACTGTTGTTGTTGTTACTGTTGTTGTTGTTACTGTTGTTGTTGTTACTGCTGTTGTTGTTGTTGTTACTGTTGTTGTTACTGTTGTTGTTGTTACTGCTGTTGTTGTTGTTGTTGTTACTGTTGTTGTTGTTGTTGTTACTGCTATTGTTGCTGTTGTTACTGTTGTTGTTGTTACTGCTATTGTTGTTGTTGTTACTGCTATTGTTGTTGTTGTTACTGTTGTTGTTGTTACTGCTATTGTTGTTGTTGTTACTGCTATTGTTGTTGTTGTTACTGTTGTTGTTGTTACTGCTATTGTTGTTGTTGTTACTGTTGTTGTTGTTGTTGTTACTGTTGTTGTTGTTGCTGTTGTTGTTGTTACTGCTATTGTTGTTGTTGTTACTGCTGTTGTTGTTGTTGTTACTGCTGTTATTGTTGTTATTGATGTTGTTGTTGTTACTGATGTTGTTGTTGTTGTTACTGCTATTCTTCTATGTATTGCTATAGATACTTCTTTTGTTGCTGTTATTGTTGTTAATGATGCAGCTGCTAATATTGCTGCTGGTATTTCTGATGTAGTTGCTGCTGCTGCTGCTGCTACTACTGCTGCTGCTACTGCTGTTTCAGTGTGTGGTGGCGGTGGTGGCGGCGGTGGCGGCGGCGGCCGTGGTGTTTCAATTAACTCTGCTGCTTTTGATACTGGTGATGATGATGCTGGAGGTGGTGGTGGTGGTGGTGGTGGTGGTGGTGGTGGTGGTGGTGGTGGTGGTGGGTGATCGTTATGATGCCGTTGATTACAAGGATGATGATGATGATGAATGTGATGTTGAGAAGGAAGAGGGGGGAGAAGGATAATGACGATAAAGATGATACAATGATGATGATGATCATCGTGAAGATGAGGACGATGACGAAAAAGATGATATAAATGATATTTATGATGATGATGATGACATGGACGATAATGATGACTGTTAGGAGGGGGTGGGGGATCTGGACTGTGACGTTGATGGTGATGGTAGATGATGATGACGATAATGATAACGATGGTGATGATGATGACGATAGTGATGATGAGGAGGATAGTGATAATGATGACGATGGTAATGACGATGGTGATGATGATGGTGATGATGATGACGATGGTGATGACGATGATAATAATGATGATGGTGTTGAGGATAATAATGACTATGACGATGATGAAGATGACGAAGACGATAATCAGGATGAGGAGGAGGTGGATGAGTAGGAGGAAGAAGAGTAGGAGGTGGGTGAGTAGGAGGTGGAAGAGTAGAAGGTGGATGAGTAGGAGGTGGAAGAGTAGGAGGTGGATGAGTAGGAGGAAGAAGAGTACAAGAAGAATGATGATGCTTTAAAGAAATACTTAAGTAAAGTACTTGATGAAAAAGAAAAAGAGTGTGTGACATATTCCAGCATTGTGATGGCACACAAGAATACCAAGTTGTAGAATAAATTAATTCCATTTATAATAGTTTATTTTATTCCCCATTCTTTACTTTAATTTTATTTTATTTTATTTTATTTTATTTTATTTTATTTTATTTTATTTACAATTATTTTCTAATTGAATTTTTCAACTTTTCTTTAACAGCTTTTGTGTTTGTCTTTTGATTTTTAGTATTTTGTTTATTATTTTAGTTTGTTTTTTGTGCTTGTTATTTTTTTAATTTCCTTGGTTTAATTAAGTTCGGCAACCATGACACAGTTGCCTAGACTCATGCGATGACGTGTTTTTAGTTATTTTCTATTGTTATTTTGTATTATCGTTTCATTTTATTTATTTCTTATTTTTGCCTTTTTTGGAGAGGGGGGGGGGGCTATTTCTGATATCCTTATATTCTATAACGGGCCGTATATTCTGTTAGAATACACACACACACACACACACACACACACACACACACACACATATATATATATATATATATATATATATATATACGTGTGGGTGTGTAACTAGAGGAAACAGCTTAAAGCTACTGATAAAAAAATGTTATGGTTAACAGGCGCTAATTTTCTCATTTGCATATTTGTATATTTAGCTGGCAGCGCATACAAACTAAAAATATAGACAAATAAATATACTACTGGAACAGCGTGTATGGGGATACATTTTGAATAATTTTGCTTAGTAAACATTTAGTACGTTTAGTAAACATGCACTCAGCATATTCTGGTAAAAGATCATGAAGTTATATATATAAATATTTTTACGTGCCTAAATATTTATCTTTTATTAGTCTCACTGCTTCTTTCCCCTTCCCATTCTCTCTTCATATATATATATATATATATATATATATATACATATATATATATATATATATATATATATATATATATATATATATATATATATATAGTGAAAAAGTGAAGAATAACATGGTCGGCTGTACAAAAAGGGTTTTATTTACAGTATCAACAATTGTTTCATTTTTCAGGTGAATCTAAAACCGCTAATCACTCGAAATTGTGAGTACAGAGTACTCACAACCTCTAACTGGATTACCTGTTATCCCATATATATATATATATATATATATATATATATATATAAAATATTAAAAAAATAATGAATAAAACAATGAAACAGTTCCTTATATTAAACAAAAAAAGTTCATTATTTAACGATCGTTTCTGGGATATATATGTGTTAGAATTGGCATGTATATTTAACAGATCTATGTACAAAATTATACAAAATTATACAAACTATCAAAATTAAATATTCATAACAACTCATATATATGCCGTCTTCAGAAATAATTATTTCTGAAGACGGCATATATATGAGTTGTTATGTATATTTAATTTTGATAGTTTGTATAATTTTGTATAATTTTGTACATAGATCTGTTAAATATACATGCCAATTCTAACACATATATATCCCAGAAACGATCGTTAAATAATGAACTTTTTTTGTTTAATATAAGGAACTGTTTCATTGTTTTATTCATTATTTTTTAAATATTTTATCTTGACTCTGTATTCCGTTTGTCTTTCACCGAAAGTGATTTTTCATTGCATCTCTTCTTTCCATGATATCCGGATTACATTGAGTTCTTCATACGGATTGAACACTACCGTGAACTCTTGGTAGATTTATCTACATATATATATATATATATATATATATATATATATATATATATATATATATATATATATATATATATATGTATATATATATATATCGTTTGTACTTGTCTGACAATGACTTGGTC
>OZ024751.1:37947688-37950188 GCA_964016885.1 Eledone cirrhosa
TAACTATTTATGATGTTAACACTCACACATTCCGTTCTTTGCGTGTATAAATACACACCCACTCTCACATATAGAGACATCAACACACAAAACAACACACATCTATCTATCTATCTTTTAATCTATATCCTTATATACAGGGTGTTCCAAATGTCACAATACCATTTTATTTAATACATATATATAATGGTTTCTTTTTGGCACAAGGTCAGCAATTTACCAGTGCATTACTGGTACTTTATGTTATCGACCCCTTAAGGATTAAAGCCAAAGTTAACCTCGCCAGGATTTGAACTCAGAATAGCAAGGGCCGTAACTCAATGCGTCAAAGCATGGTGTCCGACCCTCCACCGATACTGCCAATCCATCGCCCTCATATAGATATATATAATGGTCTAATGAATTGGAACACCCCCCACCCCCATGGTTCCCCCCATCTCTCTGTGTCTATATATATATATATATGTGTGTGTGTATGTGTGTGTGAATGAATTAATGTATATATATATATATATATATATATATATATATATATATATATATATATATATAATATATATATATTTATAATGAAATAAAATAACAAGGACGATTGGTTTTTCCTTCATTACGTTTATTGGCTGGTGGCGCGCATTTCGCCACTGATAAGCTGAAGGTTCGATCTCTATCGATCTAATCCGGCTGAATCTACAGTAACTCCAAGTTACACTCCCTGTATATATATATATATATATATATATATATATATATATATAAATATATATATATATATTTGATGTGAAAATGGGAATAGCAAAACTTACATATACATTACTATACATTACTATACATTACTATACACTACAGAGTCTTTGATAAATCTCTTGTGCTAAACTAATGCCTCGCTGAACCGATATACTTGGTGTCTTTATCACGTTCTTCAGGTGATCGACTGTCTTCAATTTTTGAATTCTTACCGATTGAATAAGTCATTTGTCTGCCGTCTGTAATTTAATCGTAAATGGTGAATGTTGCTTCAAACGCTTTTGTGTCGTTATTTTTTCCTGACTAATTTTTTTTCTTTTTATACTTATATGTCTCTAATACCCCGCTGTCTCTATTCCATTACATCTTTTATTTATTTATTTATGTGTTTATATATGTTCTTGTTTGTTGTTTATATATATATATATATATGTATATATTTATCTATTGGGCATATCGAACAGATGCATGCGAACATTGTAGTTCTGAATGCAAGGTAAAAGTTGACATCTTTATAAATCATTGTTGAATGTCATGGCTGTATTATACATTGACTAAATTATTGATATATTATCAAAGACGATCTCCTTTAAGTTCCACATATAGCGAGATAGTGATGCCAGTTGTTTTTATTATTATTTTTATTATTTATATCCTTTTATTCTAGTATTACTACTTGTTTCTTTGTATCTGTGAACGATCCTTTTGTAAAGACTTTTATAGTCTTATATTTGGTAGCATCTTCCCCGCTGGTCTTTATATTTCGGTACACTAGTAACTGTGTACTACATTTATATGAGATATAGATATCGAGAAAATTACTGGGTATTTATTTTTACTATACGAGAATTTGGATAGTGAGATATTGTATTACCTAGCAACAAACAAAATACTAGACCGTCTCCTTCTTTATCTCTGCTGTTCTTTCTTGTCCTCCTCTCTTTGGTTCTCTCTCTCTCTCTCCTTCCTTCTTTCTCTTTCTACATCTCTACCTCACTGTCGTTATCTCTGTCTGTCTGACTATGCATGTATATATGTATGAGTGTGTGTCTGTGTGTATGTGTACATACATACATATATATACATATATATATATATATATACAATCAGATACATATGTATAAGTTGTGTGAATGTGTGCGTGTGTACCCGTGGACAGATAAGCACCCACCATCTTTACATTACCATTACATGCAGTATATGATGACTGTACCACTACGATTTCATCAAAAATCGAGGGTCCACGGTTGGTCGTGAATATATTACTGAGTATCGTCAGAAGAAACCAGTATTGAAATACGGATAATTCATTTAGGAGAATGTATTTTTCTTCAGATTCGATAAAATAGCTCTCAGCCAAGTAAATCTATTGAATACTCTTCATTCTATATAGGATATTAGCTCTAATCAAATGCAAATATTCGAAATTATGAAAGTATCTCATCATATAATGCCTATTTTTATGTATAGTTTTCTGAATGTTCTATAAAATGCATATCTGGTCGAGCAAATGCATTTAGATTGTATCAACCTCGTTCTTTATATAATATTTTGTCTAGTCCGACGAAACCAGTATAGAAATACAAAGCAGCGGAATGTATTTTCGGTCAGATACCGCTTTCTACGCGCTATCTCTTCTCTTCTATACACCATAGTTACAGACAATTTTCTCAACGCAACCGATTGCCTGGAAAAGATCAAAAGCAAACTGCATGGTTATTTCTTAATTCAAAATTAACCATTTACACATTCTTCC
>OZ024751.1:37952688-37975188 GCA_964016885.1 Eledone cirrhosa
CAAGAAGGGCTTCACTCGTAGAAGAACTAAATATATTATATACTGCAGATTTACATTGTAATTACACGTGCATTATTTTGGACGGTTTCAACATACCCACCATCAGTTTATCGATTATTTTCACTCAGCTTGTATTATTATTGCCGTTACTATAACAACAACTATCGATGTAACGCTTGGAGTCTTTTGTGAAAACCTCTGAAGCTGATTGTTGTTGACAATAAATGAAAAGGCGTACGTACGCACGTTAGTTCGTCAGTACGTTAACACACATACACCTGCACAGATATATGCATATATACATACACATATGTATTTTGATACGTACAAAGATATGTGTCTGCCTGTGTATATTATGCATGAATACTAAATGTGTTCTGAGTGTACTTTGTACTTTATAGTATATCTAACGATAAAAGAAAGGAAACACAATGTGGAAACTATTGTAAAATGTGCAACAGGTTTAGTGTAATATGTCGGTTCTCTTTATTGATGTCTCTCCCAAAATATCTACAGCAGTTACAAGAGATGTTATATTCGTGGTTGCTGTCTAGCAAAACCAGTGAAGTAAAAAGTACAGCTGCCATAATTTGAGTGCAATGCAAAGCTTTGAATATATTGCTAGATATTTCAATAGCAATTGTTCGCTCGTTGTATCTGATGATATAACAAGCTTGATATAACGATTTCATATGACAATGACAATATACAAGATCATATAATCTCCAACAATATTTCACATCGTAAACATATTATGACACAGCAGTGACGTTTACAGAACTGACAAGAAGTTGATATTCATATTCTGAAACATACACAATATATAGTCTTATATAACAATATTACAGAAGAGGAGAGATTAACATATAGATTAATAAAAACAGTGTGTGAAATGGTGATTCAATTGTTATATTGATTGTTATAATGAGATTTAGATATTTACATAAAGTTATATGTATAGGTAAATTCATTGAGTATACACCATAACGACAGCCGTCGTTGGACTATTGAGTATGATTTGGTAGAATGTATCATGCTTTCGTTGCGGGTTGTAGTTGCCCGTAGAACGGGACCATTACAGAAAAACCCCTGTATGACTCACTTCTTCGGTTCAGTGGAACATTGACTCTGTGATAGCTGGAAGAAAAGGGGACTGCACAACATGGTAAATTATTTATTGACCCCGAAAGATAAGATGGATATCGGTGAGATATGAAATCTGAAGGTCCAAACGTGCAAAAATACCCAAGTGTCTAACAACGATGGCATATCAAAATACTTACACTCCATATATATACAGTGTTCCCCAAAAATGTATACATATATACTTCACCACCAATTTAATCAAAGTGTGTATACATTTTTGAGACATCCTGTATATATATATCTATATATATGTATGATTCTCACAAAATTTATATATATATATATATATATATATATATATATATATATATATATATATATATATATATATATATATATATATATAAATGGTGTTTCGTAATTTAATGGCTTAGACCTACTTGCAGGTATGTAATAGCGTTGCAACTTATGTCTATACTCTTATTCAATTACCAATATATATATATATATATATATATACATAGACAACAACTAATATATCTATATATATCTGTATATATGTATGATTCTCGGTAAATTTATATATATATATATATATATATATATATATATATACATAGACAACTAATGGTTGTACACGTAGATTTACAGGCTTTCTGGATAATCAAATTGTTACGTTGATTTATTTGATTAATGATATCATATCGATATTTCGATAAATTAACTGAAACATAGACGAATATATAATACATAGGAATTATGTATTAATAATATTTAACGGTATTTATATCTAATAAAATAAACAATATCGTTTTAGTCAATTACAGGCGTTATTTATATATTTTCATTAACACATTTGTACAGCTTTATTATTTACCTACTGTTGCCCTTTGTGGCTAACTTAAGTTTCAGAATGTATTTATCATGTGAATGGCAACATTATAACACACACATATTATATATATATATATATATATATATATATATATATATATATATATATATATATATATATATATATATATAATATGTGTGTGTTATAATGTTGCCATTCACATGATAAATACATTCTGAAACTTAAGTTAGCCACAAAGGGCAACAGTAGGTAAATAATAAAACTGTACAAATGTGTATATATATATATATATATATATATATATATATATATATATATATATATATATATATATATATATATATATATATATATATATATATATATATATATATATATATATATATATATATATATATATATATATATATATATATATATATATATATATATATATATATATATATATATATATATATATATATATATATATATATATATATATATATATATATATATATATATATATATATATATATATAGATATATAGATATATATATATATATATATATATATATATATATATAATATATATATAGATATATATATATAGATATATATATATATAGAGATATATATATATATATAGATATATATATATATATATATATATATATATATATATATATATATATATATATATATATATATGGTCGGTGGATTGGCTGTATCGGTAGAGGGTGGTGACGCCATGGCTTTGCAACAAAGAATTACGGTCCATTATGGTATAAGATCAAATCCCGCCAAGGTTAACTTTGCCTTTCATCCTTACGGGGTCGATAAAATAAAGTACCAGTAATGCACTGGGGTAATTGTTGGCCTTGTGGCAAAAGTTGAAACAATTATATATATATATATATATGTATATATATATATATATATATATAGAAAGAGAGAGAGAGAGACCCAACGACCCTCTCAGGAATAGGTGGGCGAAGAAGAATATATATATATATATATATATATATTTATTAAAATAACAGATTAAAGTTTAAGCAAAGAATCGCTGCTTTCACCCTTATATATATATATATATCTAACGTTTGGATTTGTACATAGGAGAAGTACTCAATACGAGAATAGTGTAGTGTACAATGTTTTCTTATTGCACTGGAATTACTCTCTGTTTCATATTACAAATATATGTATATGTGGGTGAGAGTAAGAGAATGAGCGTGTGCGTATGTTTGTGTGTGGGTGTGTGTGCATGAGAGAGGAGGGGTGAGTGGTAAAGAGAGTTACCAGCAAAATAATGAAGAATGGAGATTGTATGACTCATAGATTAAGTAAAGGATGAATCCTCTGAAAACAAAAAGTTGAGAAAATATTTCAATATACATATGTATATATTCTCTATTGGAGACATGGAGAGTTTTCACAGTTGCTTTCCATCAGTCATTCACACGAACAAGTTGTTCTCGGTTTCAAAACCAATCGTTTATACCCATCAAAAGGTTGTTGTTATTATTTAATGCACTGTTGGTAACCATACACAGCAAATCAATACACTTACATGCATTAAATATATGCAAGACAATAGATTTATAAATGCATGCATACACTTGTAAGCACGCAATTCTGCATTCACGTAACTAAATGTGTCTCATCCGTGTTGCGTCCGGTTTTTTTTTTTTGTGTTTTCTAAGTGTGTATAATTCTGCCCATTATATATGTATGTATGAATATATATATATATATATATATATATATATATATATATATATATATATATATATATATATATATATATATATATATATATATATATATATATATATATATATATATATATGGGTTTCCTTTAATGTGCTTTGGTTTCAAATCTTGTTCATAGTTAAGCTGTGGGCTATTTCTATATTCTGCTTATGTCGCAGGTAGCTTCGTATTTTTAGGTTAAGCAAGTATATTCGTTTTATATTATTTCTCATTTATTTGCTGTGCCATTACTCCGTTAGTTTGATCAGGTTAACCATTCCGTTAATTCATATAGGGTTTGGATTCGATGAATTAGTGATTGGGGAGCTTTCGGTTCGTTAAGTAAGATAAGGTGTAGATTAGTTTAATCGCTGGGTAGCTGTGGATTGATGTAGAATCATTTACGTCGGAGTTAAGGCAATTGCCGGTCTTAGTCATGTATATGATACTGTGTGGACTGAGAGCCTTGTTGATTGGCTTCCACATAACCCCTTCTCTGTATGATCGGCTTTTATTGCAATTGATTGTGGTTATGTATAACACTGAATTGGTGCAGTTTGTTTAGGTTAAGGCGATTGACAGACTTATATATATATACATATATATATATATATATATATGCACACACACATATATACACACACATGTACACACATGTACACACACACACACATATATATATATATATATATATAAATAGCTAAAGAGTCAGGAGCCCGACGTCTGAGTTCCGGCCATTCGACTGCTAGGTCTGAACCTAGCTGAACCTAGCTCTCGAAACGGCTGGAGCTCACCCGTCGGGGTCCAGACTCTTTTCCCATTACCCACTCTACTAACCAATATCGAGTACTTTGGTGCGCTATGGTCCAACTTACCACACTTCCTTCGTTTTGTATATATATATATATATATATATATATATATATATATATATATATATATATATATATATATGTAAAGTTATATTTTAAATTGTTGGGTTACAACTAGTAAATATTTATAACTGATATAAAAGCACTCGACAAATATTTGGAGTATATTAACAATATTAAATAAATGGAAAACTATATTTATAAAACCATATTTATTTCATTATATATATTTCGGGGATATCATATTAACAATATGCTATGCCTTCATCAGACAAAATAGAATATAAACAGTTTTATAGATAAATAGATTCGACATACCGTAATAAACACCGACTTCATTTGAAGAGGTTTACGCTAGCAGTAAACCTCTTTACTGCTCGCGTAAACCTCTTCAAATGAAGTCGGTGTTTATTACGGTATGTCGAATCTATTTATCTATAAAACTGTTTATATTCTATTTTGTCTGATGAAGGCATAGCATATTGTTAATATGATATCCCCGAAATATATATAATGAAATAAATATGGTTTTATAAATATAGTTTTCCATTTATTTAATATTGTATATATATATATATATATATATATATAAATCCTAACTAGATTCAAATTCAAGGTAGCATTAGAACTCATACATATATATATACTGTTAAATTTAAATTTAACATAAATGAACTATTAGCACAGAACATTTAAATGTACGCCCAAGCAGTAACACAACAGATTACATGGCTTCATATTTCATATGAGAATCGATATAAATTTTTTACAGGTATTATGAAGACTTATCATTTAGTAGATTTAATATGAATTAAATATTCTTTGGACAATCCTTGCTTATTGATAACTGAAAAAATATGCGTTTCCCTTGTGTGTGTGTGTGTGTTTGTATACATGTATGTGCAGGTGTGTGCGTGTGTTAATTGAAATAAATGTACTTGAAGATGATTGATAGATGTGTGTAGTGTGTAACAGAGTGTTTGTTATGATTGAGGTGTGCGTTAATGTCCTTGTATGTATGTATGTATGTGTGTGTATATATGTATATATATATATACATATATATATGGATGGATATATATATATATAGAGAGAAATAGATGTATATATTTATATATATTAATATGTATATATATGTATATATATGGATATACATATGTATATATGTATATATATATATATATATAGAGAGAGAGAGAGAGAGAGAGAATATGTATATATATATATGTGTGTGTGTGTGTGCGCGAGTGTATGTATTTACGTATGTTCAATGCCTGCGTTTCCCTATTGATATGCCTGTCTCTTAAAAGGAAAGATATGTTAACACGGTACCACTATAACAATACAAAAGTTTGAATTCATTGATTGTCAGTCATTGGCAATATACTAAGAACTTCTCTCTGCCGAGTCGAACATGTTAACCTCGCATATATAAAATTGATTGAAGACACGCATATACATATGTATACACAAACAGACATGTACATATACACACATATACACGCATATACACCCATGCGCATTCACAGAAAAATCTGGACTTTCTGATACAAATGTATACAATTCAGAGGCTCTCGTACTCAGTATTCCAAGACATGTAAATACTCACAACATGCACGGGCATGCGCATAAGACACACATATACATACATACACACACACATACATACATATATATATATATATATATATATATATATATATATATATATACATATACAGGCAGGTGCACAAACATACATATATACAAACATACTAATACATCTGCACTAATACATTGTATCCTCATGAAAAATGCATAACACACACGCACATATACATAAAGAGACACACACACAAACACATACACATATAGAAAGAGTTTAACAAACACATATACATACACGCACACTAACACACACACAAAAACACACATATACACTCACATAAACACACACACAGAGAGATGATATCAATGGTAGTGAAAGGATTAAAATAATGATACTAATGCTATGACAAATATAGAAACCATTTAATATCTTCGGCCCTAGGGCTACCTCCCTCTCACCACCATAGGCGCTGAGCTGGCCAGCCGCAGGTGTGAGCCCCGCGAGTTGGAGTATCTTTTCCAGGGTGTTTCCCTTGCCATCCTCCGGGGAAACGCCTTCTCCATTCTGACCGCTGGGGCTGTGGGGCGGCCCCTTCGCGTATCATTCCATATTTAATTATGGTCGGTATGTGTATGTTTATGTTTTGGATGTTGCCGAAGACGTAATGGAGTCTTCGATGGTGAGATACAGAGCCTTGTTGATAACAATTCCTATTTACTGTTGAGCTCCTTGGTAGCGTTGGTGTTGTTGTTGTTGCTATTGTTACTGTTGTCATTGAGGTAATGACTGTCGGTGTTGTTGTTGGTGTTGTTGTTGTTGCTATTGTTACTATTGTCATTGAGGTAATGACTGTCGGTGTTGTTGTTGGTGTTGTTGTTGTTGCTATTGTTACTGTTGTCATTGAGGTAATGACTGTCGGTGTTGTTGTTGGTGTTGTTGTTGTTGTTATTGTTACTGTTGTCATTGAGGTAATGACTGTTGGTCTTGTTGTTGTTGGTGTTGTTGTTGTTGCTATTGTTACTGTTGTCATTGAGGTAATGACTGTTGGTGTTGTTGTTGTTGTTGTTGTTGTTGTTGTTGTTATTGTTACTGTTGTCATTGAGGTAATGACTGTTGGTGTTGTTGTTGTTGTTGTTGTTGTTGTTGCTATTGTTACTGTTGTCATTGAGGTAATGACTGTTGGTGTTGTTGTTGTTGTTGTTGTTGTTGCTATTGTTACTGTTGTCATTGAGGTAATGACTGTTAGTCTTGTTGTTGTTGTTGTTGTTGTTGTTGCTATTGTTACTGTTGTCATTGAGGTAATGACAGTTGGTGTTGTTGTTGTTGTTGTTGTTGTTGTTATTGTTACTGTTGTCATTGAGGTAATGACTGTTGGTGTTGTTGTTGTTGTTGTTGTTGTTGTTGCTATTGTTACTGTTGTCATTGAGGTAATGACTGTTGGTCTTGTTGTTGTTGTTGTTGTTGTTGTTGTTGCTATTGTTACTGTTGTCATTGAGGTAATGACTGTTGGTGTTGTTGTTGGTGTTGTTGTTGTTGCTATTGTTACTGTTGTCATTGAGGTAATGACTGTTGGTGTTGTTGTTGGTGTTGTTGTTGTTGCTATTGTTACTGTTGTCATTGAGGTAATGACTGTCGGTGTTGTTGTTGGTGTTGTTGTTGTTGCTATTGTTACTGTTGTCATTGAGGTAATGACTGTTGGTGTTGTTGTTGGTGTTGTTGTTGTTGCTATTGTTACTGTTGTCATTGAGGTAATGACTGTTGGTGTTGTTGTTGTTGTTGTTGTTGTTGCTATTGTTACTGTTGTCATTGAGGTAATGACTGTTGGTCTTGTTGTTGTTGTTGTTGTTGTTGTTGCTATTGTTACTGTTGTCATTGAGGTAATGACTGTTGGTCTTGTTGTTGTTGTTGTTGTTGTTGCTATTGTTACTGTTGTCATTGAGGTAATGACTGTCGGTGTTGTTGTTGGTGTTGTTGTTGTTGCTATTGTTACTGTTGTCATTGAGGTAATGACTGTTGGTGTTGTTGTTGTTGTTGTTGTTGTTGCTATTGTTACTGTTGTCATTGAGGTAATGACTGTCGGTGTTGTTGTTGGTGTTGTTGTTGTTGCTATTGTTACTGTTGTCATTGAGGTAATGACTGTCGGTGTTGTTGTTGGTGTTGTTGTTGTTGCTATTGTTACTGTTGTCATTGAGGTAATGACTGTCGGTGTTGTTGTTGGTGTTGTTGTTGTTGCTATTGTTACTGTTGTCATTGAGGTAATGACTGTCGGTGTTGTTGTTGGTGTTGTTGTTGTTGCTATTGTTACTGTTGTCATTGAGGTAATGACTGTTGGTGTTGTTGTTGGTGTTGTTGTTGTTGCTATTGTTACTGTTGTCATTGAGGTAATGACTGTTGGTGTTGTTGTTGTTGTTGTTGTTGTTGCTATTGTTACTGTTGTCATTGAGGTAATGACTGTTGGTGTTGTTGTTGTTGTTGTTGTTGTTGCTATTGTTACTGTTGTCATTGAGGTAATGACAGTTGGTCTTGTTGTTGTTGTTGTTGTTGTTGTTGCTATTGTTACTGTTGTCATTGAGGTAATGACTGTTGGTGTTGTTGTTGTTGTTGTTGTTGTTGCTATTGTTACTGTTGTCATTGAGGTAATGACTGTTGGTGTTGTTGTTGTTGTTGTTGTTGTTGCTATTGTTACTGTTGTCATTGAGGTAATGACTGTTGGTGTTGTTGTTGTTGTTGTTGTTGTTGCTATTGTTACTGTTGTCATTGAGGTAATGACTGTTGGTGTTGTTGTTGTTGTTGTTGTTGTTGCTATTGTTACTGTTGTCATTGAGGTAATGACTGTTGGTCTTGTTGTTGTTGTTGTTGTTGTTGTTGCTATTGTTACTGTTGTCATTGAGGTAATGACTGTTGGTCTTGTTGTTGTTGTTGTTGTTGTTGTTGCTATTGTTACTGTTGTCATTGAGGTAATGACTGTTGGTCTTGTTGTTGTTGCTATTGTTACTGTTGTCATTGAGGTAATGACTGTTGGTCTTGTTGTTGTTGTTGTTGTTGTTGTTGCTATTGTTACTGTTGTCATTGAGGTAATGACTGTTGGTGTTGTTGTTGTTGTTGTTGTTGTTGTTGCTATTGTTACTGTTGTCATTGAGGTAATGACTGTTGGTCTTGTTGTTGTTGTTGTTGTTGTTGTTGCTATTGTTACTGTTGTCATTGAGGTAATGACTGTTGGTGTTGTTGTTGTTGTTGTTGTTGTTGCTATTGTTACTGTTGTCATTGAGGTAATGACTGTTGGTGTTGTTGTTGTTGTTGTTGTTGTTGCTATTGTTACTGTTGTCATTGAGGTAATGACTGTTGGTCTTGTTGTTGTTGTTGTTGTTGTTGTTGCTATTGTTACTGTTGTCATTGAGGTAATGACTGTTGGTGTTGTTGTTGTTGTTGTTGTTGTTGCTATTGTTACTGTTGTCATTGAGGTAATGACTGTTGGTCTTGTTGTTGTTGTTGTTGTTGTTGTTGCTATTGTTACTGTTGTCATTGAGGTAATGACTGTTGGTGTTGTTGTTGTTGTTGTTGTTGTTGCTATTGTTACTGTTGTCATTGAGGTAATGACTGTTGGTCTTGTTGTTGTTGTTGTTGTTGTTGTTGCTATTGTTACTGTTGTCATTGAGGTAATGACTGTTGGTCTTGTTGTTGTTGTTGTTGTTGTTGTTGCTATTGTTACTGTTGTCATTGAGGTAATGACTGTTGGTGTTGTTGTTGTTGTTGTTGTTGTTGCTATTGTTACTGTTGTCATTGAGGTAATGACTGTTGGTGTTGTTGTTGTTGTTGTTGTTGTTGCTATTGTTACTGTTGTCATTGAGGTAATGACTGTTGGTCTTGTTGTTGTTGTTGTTGTTGTTGTTGCTATTGTTACTGTTGTCATTGAGGTAATGACTGTTGGTCTTGTTGTTGTTGTTGTTGTTGTTGTTGCTATTGTTACTGTTGTCATTGAGGTAATGACTGTTGGTCTTGTTGTTGTTGCTATTGTTACTGTTGTCATTGAGGTAATGACTGTTGGTCTTGTTGTTGTTGTTGTTGTTGTTGTTGCTATTGTTACTGTTGTCATTGAGGTAATGACTGTTGGTGTTGTTGTTGTTGTTGTTGTTGTTGTTGCTATTGTTACTGTTGTCATTGAGGTAATGACTGTTGGTCTTGTTGTTGTTGTTGTTGTTGTTGTTGCTATTGTTACTGTTGTCATTGAGGTAATGACTGTTGGTCTTGTTGTTGTTGTTGTTGTTGTTGTTGCTATTGTTACTGTTGTCATTGAGGTAATGACTGTTGGTCTTGTTGTTGTTGTTGTTGTTGTTGTTGCTATTGTTACTGTTGTCATTGAGGTAATGACTGTTGGTGTTGTTGTTGTTGTTGTTGTTGTTGCTATTGTTACTGTTGTCATTGAGGTAATGACTGTTGGTCTTGTTGTTGTTGTTGTTGTTGTTGTTGCTATTGTTACTGTTGTCATTGAGGTAATGACTGTTGGTCTTGTTGTTGTTGTTGTTGTTGTTGTTGCTATTGTTACTGTTGTCATTGAGGTAATGACTGTTGGTCTTGTTGTTGTTGCTATTGTTACTGTTGTCATTGAGGTAATGACTGTTGGTCTTGTTGTTGTTGTTGTTGTTGTTGTTGCTATTGTTACTGTTGTCATTGAGGTAATGACTGTTGGTGTTGTTGTTGTTGTTGTTGTTGTTGTTGCTATTGTTACTGTTGTCATTGAGGTAATGACTGTTGGTCTTGTTGTTGTTGTTGTTGTTGTTGTTGTTATTGTTACTGTTGTCATTGAGGTAATGACTGTTGGTCTTGTTGTTGTTGTTGTTGTTGTTGTTGCTATTGTTACTGTTGTCATTGAGGTAATGACTGTTGGTCTTGTTGTTGTTGTTGTTGTTGTTGTTGTTATTGTTACTGTTGTCATTGAGGTAATGACTGTTGGTCTTGTTGTTGTTGTTGTTGTTGTTGTTGCTATTGTTACTGTTGTCATTGAGGTAATGACTGTTGGTCTTGTTGTTGTTGTTGTTGTTGTTGTTGCTATTGTTACTGTTGTCATTGAGGTAATGACAGTTGGTGTTGTTGTTGTTGTTGTTGTTGTTGTTGCTATTGTTACTGTTGTCATTGAGGTAATGACTGTTGGTCTTGTTGTTGTTGTTGTTGTTGTTGTTGCTATTGTTACTGTTGTCATTGAGGTAATGACTGTTGGTCTTGTTGTTGTTGTTGTTGTTGTTGTTGCTATTGTTACTGTTGTCATTGAGGTAATGACTGTTGGTCTTGTTGTTGTTGTTGTTGTTGTTGTTGCTATTGTTACTGTTGTCATTGAGGTAATGACTGTTGGTCTTGTTGTTGTTGTTGTTGTTGTTGTTGCTATTGTTACTGTTGTCATTGAGGTAATGACTGTTGGTCTTGTTGTTGTTGTTGTTGTTGTTGTTGTTATTGTTACTGTTGTCATTGAGGTAATGACTGTTGGTCTTGTTGTTGTTGTTGTTGTTGTTGTTGCTATTGTTACTGTTGTCATTGAGGTAATGACTGTTGGTCTTGTTGTTGTTGTTGTTGTTGTTGTTGTTATTGTTACTGTTGTCATTGAGGTAATGACTGTTGGTCTTGTTGTTGTTGTTGTTGTTGTTGTTGCTATTGTTACTGTTGTCATTGAGGTAATGACTGTTGGTCTTGTTGTTGTTGTTGTTGTTGTTGTTGTTATTGTTACTGTTGTCATTGAGGTAATGACTGTTGGTCTTGTTGTTGTTGTTGTTGTTGTTGTTGCTATTGTTACTGTTGTCATTGAGGTAATGACTGTTGGTCTTGTTGTTGTTGTTGTTGTTGTTGTTGTTATTGTTACTGTTGTCATTGAGGTAATGACTGTTGGTCTTGTTGTTGTTGTTGTTGTTGTTGTTGCTATTGTTACTGTTGTCATTGAGGTAATGACTGTTGGTCTTGTTGTTGTTGTTGTTGTTGTTGTTGCTATTGTTACTGTTGTCATTGAGGTAATGACAGTTGGTGTTGTTGTTGTTGTTGTTGTTGTTGTTATTGTTACTGTTGTCATTGAGGTAATGACTGTTGGTGTTGTTGTTGGTGTTGTTGTTGTTGCTATTGTTACTGTTGTCATTGAGGTAATGACTGTTGGTCTTGTTGTTGTTGTTGTTGTTGTTGTTGCTATTGTTACTGTTGTCATTGAGGTAATGACAGTTGGTGTTGTTGTTGTTGTTGTTGTTGTTGTTATTGTTACTGTTGTCATTGAGGTAATGACTGTTGGTGTTGTTGTTGGTGTTGTTGTTGTTGCTATTGTTACTGTTGTCATTGAGGTAATGACTGTTGGTCTTGTTGTTGTTGTTGTTGCTATTGTTACTGTTGTCATTGAGGTAATGACAGTTGGTGTTGTTGTTGTTGTTGTTGTTGTTGTTATTGTTACTGTTGTCATTGAGGTAATGACTGTTGGTGTTGTTGTTGTTGGTGTTGTTGTTGTTGCTATTGTTACTGTTGTCATTGAGGTAATGACTGTTGGTGTTGTTCTTGTTGTTGTTGTTGCTATTGTTACTGTTCTCATTGATGTAATAACTATTATTATTGTTGTTGTTGTTGCCATCGTTATCGTTGACGTTTCCCTTGTTGTTGTATTAACCTACATTATACAGTTGTGTATATAAAATAGGAGAAATATATATCAGAATTGTTTGTGGAAGCAAGATTAATATTAATATATATTTCATTGTTTTATGAACAATATAATTAACATTTCTGTGTGTATTTTCTCTCTCTCTCTCTCTCTCTCTCTCTCTCTCTCTCTCTCTCTCTCTCTCTCTCTCTCTCTCTCTCTCTCTCTCTCTCTCTCTCTCTCTCTCTCTCTCTCTCTCTCTCTCTGTATATATATATATATGTAAAACATGTGTGTGTGAGAGAGAGTATTTACGTATATATAAAGAAATTTAAGAAATAGAGATATACATACATATGCATATATATATATATATAACATTAGTAGTGTGTAAACATCATGTGCTTCTCCGATGATTTCTTTTGAATAAAACAGTTGTAGTCCTGTAGAAGCCATTTCTATATTAAACGTGTTATATATATATATATATATATATATATATATATATATATATATTATACTTTATACTGTTGGAGGGTCATGCTGCCAATAAAAACACAATATATATATATATATAAATATATATATATATATAAATATATAAATATATATATATATATATATATATTGTTCGTAGGTGGCATGAACACATTTTCAGAGATATATAAAATGTATACGACAGATTTTAGTGAAACATATATTTTCCTAATGACAACTTAGGCACATTACAGCACTACACAACCAGTGTTGATATCACACATTAACAACTCTCATATATCTTCCGATATCTTTATGGGAATTTCTCAAAAGACTTCTATACTAGTCATTCATACCATCAAAATGCCGTGTACAGTTGTGTTCCCTCTAGATTCCCGAAGGTGTGTAGGATAAGTAACCTTTTTTATGATTCAGGTGTGAAACCCATCTCTCTCTCCTCACTACGTAACACACGTCTTTATAATTTATATTGTTGTTTTATAGTATTTCATATGTTATATTATATTATAGAAGGTACTAATAGAATAAGTTCTGGAATAGAAGACTAGACATTTTAGTCGTATATATTGTATACACTTGTAAACAAAATAATTAGGTTGAAAGAATGATGGCTTTGTATTGACTGAGGGAATCGAATAACGAATGGCATTCCGACTGGGCAAACGTGTTAATATTATAAATATTAGTAAGAAACACTACTACGTTTCCATCGAAATACAATATAAGTAAATTTGCACACACGTTCACATACTACATACGGATATATATATATATATATATATATATATATATATATATATATATATATATATATATTATATATATATAGCCGTCGAAACTGCTTGAGCTCTGCCGTTGGGGTCTTGACTCTTTTCCTATTACCTACTCTACTACCCAAAGTATCGAGTAATCTGGTGCGTTATGGGCCACCTGGTTCATTACCACACTTCCTTTGTTATATATATATATATATATATATATATGCAAAGTTTTATTTAAATTGTTGGGTTACAACGAGTAAATATTTATAACTGATATAAAAGCACTCAACATGTATTTGGAGTATATTTACGATATTAAATAAATGGAAACTATATTTATAAAACCATATTTATTTCATTATATATATTTCATGGATATCATATTAAAAATATGGTATGCCTTCATCAGACAAAATACAATATAAACAGTCTTATAAATAGATAGATTTGACATACCTTACAACTTCAACTTCCATTTAAAAAGTTGATTTGGTAGTATATATATATATACATATATATATATACAGTATTTTCCGTTGTGTTGTAATATAAATATTACACACAGTAGATTGACAGCTCACGTAGAGTTTGCTCGACGGTTCCAGTTGAAATTCCAAAAGTAATCCGGAGAAAAATAGAAAGATTTGAATGGATACAGTTTAGTTGAAAGGAATTTATTGACACGTGTTTCTATAACAGTTACATAACCTGAAAACAGCTGCTATCTACAAAGTATTATGCAGACAATCAATATTTTAATGTTACTATTTACTGTCATTTCATCATATATATATATATATATATATATATATATATATATATATATATATATATATATATATATATATATATATATATATATATATATATATATGTGTGTGTGTGTGTGTGTGTGTGTGTGTATATATATATCCGTATGTAGTTGACGGCTGAACATATTTATATTTATATATATATATTTATATATATATATATATATATATATATATATATATATATATATATATATATATATATATATATATATATATATACGTTATTCCGGGTTGAATCGGAGGTAACCACAGTAAGTAAGGTACTCAATACATTGCAGAGTATAAAAGTTTTAATATAGATGAGATTCTACAGGACTAGAACTGTTTCATTCTTTAGAAATCATCAGGAATCTGGGTATATTTTTTGATACCCAGATTCCTGATGATTTTTAAAGAATGAAACAGTTCTAGTCCTGTAGAATCTCATCTACATATATATATATATGTATGTGTCTGTGTGTGTGTGTGTGTGTGTGAGAGAGAGATAGAAAGAGAGAGAGAGAGAGAGAGAGAGATAGAGAAAAAGAGAGAGAGAGACAAAAGAGAGAGAGAGAGAGAGACAAAAGAGAGAGAGAGAGAGATTGCGTTTGTTTGTGTTTTGGATTCCAGATGCAGTTTGTGATTAAATGTAGATTATCCACCTTATACATTTTTACATTGCAGCTGTGTATAATTTATAAATTGCTACATGTTATGACAGAAACTCGATGTTCCGCTGAAATCTAACACATTCCATACTGAAGTCTATGTGTATTTTCTAAACCAGATACCTAATTTCTTTTTATTTGTTTAATATTAAATAACCAAAATATCACAGGTGTATAAATGTATTATGTGACGTTTGTACATTTTCTGAGGAAATTCCTCGTGTCATAGAAATATAATTCCACAACGTGAAATGAAAAATTTAAACGTGCGTCTCCCTTGCCGTCCTCCGTGGAAACGCCTTCTCTATTCTTCCGCCGAGAATGAGAAGGTGCGGAAGACATTTTTTCGAGAATAAGCTCGTGTGTATTCAGTCAGAACATGTATAATCCGTCAGCCATATATATATATATATATATTACACTTCAGGTTATTAAATAATCAGTTTCAAAATTTATTGAAATTTTTAAGAAAAAATAATTTGATTTAATGGAATGTTTTCTTTCAAGCCCTTTCTTGTCTTATATTCCTGGTTGAATTCGATTTTCGGCACATATTATGTATTCTACATTTAGCTTAATGCCTTAGAATAGAAAGTTTGTGTAAACAGATAGTCCAGAAATAGCCGTCGAAACGGCTTGAGCTCTGCCGTCGGGGTCTTGACTCTTTTCCTATTACCCACGCTACTACCCAAAGTATCGAGTACTCTGGTGCGTTATGGGCCACCTGGTTCCTCACCACACATCCTCTCCATCGGTAGAGGGTCGGACGCCATGTTTTTACGCATAGAGTTACGGCCCTTGCCATTCTGAGTTCAAAACACGGCGAGGTTAACTTTGCCTTTCATCCTTACGAGGTCGATAAAATAAAGTACCAGTAATGCACTGGAGTAATTGCTGGCCTTGTACCAAAATTAAAAACAATTACAATTGTCATGTCACGTAGCTGCAAGAAATATGTACTAAATAGCGGTGAGGTATATGTTTGTCATTAGATTGCATTTGGATATCTTTGTTTCCCTAAATCCATTCCTTTTTGGTTTTTCCTTTCCTCTCTCGAAATTTCCCTTTCTTTATATTTTCTTTTTCATTTTTAATTTAAATACAATGAAACTACTTCAAGCTTGCAGGCTTCTCGAACTTACTGAAACATAAATGTTTAATTAGTAATTGTTGAGTAAGCATGTTATTTAAATGGAATAGATTCTGGAGGGGGGGGGGGGGGGGCGTCACACTTATTTCAGTTTATCTTCATTAGCGATGTTAAAATTATAAAACGTTCTTGGAGTTCTCGTTTGCAAAATGTGGAGGAGATAGAGAGAAAAAATGATTTGAAGAAATTCTCAATTCTCTTTCTGAATTCGTTTTAAGACACTTTTATGTGATCATTTATTTATTTATTTATATATTTATCTCTACATGGATTATGAAATAGCGAAAGAATGTATATAATATATATATATATATATATATATATATATATATATATATATATATATATATATATATATATATATATATATATATATAATAATTAAAAATAAAAATATATAATAAATAAATATATATAACTCCACACTCCCTGGATATATCTGTATATATATATATATATATATATTATACAAGGTGGCTGCCAACTCGTTTTCGAGTACGGCCACTACTTTATATCCATGTAGGAGAGCCCCTGCCGATGGGTTGAACGAGTGTGACTTTTTAGTCCAGCCAGCGACTTGAAAACTCTGGTACAAACACTACACTTGTGACAATTATTGAAACATAGTGTTGGGCCCATGGTACCATGTGACGACAAGTGCAGAGAGATCTCCAGATATAAAGCAATGCCTGTGCCGTGAAGCTTTTATAGTGAGCAAAGGCACTGCACAAAGCCAGTCCCAGTCTCTTAACCAAGATGATATTTACCAAAAAGAAAAACATTCAACATCATTGGATACCATCAGGGTTGCAGGTGTTATATCAGAGTTTTCCTTCTCCTAGAATTCTGCCTTGACAAAGGCTAAGGGGTCATCTCTCCCGGTGATTTTGGATGGCCATTGATTCTTAAGAGCTCCTTTGCCCTTTGACAGGTTTTGTCTTTAGTCCTGCAGAATGTCCAAAGTCACCCTCCTCACCAAGAAACCTATATATATTTACCACCAAGAAATATATATATATTTACACACACACACATATATATATTATACATGTATATGTATATAAATTATACATGTATGTATATATGTTATTCATGTATATATATATATTATATGTATATATCATACATATATACATATAATAGACGTGTGAGTGTGTGTGTGTATGTGTGTGTAGTTACATACAGTGTGCGTTTGAGGGTGAGATAAAGAAAATAATTGTAAATGCGCAAAAAAGAGGAACGGGAAGAGGTGGGCGTAAGATAGATTGTGATATGTGTGAAGATAAGATAGAAAATATACGGAGAGAATAGAAAGGAGTTGGTGTAGCGAACAGGTGAATTGCGAGGCCGTTCATGTTAAAATGTGAAGGCAACGACATAACATTAAGTAGGAAGCTTCAAGGAGAGAAACAGAGAAGGAAATAGATAAATGAGATAAACGAGAGATATAAGATAGAGAAAGACAAGAGGTAGGAATAACTCATGATGTAGAAGCAGATTTAATAAATCAGGCAGACGATAACAAAACCGAGAGGATATTGTAAGAAAACCGAGTGAAATTTTAGTGTTTTAGAAGGAATCTTGTGTGTAAAAATATGTGGATTCTCTTGAATCCACATTCATTTGTGAGAATATATTGAAGTATTCGGAAATAAAGGGCTATAGTAAAGGTTAGATGATGATCAGGGAGTCTAAGTAATAATTGTTTCTACTTGGCACAAGGCCAGCAATTATCTCAGTATATTACGGGTACTTTATTGTAAGGATGAAAGCAAAGTTAACCTTGGCGGGATTTGAACTCAGATCATAGACGGACGTAACTCTTTGCTGTAAAGCATGGCGTCCGACCCTCTACCGATACTGCCAATCCACCGCCCTAACATGGCGTCCGACCCTATACCGATACTGCCAATCCACCGCCCTAACATGGCGTCCGACCCTCTACCGATACTGCCAATCCACCGCCCTATCATGGCGTCCGACACTCTACCGATACTGCCAATCCATCGCCCTAACATGGCGTCCGACACTCTACCGATACTGCCAATCCACCGCCCTAACATGGCGTCCGACACTCTACCGATACTGCCAATCCACCGCCCTAACATGGCGTCCGACACTCTACCGATACTGCCAATCCACCGCCCTATCATGGCGTCCGACACTCTACCGATACTGCCAATCCACCGCCCTATCATGGCGTCCGACCCTCTACCGATACTGCCAATCCACCGCCCTATCATGGCGTCCGACACTCTACCGATACTGCCAATCCACCGCCCTAACATGGCGTCCGACCCTCTACTGATACTGCCAATCCACCGCCCTAACATGGCGTCCGACACTCTACCGATACTGCCAATCCACCGCCCTATCATGGCGTCCGACCCTCTACCGATACTGCCAATCCACCGCCCTAACATGGCGTCCGACCCTCTACTGATACTGCCAATCCACCGCCCTAACATGGCGTCCGACACTCTACCGATACTGCCAATCCACCGCCCTATCATGGCGTCCGACCCTCTACCGATACTGCCAATCCACCGCCCTAACATGGCGTCCGACCCTCTACTGATACTGCCAATCCACCGCCCTAACATGGCGTCCGACACTCTACCGATACTGCCAATCCACCGCCCTATCATGGCGTCCGACCCTCTACCGATACTGCCAATCCACCGCCCTAACATGGCGTCCGACCCTCTACTGATACTGCCAATCCACCGCCCTAACATGGCGTCCGACACTCTACCGATACTGCCAATCCACCGCCCTATCATGGCGTCCGACCCTCTACCGATACTGCCAATCCACCGCCCTATCATGGCGTCCGACCCTCTACCGATACTGCCAATCCACCGCCCTATCATGGCGTCCGACCCTCTACCGATACTGCCAATCCACCGCCCTATCATGGCGTCCGACCCTATACCGATACTGCCAATCCACCGCCCTGACATTGCGTCCGACCCTCTACCGATACTGCCAATCCACCGCCCTATCATGGCGTCCGACCCTATACCGATACTGCCAATCCACCGCCCTATCATGGCGTCCGACCCTCTACCGATACTGCCAATCCACCGCCCTATCATGGCGTCCGACCCTCTACCGATACTGCCAATCCACCGCCCTATCATGGCGTCCGACCCTCTACCGATACTGCCAATCCACCGCCCTATCATGGCGTCCGACCCTCTACCGATACTGCCAATCCACCGCCCTATCATGGCGTCCGACCCTATACCGATACTGCCAATCCACCGCCCTAACATGGCGTCCGACCCTCTACCGA
Organism: Eledone cirrhosa; assembly: GCA_964016885.1. Lineage (NCBI taxonomy): Eukaryota > Metazoa > Mollusca > Cephalopoda > Octopoda > Eledonidae > Eledone > Eledone cirrhosa. Next base: position 37,972,596 of record OZ024751.1, read on the forward strand.
TACTGCCAATCCACCGCCCTATCATGGCGTCCGACACTCTACCGATACTGCCAATCCACCGCCCTATCATGGCGTCCGACACTCTACCGATACTGCCAATCCACCGCCCTATCATGGCGTCCGACACTCTACCGATACTGCCAATCCACCGCCCTATCATGGCGTCCGACACTCTACCGATACTGCCAATCCACCGCCCTATCATGGCGTCCGACCCTCTACCGATACTGCCAATCCACCGCCCTATCATGGCGTCCGACCCTATACCGATACTGCCAATCCACCGCCCTATCATGGCGTCCGACACTCTACCGATACTGCCAATCCACCGCCCTAACATGGCGTCCGACCCTCTACCGATACTGCCAATCCACCGCCCTATCATGGCGTCCGACACTCTACCGATACTGCCAATCCACCGCCCTATCATGGCGTCCGACCCTCTACCGATACTGCCAATCCACCGCCCTATCATGGCGTCCGACACTCTACCGATACTGCCAATCCACCGCCCTATCATGGCGTCCGACCCTCTACCGATACTGCCAATCCACCGCCCTATCATGGCGTCCGACACTCTACCGATACTGCCAATCCACCGCCCTATCATGGCGTCCGACACTCTACCGATACTGCCAATCCACCGCCCTAACATGGCGTCCGACACTCTACCGATACTGCCAATCCACCGCCCTAACATGGCGTCCGACACTCTACCGATACTGCCAATCCACCGCCCTAACATGGCGTCCGACACTCTACCGATACTGCCAATCCACCGCCCTATCATGGCGTCCGACACTCTACCGATACTGCCAATCCACCGCCCTATCATGGCGTCCGACACTCTACCGATACTGCCAATCCACCGCCCTATCATGGCGTCCGACACTCTACCGATACTGCCAATCCACCGCCCTATCATGGCGTCCGACACTCTACCGATACTGCCAATCCACCGCCCTAACATGGCGTCCGACACTCTACCGATACTGCCAATCCACCGCCCTATCATGGCGTCCGACACTCTACCGATACTGCCAATCCACCGCCCTAACATGGCGTCCGACACTCTACCGATACTGCCAATCCAATAAAATTGCAGATATAAGAGGATCAGATATATAGAAACAGAATTATTATTTAATATCATCATCATCATCATCCTCCTCCTCCTCATCATCATCATCATCATCGTCATAATCATCATTGTCATCATCATCATCTTCATCTACCTCATATTTTACGTCAATTACCCACACTAGCATGTGTTACACAGATGGTCATGTTCGGAGACTAGACAGGGTGGGGGAGAATACGTCTTCTTCATGTGTTTCATTTTTGACATGGTTTCTACATCTGGATGTTCTTCCTAACACCACCAACTTTATAGAGTGTACTGAATGCATTCTATCACCAACACTAGCACTACCAAAGTGTATTGGTTGATGATGGCACAAGAACTAACACATTATAGAATCACCACACTGCCACTTTACAAAGAGTTAAACTGATCATGGCGTAAGAACTACCACATTATAGAGTGTATTGGGTGCATTCTATCATATTACCAAACTACCACTACTAAAATGGATTTGAGTTGAATTAATCATGGCACAAGAACTAGCAGATTATGGGGTCAATTGAGTGCATTTTATCATGGCGGTAGCACTTCCACTTTACATGGAAATAGGAAGCAAATAGTTTAGATAGATCATAAGGAGGGTTAGAGAAATATAAAGACAGGAATCAGAGCAGTGACTAAAATACAATTGTATATACAAACTGATATTCTATAGGGCTTGCCTAAATATTTTCTATAAATGATTTCTATTGAATTATTATTTTAAATTTCTAACAAAATAATATACCTTTTATTTACATTTAAATAAACAGGGATGTTTCCCCAGTCTTTATTCTCTAAGATTAATGTATGCTTGTCCTTGTATGTGTGTATGTATGTGTGTGCATGTGTGTGTGTATGTGTGTGCATGTATGGTTTGTGTGTATGTATGGTATGTGTGTATGTATGTGTGTGCATGTGTCTGTGTGTGTATGTATGGTTTGTGTGTATGTATGGTGTGTGTGTATGTATGGTGTGTGTATATGTATGAGGTGTGTGTAAGTGTGCATAAATATATTAATCATATCGGTTTGTTTCAATAAGGCGTGGAGTGGGCTTTTGTGAACTTATAAATACGAGAGTATGTTTGGATTCTTTTTATTTTGGCATGTGTATATTTGTTTACATCTATAACTTTCTATCTGTATGTTCGTATCAATACTTAAGTATATGCGTAGATGACTCTGTTTAATATAGATTGAATAGAAACCCGGTGAGCATTCAATTAATTGTCTTGTAACTACAACAGTGTCACAGCAGTAATATATTCTTCATACACACAAAAGGGCCTTCATAATACACCTTACAGTTTAAATACCATAAATGGATACAATTAAAACCATTTGAAGGAGATAAGCCTCGATGAAAGCTATTCATAAGGACGACCTTCCATTGTAAATCATGAAAATCACTCTTTTCAAACAATCCATTATAAAAGCAACAAAGCGAAAATTTATCGGCTTATGTAAT
>OZ024751.1:37987688-37990188 GCA_964016885.1 Eledone cirrhosa
TTCTGTGTATTTTATAACGGTTAATTTAATTTATTTGGTCCTCAATGTTACCATTGACTGACCAACGATCAAAAATACAGATACAATATAGACACAAACACATATATATAGTCTAACAAAGTTCTTTCATTGCACATCTGCAACATCGTCAGTGGTGCTATTATGTTTCCTCCTGTTGTATTGTATGCCTACGCCATCTTTATTTAGTGAGTGTGTTCTGTTATTAATTCTGGCAATATTATTACACAAATATGACCCTCACCAAGTATAACAATATATATATATATGCAGGTAAACGATCAGTTATATATAGACACGCCCCCCCCCCCCCCACCCCACCACCACACACACTTATGTGTATATATATATATATATATATGTGTGTGTGTGTGTATATATATACATGTATATATATGTATATATAATTTCTTTTATTTGCCATATTTCTCTTTTTGAAATGTTTATAGTTTAGGTTTTGTGTTATGTTCCATCTTCGAAGTTGGCATCATTTTGTATTTCAATTTGATGTTTCAAGTTAGAAAATATTCTCTACGTAGCTATAGCTGTGTGGTTAAGACGTTTGTTCTGCTCCAGCAATGGTTTCAGATCGGTTCCTTATTCAATCGTGTAGTAGTTCACTTCTAGCATGTGTCTCGAACTTCGAAATTACAGACTTGGATTGATAAATATTTTGTGATTGGAATTTCGAAGGCGGGAAAAGACATTTGTAGAGATTATATCATCATCATCATCATTCGTCGACTACTGTCGAGATGATGGATCTCACTCTCGTGCCCCAGAATTCTCTGTCCCCCATCGCTGCCTCCAGGTCCCGTCTGCTGATTCCCGTATCCCTAGATATAACTGTTTCTACTTTTTAGGCACAAGGCCAGCAATTACCCAGTGCATTACTGGTACTTTATTTTATCGACCCCGTAAGGATGAAAGGCAAAGTCAACCTCGGCGGGATTTGAACTCAGATCGTAAAGGGACGTAACTAACGTCAGGGAATGACAGCTTCTTACTCCTAGTCAGGCTGGAGTCAGGGTTCCAGAGCAAGAGAGCGGATATGATTTCATTGCTGGCACGGTGACAGTGGCCAGCAAATTGAGCTCTCCGGGATTTTAGAAGGGCAGAGGCTCGAGGGAGTTTGCCATAGATTTTAGACAAGGTGGGATGTCGTTTCCAGGATAGGTTTTGCACTCTCATTAAGAGGTGGGTATATGTGCCATCCAATCTCCTCTCAAGTTGTGATGTTAGTGTCCAATGTCATGCACGCCATATGGACATCTCAACTTACCAACGAGCTAAAACTGGAAATATACCAAGCAACCATTAAGCCCATATTACTTTATGGATCCGAAACTTGTACACAGAGAATATATACTTATCTATACATGTGTGTGAGTGTGGTGTGGTGTCGGGGTGGGGTGGGGTATTTTTTATATCCTTATGTGGTTGACGGCTGACGGACAAATGTACTCAATACCAGCGTATAGTTTTATTATTCATATACTTCTCTGGTGACCATGTAGTAAACAGGCGAAACTCCAGAGTAACAAGACTCACTTTTTAGCCTTGATATATTGAATATATATATATATATATAAATAGGTGTGTGTGTGTGTGTGTGTGTGTGTGTGTGTGTGTGTGTGTGTGTGTGTGTGTGTGTGTGTGTGTGTGTGTGTGTGTGTGTGTGTGTGTGTGTGTGTGTGTGTGTGTGTGTGTGTGTGTGTGTGTGTGTGTGTGTGTGTGTGTGTGTGTGTGTGTGTGTGTGTGTGCGCGTGTGTGTGCGTGTGTGTTTGTGTATTGGACATGTTGCGATCTTATTAGACCTAGGCGAAATATATTCACTTTTCAGATATTGCCAATACCTAATTATATACATGTATAGACACATACATACACGTACACATATACGCACATACGCAGATATACGCATATATGTATGTGTGTGTGTGTGTGTGTGTGTGTGTGTGTGTGTGTGTGTGTTTGTATTTCCATGTAACAACATGTATATGTGTGTAATTGAGTATACTATCGCTACCGTAATTGTTAACTGAACGATAAGTGAAACTGCATCTGTGTGTATCATTCGCTTCGTTTACCGAAAAATCTATCACTCACAGACAGACACTGACACACACGCATAAACACACACATATACACACACTGACATACAGTGTACACATACACATACACAGGCACACATTCACACAATCTCACATACTCAGAAAGACACACACACACGCACACACTGTTACACAAGTACACATACATATACATATGTGCAAACCCTCAAAGACACACTTACCCTCAATTTACATATACACACTCTCACCAATAAAATATCTGATGTTTTTGTTCAATTCTTTGTTTCGTATTCAGCTTTTATATTTTTCCCCTTTTAACTTTTATTCCCTCTTTTTTTTCCCTAAACTTTACCTGGTTATCTCACCATTGATCCGAATTGTTCCCTAATCAACCTTGATATATCAAA
>OZ024751.1:37995188-38000188 GCA_964016885.1 Eledone cirrhosa
GCTAATTCACTTTGGAATTTGTCCACAAAGAATCTGGATTAACTTTAATCCATCTCCCGATGTCCACGTTTTCCATCCGCCAACACAGATTCAATTTGTATCGTCCTGACATGACAGTGTATCTAATACAATATACAAATATATACACAATCTACAGAAACGTCAACGACATTTACACAGAAAATGGTAAGTTGCACTAAAGAATAGTGGCAAATATATATAAGCCTCCATAGACAGAAGTTGTAGAAATGGACGATGAGTGTATGAAATCACACACATGGATAAATACACACACACACATTCTGATAAACGCAAACACATACGCATCTTCCTTTGTATATATCCCCCTTATATATATATGTGTGTGTGATTGTGAATGTACTTATATATATATATATATATATATATATATATATATATATATATATATATATATATATATATATATATATATATATATATATATTTAGCATCTTAGGTGATATTCTGAAATCCAAACAAGGCGGATTCTGTCATAGTTGCTGAAAGAAAAGGAAAGATAGCTGAGTGTGTCACGTGATATGGGACACAATCGGTATTTTGTTGCTTGCCTTATAAGGAGGGCAAAAAGGTGTGTTTGTGATTTTCTATTAGCTCCAACTCTGTAGTCAATAGTGGGGTGGAATGATATTAAAGGGCTCTTTTCAGTCAAACAGAAATTAAACCAAGTTAATCTATTTCTGAACAGGTACGTTCTTTCTGAACAGGTACGTTCTTTCTTGCCCAGCGGGTACATGTATGCCTAAGACCTAGGTACGGAGGTTTCAATCTGCAGCCAAGAGAAAACAGACACGATGGTATGGAATTTATGTTGTTAAGTTTTTAAAGAGGCTAAGCGCAAATGTCTTGTTGTACATTTTCTCTGCTCTGTAAAATCGTTCCTACACGAACACAGAATCTACTTATATTTTGAACATATTTATGCGGTTTTGTTAATCCCCAACGCTTAGGAAGGACCTTATAACATGCATGGTAAAACAACTTCATTCCTTAATCAACAAACACCTCTAGAAAAACGACAAACTCTATGAATAATTCAACAGAAACAATACAAAAGTCATTTATTGCTGAACCCCAAACTATAAAACCCAGTGAAACACTTAAATGCGGATCTTCATCATGGCAGCAGTCCAGTGACTAAACAAGAAACAGAGTCAAAGAGAAAATAGCTGAGGAGCAATAAATTTAAAATGGTTGTCACTTGACGATTCATGCGAAAATGAAAGGTTGAAGGGTTTATAGACCAGCGTACGCACATACGCACGCAAACACTCATGTACCCACATACACACTCATAGGCAAACATAAACGTTGTATATATATATATATATATATATATATATATATATATTTGTTCGTCTTACGTATAAATATATATATATATATATATATATATATATATATATATATATATATATATATATACGTAAGGCAAACAAATAGAGATATACAAAAACCTTAACTAGTTATTGACATATCTACAAAAACACGTGAATATATAAACATCCAAAGAAATAAAGAGATAAATACATAAATGCAAATGTTAGTGTGTACACGTATTCATTGTATCACATAAAAATGAATGTTCATATATAGATACATATAAAATTGATCAAATCTTTGTACGCCATGTCTTCATATATTCCTATACATGCATGAGATGTTCAAACAATGACAGGATGTTGGAATCTATCATATATCCATGTTTATGCAACTTAATAACATTACGCTGACGTGGCTCTGGTGTTAAGGAGTTCGCTTCATACTCCCACAGTTTCTGGGTTCAATTACCCTCTAGTATCGCATTTTTTAAGGGTGTTCTACTATAGCTTCGAATTTTACAGTGAAATTTGGTAAGCGTAATCTATGCGGAAGGCCAGAGTATTTGTGCAGTGTATATAAGTATATATATATTTATAGTGTGGTAAGGAACCAGGTGGACCATAACGAAATAGCCGTCGAAACGGGTTGAGCTCTGCCGTCGGGGTCTTGAACATTTTCCTATATATATATATATATATATATATATACATGATACCATTTATATACATATATGTTTGCCTATGCGTGTGTTTACATACATTATATATACGTATGTGTGTGTCAGTGTGCGTGTATGTCTATTTATTTTAAATAGATATTAGATTTAGTTGGAAGGCCGCACTAAAGTGGACAGCTGACTGGCATATATTCCCATAGGACGATGACTAGTTTAGTATTGGTACAAATCTCAACGGCTCATCTATTCTTGTCTCACAGGTACGGAGTTAATGTTGCCAAGACTGTCAATTATTGTCAGAATTTAATATACAATATTATTCGAGTATGGGATATCGAAGGCGAAGACGAGAATCGTTACTTAGAATGTAATGGGTGATATGGGAAAATATTCAAACAAATGATCAAATTGTCATTCATCTTTTAAAGTTTAAAGGATTTCCTACGTCACAGATCTGATTCATCAATGGGTTTTGCCCATTAAGGAACTTTAAAATAATTACTGCTTATATGTTGGCTAATATGTTCAACAAAATATCATTGCATTGTGCATAAGGTGGGTTGATATACACATACACAGACAGACAGACAGACAGACTAATGCGTTTTATAACACGAGGGTCTCGTTAAACAAAGAGAAGAAAGTAAAAGAAAGAAGGAAAAAGGGCAAGAAGACGTGTTAAATATAAAGCACTGATATTATTAAGGGTGAAGAGAAACACACATACATACATACATTTATATATATATATATATATTTATATATATACATATATATATATATATAAATATATTATATATATATATATATGCACATGATAATAATGGTTGACGGACCCAGCAGATTTATATATGTACACACACACACACATATATATATATATATATATATATATATATACTGCTTCATTTCATCGCATTACATTTAAATATATTTGAATCAACCCACTCAAGATATGAAAAATTAAATATATATTTTCTCTTGTCCAATCATATAGAACGCACGTGATATAACCAAGAAAATGAACGAAAATCAAAAAAACTGCAGGAATATTCGAGAAAATTGTTTTCTGATTCGCCATCTTAGATTCCAACCGTCAAATTGCATTTAATTAAAGCAATTACACTAATTGGATATGAAATTGTCATGCAATACTTTAATGCTACTTAATTGTTTTATTGAACAGATATATACACCAATGTATTGTTCTGTATTGATAGTACGATGTATGTAGAAATGTGTAGATGTGTATAGAACTCTCTTGACGTTTGCAGATGTGTAATTGTATGTAGATGTGTGTAGATGTGTGTGTATATAATTAATGTAAGGTAATCATATACTGTATTAACAATTCCCGGCCAGTTTTTATTTTCATGTTCGTATATTTTTGTGTTGCTGGTGTTGTTGTTGCTGTAGTTATTTTCACTCTTAATTTTATTTAAAATGAATATCTTTTCTTTTCCTGACTCCATTGTATCTATGACACCTACGCATATATGTATCTATGTACACACACACATACACACAAACACACGCGCGCGCATATATATATATATATATATATATATATATATATATATATATATATATATATATATATATATATATATATATATTATTTATGTATGTATGTATCTATGTATGCAGATATATGTGTATATATATATATATTTGTGTGTGAGAGTATGGAAATTAGTAATTTTCACTGTAATAATTATTTTTTTGTAATAGTCTTTCAACTAATAATTCTGAAGATGAAACCTGTCTGTGATTTCCTTTGTCAAAGATATTCTAGTCTAATGTATTTTCATTTTATCTCCTGTAGTATCGAAGGGAAGATTCTAGAAGATGCGTTTGTTTTTCACATCTGTTGCTCTCCATGTTAGATAAGTGACATGACGACTAGTTCTGTAGACTATGACGCATAATATCTAAAAGTATGTGGCGGTTTCAGGGAAGCTACGCTGATATTCGTCTTTTTTAATCAATATAGAATATAGCTCCACTTGAAACATGGGAATATCTGAACGAAACAGAACGAAACAGATATATTTTCAAAGTTCTAGGGGGCAATGGTGATCAGTTATATACATGGTACCTATTTATAACTATATATACTAAGGTTGTGCGATATACTTGTATTTGCTTAGATTTAGCGTTTGTCGTGATGACTTCATAATACAAGATGGTGGCTCTTCAGTCATCAAGCCTACATACTACCAGTGAACACTAAAGCTAATTCTGTCTAACGAATGGCACACACATTTAAGCCTTATAATTAAGATAAAACCACTTTCCAACAAACTGTTTTCAAAACGTACACTGGTGAGCATATAGTTGTGTTCTTTTAAAGACGTATTTGATAACAGTAAACACTAGAAGGCTACACGAATCCTTTTATTTTATTCAGGATTAAATGCTTGAATGCGAGACAACTCACCAAAAACTCACGAAGCTATTACTTCCATTTTAACCTTAAATTTCACAATAACAAATAGTGATTTCAAAGAAAACTGTGGTAGGAACATATTTCTGTTAGATTGAATACTACAAGCTACGTGATCCATTTTATTTTATTCAACAGTTGATGTAAATTCTTCGCTAATACCTAAGAAACTACTATTTGTTTCTTTGTTTCGACGTGAAGATTTATTGTTTTAACTTAAGACACTAGCACAGGAAATTAAATACAGTGTCGTCGGCTGGATGTAATGTGGTGGAAATAGTTTAGTATTTTATTAGTGCTATTACATTTCCAAGTTTATAAACTCGATGGAATCAAAACCAGCTGTTAGTTGCAATGTACAAGAGTATGGTGGTTTCTGAATAATTCTTGTCAGTTTCAAGTTAAATAACTGAACTAGTTAATAATATTCTTTATAAAACATAGTTTTCGAATTTCATTTAGAAACATTGGAAACGTATTTTTGCTTTGTTATTGATGGAAAACTAATCTCCAACG
>OZ024751.1:38005188-38010188 GCA_964016885.1 Eledone cirrhosa
CTCCACCGATACTGCCAATCCATAATAATAATAATAACAATGATGAGTCAAAGTGACATTATGAGTCTTGATAACATCAAGCAAATGGCTCTCCACCCGTGGCTATTCATCGTTATTTTTTGCTTTCTTTTTCTCTTTCTTAAACCAACACACTATCCCTAGGCTCCCATTATCATTTCTTTATTATAAGACGGGGGAATGGTTTGGTTTGATGTGTATTTTGTTGTTACTTCTAAAACTCGTAAGGCTAGAAAGTTTTGCTTGCAACGTATGATAACTAATGTTGTGTCGAAGTAAAATATATAATACAAAATAAAAATGATAATAATATAAATAAATAAATGTTGAGAAATGAACCATCAACAATCCTTCAAGCGTAATAAACCTACATATTTTAAAGTAAGACAAACGACTTATCTCAGTAGTTTTACCAAGTCAAGTTTTTCTCATCGCTACTTTCCTTTCCATTTCTCTGGCATGTTTTTCCTGGTTTCCTTCCAATCCCGTTTTCATCACTCCCCTTATCATGATTACTTTAAAACCAGCCTCCTCTTCTTCTTCATCATCTTCTTTTCTATTCCCCTTCTCATTTTCTCCACTCACATATTTTCTTCTTTTCATTCTCTCTAACTTATTTTTTCTACTTTCCCTTTCAATCACATTTTGTCATGTGTTTATATTTTTGTTGTTGTTTTATAGCCGTTTCTCTTCAGTCATTCTCTCATTTATTTTACACTCCCTGTCTTCCGCTGTTTCCAGTGTTCAAGCCTACCTTAGAGCAAGTATCTGTTTTATTTTCCCCCAGCATACTATCAAAAGATATTTAGATATTCCCTTTCATCGCAGTTCCAATCGCTGTTTTATTTGTTTATATTTATGTTTTTCTTAACCATTTTTTCTATTTTTTCTTTCTTTTTTATCGCTTTATTCCTCGCTCGAACTTATCCACTTAATTTATTGCCATCCTTTTTAGCGTTTCACTGCGGCCATCTTAGACCAGGCAACATGTCACTAGAAAAGTAATTCCCAACACTAAAGAGTGCATTGAAGTATACACTGGAACGCACTCTAGCGGAAGGGACAAAACACATTATGTGTAAACCCCATAGCCATCTTCTCTCCTCCATATACACGAATTCTCTACAGCTACGGTTCGAAAAGCTAAGGGTTTTAATGTTGATATTGTGGTTACCATTGTGTTTTTCGCCTGTTAATATTATAGCTGTTGTTATCGTTATTGTTGTAGTTATCGCTGTTGTTGTTGTCGTCGTTATTGTTGTAGTTATCGCTGTTGTTGTCGTTATTGTTGTAGTGGTCGCTGTTGTTCTTGTTGATGTCGTTATTGTTGTAGTTATCGCTGTTGTTGTCGTTATTGTTGTAGTGGTCGCTGTTGTTCTTGTTGATGTCGTTATTGTTGTAGTTATTGTTATAGTGATCGCTGTTATTGTTGTTGATGTTGTTGTCGTCGTTATTTTTGTAGTTATTGTTGTAGTTATCGCTGTTCTTGTTGTTGATGTTATTGTTGTAGGTGATGCTGTTGTTGTTGTAGTAGTAGTTATCGCTGTTGTTGATGATGATGATGATGATGATGATGATGCTGTTGTTGTTGTTGATAATGTTGTTGTTGTTGTTGTTGTTGTTGTGTTATAGTTGTTGTCGTCGTTATTGCTGTAGTTATCGCTGTTCTTGTTGTTGATGTTATTGTTGTTGATGATGATGTTGTTATTGTTGTTGTTGTTGTTGTTGTTGTTGTTGTTGTTGTTGCTGTTGTTGTTGTTGTTGTTGTCACCATTGTTGATGTGTTTCTGGCGATATATTTTCATGTTGTTTTATGTTTTATCATGGCTGCTGCTGGTTGTTTCTTGTTTTTTGACTGTTTGTTTTTTGTCATATGTCTTATAGTCCCTTTTTATATGTATGTTGTTGTTGTTATTGTTGTTGTCGTAGTCGTTAATGTGAGTGTTGGCAGTGTTGGTGTTACCTGTTTTGTTGTTGTTGTGGTGGTGATGGTGGTGATGGTGGTGGCAGTGGTGGTGGTAATGGTGGTGGTAATGGTGATGGTGGTGGTGTTGGTTTTGTTATTAACTGGTCATGATATGTTTTTCCATTCAATATATTCTGTTATTTAACCACAGGTCAGCTTTAAAGAAGCACGTTTCTGATCATAGGAGACATTCCAAATTTGACCACCCCGTTTTTGTATATATATATATATATGTGTGTGTTAATGTGTATACATACATACATATATATATATATATATATATATATATATATATATATATATATATATATATATATATATATATATATATATATATATATATGTATATATATATATATATATATATATATATATGTATATATATATGTATATATATATATATATATATATATATATATATATATATATATATATATATATATATATATATATATATATATATATATAAGAGAGTATTAAACTTTGCTTGAAGCATTGTGGAACAATAAGTAAATATTTATAAGTCGTTTTGGAAGCCTCGACAATGCAAATGGGTAAATCTCCGGGTAACAAGGTCCGGTGGTGGAGAGAGACCCATTGTCGAGGCTTCCAAACGACTTATAAATATTTATATATATATATATATATTAATATATCCTTGTAGAAACTATGTACCATGGCTTTAAATATATCGGTTTAGTGGGAATATATATAGATGGAATTTAGCTACTGCTATATCTACCATTTCCAGCGACCACGTATAGGTTTCCTCGTGCTGGTCACCATAGTGACAGTATGACAGATGTCGCTATGGTTGTTGTTTAATGTCCATACACTATTTTAATTGTTATTGTGCTTTTTTATATATTTATATTGTTATTGTTTGTTTGTTTGGTTTTATATTTATTGTTGTTGTATATTTAGTAGAGTAGTTTATATGTTTCTAGTAATATTGTGATGTCTTTGTTGTGGTGTGTCTAATGGTGGTGGTGGTGGTGGTGGTGGTGGTTGTGTTGATTGTAATGTTGGTGGTGGTGGTGGTGGTGGTTGGTTGTTGCTCTGGTAGCAATGATGTTGATGTTGATAATGGTGGTGTTGTGGTCGTGGTATTGGTGGTGGTAGCTTTGATGTAGCTCATGGTGGTGTTGGTGGTTGTGGTGGGGGCGATGTTGGTATTTGTGTTGGTGGTAGAGTCGTGATGGTGGTGGTCTTTGTAGAGTGATGGTTAATGCTGAAATATTTATTGATGTACGACTGCATATGTTATTGCAAATATTCAGTAGTAGTAGTAGTAGTAGTAGTAGTAGTAGTAGTAGTAGTAGTAGTAGTAGTAGTAGTAGTAGTATTTGTTGTTGTTGTATGTGTTAATTTGTTCATATGTCGTCCACACATTACATTTTAACAGATTTTATATTATTCTTAGCCACCTTATATTCTTGCTGTTTTTGAGGTATTTTACGATGGTCAAATAATGATTATATTGTTAGGCCCTAAACAAACCTAAATACAGTCTAAGGCGTTCTAAATATGACCATTCCGTTGATTTTGGTGTTGTTGTTCATATTTTAGCAATCATTCTATACAGAAATACATATGTAGCTATTTCTTACTTAATATCAGATGTAGCACTGTTAGAAGTAGTTGTTGGATTGGAGAAATCGTATATGGCTGATAAAACGAAAACAATTGATAGAGTTAATTGCAACATTTTGAGTTGGGAGTTCACAATTCACCCGGGAGTAATATATTTTTCTTTCAAAATCGATTTTATCGATGGTTACCTTCCTGCAAAATATTTGTAGAATTTCGTCTATCTTAGAATTCATTATTGCTAGTGATAGTATCAGTGTTTGTTATACAGTATGCTTAATATTCGGCATCCCCATTGGATTTGAGTAGGTGACTGTCAGGATTATCCTCCACCTATTGCAGTTCCATATGTAGTCGTGTGTTTATATCTGGTCATCATTGGGAGTGAACTCCTGAGACAGAATATGAATAATATCATAGGAGTATCTCATACAACACTTGACAACATGAACTGTTACTTTCTTTATGACCCCGAAACGTTGAGAGGCAGGATTTGATCTCTCATCGAAGGGATCCGAAAACAACCGCAGGGAAATTTGTCCGACTCTCCAGCAACTCTCCAAATTCGGCGTTATTTGTACGAAGGAGCAAGTATTGTATATATTTTACAGTTGTTTTCTGAGAAGCTACGGAGTCAATTCTGGTACACAGGACAAAGTAACGGAGCAAATATCACAAAATATCGCCCTAAAGTCTATGGTAATTCCTGTCGCCAAATCGTTAAATTCTTTTTTAAATGAAATCTGAATATGATCCTTAATTGATGTGAGTCTCTTTCTGTTGCTACTCTATCTGGTTATGATGCCCCTGCACCTGCTGCTGGTGTTGGTGGTGGAGTTGCTGCTACTGCTGCTGTTATCACTGCTGCTACTGCGGCTTCACCTATGTCCATCACTTTTATTGATGTATAAGTGGAAGAAGTACATTACAATCTGTCAGTAGAAATATACTCAAAATTCATGATAATAATAATAATAATAATAATAATAATAATAATAATAATAATAATAATAATAATAATAACAATAATAATAATAATAATAATAATAATAACAATAATAATGCTTTCTTTATTAACCACAAGGGTTTATATAAAGTAGACATTAAGGATAGTACAGGACGATATATGACGGTACAAATGGGCATTTCTACGTGTAAAAAACAAAAACAGAGGATGTAACAAAAAAATAACAATGAAAAATTCCCCAAATGGGGGGGGGGAGACTTCCGAGTGGCATTCGTGGAGAAAGCCCATTAAAAAGCCACAGTGACCCTGACCATCAGGGCAAGTGCTCTCTCCCAGTTTTCTACCTTCAATTTACAGGCATATACTCAGAGTAGGTCCATTCACTCGGGCCATTTTTGCCTCTCTCACCCATCTTTCAAAATAATAATAATAATAATAATAATAATAATAATAATAATA
>OZ024751.1:38015188-38022688 GCA_964016885.1 Eledone cirrhosa
ATAGATAGATAGTGAGGGGTGTGGCCGCATTCTATGTTGATTTGTGTAACAAAGAGAAGAAAGGTTCCTTGGAAGAAATTATATTACAATTTTTTGCTGAAAGACATATATAAGTATATATATATATATATATATGTTTGTGTAACTATTTATACTTACGTATACATATATATATAAATATATATATATATATATATATATATATATATATATATATATATATATATATATATATATAGATATATATATATATATAGATATATATATATATATATATATACATATATATATATATATATATATATATATATATATATATATATATATATATATATATATATATATATATATATATATATATACTTACGGAGAGACCATTGAAGTCAGCTTTCAATATGTATATATGTACATACAAACATATATATATATATGTGTGTATATATATGTATATATATATATATATATATATATATATATATATATATTGTTTGTATGTACATATATACATATTGAAAGCTGACTTCAATGCTCCCTCAAGAAGTAACTAGGTCATTTGTCAGTTAGCTCTCTAACTAGTTGGATACATATACAGGCATACACACACATACACACACACACACACACTAGATGCGTATGTGATTGGGTGTAGGTATACGTACATATATATATATATATATATATATATATATATATATATATATATTGGAATAAATGCTCTGAAATAGCGATATATATGTGAATATAGACATAGAATATTCGAAAATATTCTGTATGTTTATAATAAACATTTTGAAGACCTAATCGCTATAGAATAGAATACGTCACGTATTACAATTAGATTCTCGATAAAAGCAAGGGAAGTAATCTACGCGTTTCATTCTCGTTAGAAATCATCAGGACTACATATCCAGTGCTTTTATCGAGAATGACACAGCTAGAGACTTATAGAATACTTAGCTGTGTACAGGAACTGGTTTGAAAGAGCGGTTGCCGGTCCGGCAGAAATTAGAAATTGGAATAAATGCTCTGAAATAGCGATATATATGTGAATATAGACATAGAATATTCGAAAATATTCTGTATGTTTATAATAAACATTTTGAAGACCTAATCGCTATAGAATAGAATACGTCACGTATTACAATTAGATTCTCGATAAAAGCAAGGGAAGTAATCTACGCGTTTCATTCTCGTTAGAAATCATCAGGACTACATATCCAGTGCTTTTATCGAGAATGACACAGCTAGAGACTTATAGAATACTTAGCTGTGTACAGGAACTGGTTTGAAAGAGCGGTTGCCGGTCCGGCAGAAATTAGAAATTGGAATAAATGCTCTGAAATAGCGATATATATGTGAATATAGACATAGAATATTCGAAAATATTCTGTATGTTTATAATAAACATTTTGAAGACCTAATCGCTATAGAATAGAATACGTCACGTATTACAATTAGATTCTCGATAAAAGCAAGGGAAGTAATCTACGCGTTTCATTCTCGTTAGAAATCATCAGGACTACATATCCAGTGCTTTTATCGAGAATGACACAGCTAGAGACTTATAGAATACTTAGCTGTGTACAGGAACTGGTTTGAAAGAGCGGTTGCCGGTCCGGCAGAAATTAGAAATTGGAATAAATGCTCTGAAATAGCGATATATATGTGAATATAGACATAGAATATTCGAAAATATTCTGTATGTTTATAATAAACATTTTGAAGACCTAATCGCTATAGAATAGAATACGTCACGTATTACAATTAGATTCTCGATAAAAGCAAGGGAAGTAATCTACGCGTTTCATTCTCGTTAGAAATCATCAGGACTACATATCCAGTGCTTTTATCGAGAATGACACAGCTAGAGACTTATAGAATACTTAGCTGTGTACAGGAACTGGTTTGAAAGAGCGGTTGCCGGTCCGGCAGAAATTAGAAATTAGGTCTTCAAAATGTTTATTATAAACATACAGAATATTTTCGAATATTCTATGTCTATATTCACATATATATCGCTATTTCAGAGCATTTATTCCAATTTCTAATTTCTGCCGGACCGGCAACCGCTCTTTCAAACCAGTTCCTGTACACAGCTAAGTATTCTATAAGTCTCTAGCTGTGTCATTCTCGATAAAAGCACTGGATATGTAGTCCTGATGATTTCTAACGAGAATGAAACGCGTAGATTACTTCCCTTGCTTTTATCGAGAATCTAATTGTAATACGTGACGTATTCTATTCTATAGCGATTAGGTCTTCAAAATGTTTATTATAAACATACAGAATATTTTCGAATATTCTATGTCTATATTCACATATATATCGCTATTTCAGAGCATTTATTCCAATTTCTAATTTCTGCCGGACCGGCAACCGCTCTTTCAAACCAGTTCCTGTACACAGCTAAGTATTCTATAAGTCTCTAGCTGTGTCATTCTCGATAAAAGCACTGGATATGTAGTCCTGATGATTTCTAACGAGAATGAAACGCGTAGATTACTTCCCTTGCTTTTATCGAGAATCTAATTGTAATACGTGACGTATTCTATTCTATAGCGATTAGGTCTTCAAAATGTTTATTATAAACATACAGAATATTTTCGAATATTCTATGTCTATATTCATATATATATATATATATATATATATATATAAATATATATATATATATATATATATTGGTAAACGGAAAAGAAAATGCTGACAAATTGTTCACAGTGAAA
Source organism: Eledone cirrhosa (assembly GCA_964016885.1). Classification (NCBI taxonomy): domain Eukaryota; kingdom Metazoa; phylum Mollusca; class Cephalopoda; order Octopoda; family Eledonidae; genus Eledone; species Eledone cirrhosa. The sequence continues at coordinate 38,017,915 of OZ024751.1, forward strand.
AATAGTTTAATTAGGAATAAGTGAGAATTAGTAATAGTATTGGTTAGTATTCAGTTTTGGTTTTAAGTTTTACCGGTTGCGCATTTCTAATGCTTTTCAAAAATAATTTTGAGATAGAGTGTCCGTGATTTTTGCTCTAATCTGATTAGTTTTGGAAATTCTACCTGTTTTTATGTTAAAAAAGTGGCTCCAGCGGTATTAAAATAAGTTTTGCGCCAATTCGTGTTGCAAAAATTATTGTGGTCAAAACAATTTTGATTGGTCGGTAGAGGTCATGTGAATGTTAAAAATTGATTTTGCGCCAAATGTAGGTTTGTGTCGGCTGATTGAGAAGTCACTGAAAAATATGTCTTTCAAAACAAATATGTGTGTGTGTGTGTGTGTGTGTGTGTGTGTGTGTGTGTGTGTGTGTGTGTGTGTGTATGTGTGTGTGTGTGTGTGTGTGTGGACACCTCCAGATACATATTTGTACACAGGTATACAATTTCTGGACACACTCCAGATACATATATACAATTTGTACACAAGTATACAATTTCTGGACACACTCCAGATACATATTTGTACACAAGTATTCCAATACGGCAAGGCCTAATGGATTCCCCTTGCAGTACGTACAATCTGGACACACTCACACACACCTTGGTATTATGCCAATACTATATATCATTTCAAACCTTTTATTATTAAGGTTTTTGATGTTCTATTGAGAGAGTCGATTTTACTGAAAATATCGAATAATGTACACCATCTCACCAGTATCACAAAAATAATTACTGGTCCACCCACACACACACACACATTCTCTCACACACACACACGTGTATGCGCACACATGCACATATATACACACACACATACACACGCGTACATTAACATACATAGAGACATATACACACACACACACACACACACACACACACACACACACACACACACACACACACACACACACACACACACACACACTTCTCCGTATAAGACAAGAGCTGAAAATTATCTTTTAACATGTTAAAATATCCCCCACACACTTACAGACACATTCCTACTGACCATCCCTCTACCACGAATTACTCTGCTACACACACACACACACACTTGTCTTAATAGGCATTTGAACTGTCAACAGGCTGCAGTTCGCACACACATCCCTGCTGACCATTATCACAACAACGAACCTCTTTACTACTACTACACACACACACACACATATTTGTTTTGAAAGACTTATTTTTCAGTGACTTCTCAATCAGCCGACACAAACCTACATTTGGCGCAAAATCAATTTTTAACATTCACATGACCTCTACCGACCAATCAAAATTGTTTTGACCACAAGAATTTTTGCAACACGAATTGGCGCAAAACTTATTTTCATACTGCTGGAGCCACTTTTTGAACATAAAAACAGGTAGAATTTCCAAAACTAATCAGATTAGAGCAAAAATCACGGACACTCTATCTCAAAATTATTTTTGAAAAGCATTAGAAATGCGCAACCGGTAAAACTTAAAGCCAAAACTGAATACTAATCAATACTATTACTAATTCTCACTTATTCCTAATTAAACTATTTTTCACTGTGAACAATTTGTCAGCATTTTCTTTTCCGTTTACCAATATATCATAACTTGTGTGTTACACCTCTATCCTTTTAAATATATATATATATATATATATATATATATATATATATATATATATATATATATATATATATATATATATATACACACTCATATATATTTGTATACATATGTGTGTATGTTACCTCTGCTCAATTCTAATGAATATAACATGATTCCTCCCTGTTTACGACGTCTGCTCTATAAATTAGGAAGTAGACGGCATGTAAAACAATGAGTGTTCTTTTCCTTATATGACGATAAGCTAGGAACCTAAAATGAAAGTAAAAGTTGAAGTGATAGTATGAATGATAGAAATAATAGAAAACAGCCTTGTATAAGTATATAATATAACGACATGATCATTGAAGTAGCTGCTAGGAGGAGGAGGAGTAGGAGAAGGGAAAGTGATGTTTTATATATAAGAATCCTTAGGACATTAAGTGTCTTAGAGACATGTTGATATTTCCACCTGAGAGCTATCCAGGATTTTGAAGTGCTCGACCAGACACGAATACATGTCCGTATATTTATGTGCTTTCTGAACTCACATTAACTGTGTTTCTCAGACAAGAGAGAAGCCGTATATGTCTGCAATGATCTTTCATTGATATGTTGAAATGTACTTGCTGCATGTATTAATTTTATATAGACTTTTTTTTATATCTATTTATTTATTTTATTTTATTTTATTATTATTATTATTATTATTATTATTATTATTATTTTTGCTTTTTATTTCACATTTAGTTTTGAGGTGATGCGATGCTACAAGATTGCACACGCATCTATCTATCTATCTATCTATCTATCTATCTATCTATCTATCTATATATATAATATATATATATATATATATATATATATATATATATATATATATATATATATATATATATATATATATATATATATATACACGGATATATAAACACGGATATATATATACACACAGATGTATATATGTATACATTTGTAAATATAGAAAGATAGAAAGAAAAAGAGTGATGTGTAGTAGTTAGAATTTAGACAGGTGTAAAGAGAAATTAATCTGAAGAGAAGAGGTATGTTTGAAACCACACACACGCATATATATATATATATATATATATATATATATACGATATTAACAAATGGAAACTATATTTATAAAACCATATTTATTTCATTATACATATTTCAAGGACACCAAGTTCAATTATGGTGTGCTTTCATCAGATAAAATATAATATAGAGCAGTTTTATAAATAAATATTGACATACCCTTAAAGAATGCAACCATTACTGTTGGAAGCTCCCGGATAGTATATATATATATATATATATATATATATATATAGTAATAATAATAAATTTGAAGACTAAAATCCAAAGAGGGCTTGATAAGGATAAATATATATCAAATATATAAGAACCGTAGAGCAAATATTTATTAAAATATATGTGTGTGTGTGTGTGTGTGTGTGTGTGTGTGTATGTATATATGTATGGATATATATATATATTATATTATATTATATTATTTATTCATCTTCATACACGGAACAAAAGCGCTACCTTTACCTCCAGAGGCATCAAAATAGTGACCTTTCTTCGGCGTTAATACCTGTGTGAACTTAAATAATATAATAATGTTTCTGCTCTCCTCCCGATTGAACACCGTCTTCCTTTTCCTTATTCACATCAACAGCTATTGCTACACACACACACACACACACACACACACACACACACACACACACACACACACACACACACACACACACACACACACACACACACACACACACACACACACACACACATGTCTCTCTATATATATATATATATATATTGTACCATCTTGACTCGAATGGAATTGGTGTAGCAAGACCCTCTAGATTAAATTTAGTCTTTCTGTAATCTGATTCTGTAAACAGAAGTGCTACAAATATACTTTGGAAGAAATGGACTATAGTTAAACTCATTGGAAAAAGGCAAATGTATACATGGCGTTTAAATGTATGTCAGCTTTAGTTTAGCAAGTTACAACCTAAGTTTTTGACTACGAAACGTAGTGTAACAAATTTGGCATACTTGTCCTTAGAGTCAGTAAAAAAGTGGGCAACGCCTTCTGTATACTATTGTCCAGTAATTAAGGCTTAACTTGTCCAGTCCTCTTTCGTGCGGTGGCTTAAGGCTTGTCCGCCGTTCAGTGGGTGAGTTGGATTCCCAAAGGAAACGTTGTACACTTTTTTCCCTCTTTAGGGGGCTTATATTCCCAACTAATTAAACTATTAGAAAAAAATATGCTTTGATGGCAGTATACATTCAAAATCCATAATGGTTCTATATAGATGGTGAGAGAAAGTGACTCATAATTCTAAATAGATGGTTTTACACATTTTTGACGGATCATAGCGCTACTGTGACAGACAGACCAAACGGCGATGCAGTTATTATAACATCGACTGGAAATGTTACCTTAGAAAATGTTAAGTATTTAGAATATAGAGTCAAACAAAGATATCTCAGGAAATACCTGGAAGAATTGAACCCACGTACTACCAGATAATAACGTGGTACCTTTACCCTCAGTTGAAACACATGGTGTATTGGATTTATTATCATAACATCGTGGGTTCGATTCCGGCATTGGATTGTGTTTTGAGATCTTGAGCATAACAGTTAATTTCATGTTGCTTCAGCTTACTTAGCTATAAAACAGTATCAGCAGTAGCTGTAGGGTTTACCCCTGCTGTGGATAGTTCTCTTGGCCAGGGAAAGAGAGAGGGGGAGTCTTGTTCTCTCAGTCTCTTTACCCATAGATACCAGAATAATCACCAGCCTGGTGATCCTCAAGGCTCGAGACATTCTTTAGATTATTATTTGTTTCATATTTACACTAAACTACTTAACGCCTCGAATCTCAGTACACAACCATATGCTAGATATTTTGCGAAACCAATAAAGATAGAATGAGATAAATTAGCGACAAATAAAGTTAAGGGACTTTACGTGTAATCAATTACGAAGGAATATAGCTTCAAGAAACTTCTGATGAAATTATGTGCTTTGTTGATTATATTATTTTTATATGCATATCATTATGTAATTAGGGTAAATAGAGTAAAATAGGCCACTGATATATCGATCAAAGTTTCTAACAT
>OZ024751.1:38030188-38038825 GCA_964016885.1 Eledone cirrhosa
TCACCACTTAATATGAACCTGAAGATTGCGAAAGCATGAAAGTACTTGTTCAATTAACATTTAACACTTAATATTCAACCATACTATTTCATTATAATATCATTATAATTTTAAAGGATTGTAAATAAAACGAGTAAATCAAAGTTGTAATTCCTTTTATTAATATATATATATATATATATATACACAATCATACACACCCGTGTATATTTATTTATATATATATATATATAGTTGTGTATAATGGTAGCTATGGTTCTTCCATAGGCAGTATGCCCCAAAATTAGCACTCGATATTCAGCAGAGTAGAGTGTAGAAAGTATAAAGAAAACGAAAAATCAGTGATGCATCTGGACTTAATTTATTGCGTGTTACAATTGTTTCACCGGCAGATAGCTCGAGACATGGTCCTTGTATGGATCTGGCTGATTCTACTTCTGCGGGTTCTTTCAGACACAAATATATATCATTTTACAAAGATATTATCTACATACACTTAAACTGCTGTCGCTAATCTTCCTCCCACCGATCTGTCACATATTTCAAACAGACTTAAGAAGACCAGAAGGAATTGTGTTGGATCAAATTAGTGAGAGAAGGGGTGGAAAAAGAGATGGAGCATTGTAGAGAGAGAGAGGTGTGAGTGAAGTGGAAAAAGAGATAGTGTTGGAAGGAGGGAGAGGTTGGTGAGAGAGATAGACCATTGTTGACAGTGATAGAGAGTTGGAGAGAGTGATACAATATTTGGGACAGAGACGTGGGAGAAAAGATAGAGCAATGGCGAGCGAGAGAGTTGAAGAGAAATAGAGCGTTGAAGAGGGAGAGTTGGAGAGACAGGTAGAGCGTTGTGGAGAGAGAGATGGAGAGAGAGGAGGAGGAGGAGGAGGAGGAGGAGGAGGAGGAGGAGGAGAGCTAGAATTCAAACTTAGCATCGCAACTTTTCATTATATTTCCGGTAGTTCCAAGACGATTACCATCCAAATGAAACATGATTTTGGCAGATTTTGATTTTCTTATACTTTTGTCCATTTTGCCATTTTTTTTTGTTTTTTTTTGCTGATTTTAGTCATTAGACCACGTGATGATGCAATAAAGTCTACAAGAGATTAAGTCTATCGTATAGAACGCCTATACATTTATTAGTTTGCTTCTCTATTTATTTGCAAATCTGTTATTCATTTTCTAGATGTGTTTGTCGCAATTGGGCATGATCTGAGACACAGGCCCAAACGTAAATAAACACACAAAACACAAACACATATACACATATATATATATACAGACAAAACAGTACCGCCGACAGACCCAGACTCTCCACCTCGGCACTTACGCTCTCAGATCGGAATACATGCCTGCCCAGTCAAACTATCCTGATAAAACTTTCTTTTTAAACCTCCCAACCTTCTTTTACTCCCAACTTTACTCTTTCCTGATGAACCACTAATATCCGAAACGTTAAAGCATAAATTTTTGATAAATGTCTCCCGTTTAGCTACCGATTACAAGGCAGACATCCATCAATCCGAGGCTAGAGTTAGTAGACAATTGCGCAAGGTACCACACAATGAGACTGAACTCGTATCCATGTGGTTGGGAAACAAATTCCTTAGATACATAGCAGCTATACTCTTTTATAAAATTTTCGCTATTTATATATTTTGGTTTCGTAATTTTTTCTTTCGTTTTTCTCTTTGTATTTTTTACTTTCTTCAGCCATTTTTCTCTTTAGGTTTTGTACTGGCCTCCATTAAAATATAAAATAATAGAATTTCGCAATTAATAGTCCATATGATATGAAGTGTAGAAGGCGTCACCATAGTGAGGAGATGGGGAGACACAGACAGATATTTTGTGAAGATGGCAACCTTATGATAATTAAGATTAGATGATGGTGATGATGGTGGTTGGTGGGTGATTGGTGGTGGTGAGAATGTTGCTGGTGTCATTGGTGATAGTTGTGGTGGTGGTGCTGCTGCTGCTGCTGGTAACGGTTGTAGTAGTGAGAGTGTTGTTGGTGGTGGTGATGGTGGCATTAGTGATAGTTGTGGTGGTTGTTGTGGTTGTTGTGGTGCAGGTGGTGATGGTGGTAGTGGGTTAGTGATTGGTGGAGGTGAGATTGGTTTTCTTGGTACTTGTGGTAGCAGTGATGATGGTGGGTAGTAGTGACTGTGGTGAGAGTGTTCGTGGGAATGGTAGTGGTGGAGATCGTGGAGATGGTTTGTGTTGGTGATGATGGTTGTTGGTGGCGGGTCTGTAGAGAGAGGAAAAAATTGAGCAAATTGATAATCGATAAAAGGCTTTGGCAAATGAGCAGCGGTATTGCATTAGTGATTTAACAGCTGTCACAAGAATGCAATTCTAACTGCACAGAAAAAAATAGCTATGAAATAATAATAACAACAACAATAACAACGACAGTGACAGCAACAACAACTACTACAACATCAACAATATCAACAACAACAACAGCATCTACAACAACAATATCAACACCAACAACTACAACAATAATTACAACAACAACATCTACAACTACAACAAAAATAACAACATTGACAAAAAAAATCCCAATAAAGGCAAAGAAAAAATCCATAGAATTAGAAATGTGGATGTTGATGATGATGATACTGATGATGATGATGGCGGTGATGATGGTGATGATGATGGTGATGATGGTGATGATGATGGGGATGATGGTGATGATGCTGGTGATGATGGAGATAATGGCGATGATGGTGATGATGATGATGATGATGATGGTGATGATGATGGCGAGGATAATAATCACCGTGATGATGACGATGATGATGATGGTGATGGTGGTTGTGATAGTGATGATGATGTTGCTGGTGATGATGATGACGTTGAGAATGATGACGATGTTGATGGTGATGATGATGATACTGTTGCTCTGCTGCTGATGATGTTGATGATGGTGATGGTGATGATACTGTTGCTCTACTTCTACTGCTGATGTTGATGATGGTGGTGGTGATGATGGTGATGATGATGATGATGACAATTATTATATTATTATGGATTTATTTTTATTTTGACATTTCAACTCATTTATTCTCAATACTAGTTTATTTGTTATAATTACTATTAATATTATTATTACCAAAACCATCATCATCATTATTATCATCATCATTATCATTATCATTATCATCATCATGATCATCATCATCATTATCATCATTAGCACCATCACTAGCACCATCATCATCGCCATCATCGTCTGCAGTTTCATCATCATTGTTACCATTATATATAGGTGAAGTTGATAAAATAAATGCAATACGGAGGGGGAGGGGGGGTGCAGAAATTTGAAGAGACGATGACGAAGAAGAATGAAAGTATAAAGAGAATGAGCGAATAGAGAGAATGAGAGAATAGAGATAATGAGAGAATAGAGGGAATGAAAGTATAGAGAGAATGACAGAATAGAGAGAATGACAATAGAGAGAATGACAGAATAGAGAGAATGACAATAAAGAGAATTAAAGAATAGAGAGAATGAACGTATAGAGAGAATGACAGAATAGGTAGAATGGCAGAGTAGAGAGAATGACAGAATAGATAGAATGGCAGAGTAGAGAGAATGAAAGTATATTGTGCGGACTGAAGTGGAAAACATACAAAAAATAGAACTTTAAAAGTAAAAAAAAAAACAACAAAGAACGCAAAGAAAATTACTAAATATAACAATACTAAATATAACAATACAACAACAACAACAACAGCAACAATATTATCTATCAAGAAATTACGAAAAAAATTAAAAAATTGAATGAAGAATTTATTTCAATTTTTTTTTAAATATTCTGACGTTTTAATTTTTAAATATTCTTTCTATTTATTACATATTTATTTATAATTATTGTTTTCGTTATTTATTTATTTATTTATTTATTTGGTGGGGGTGAGGGGATCGATATATTTTATTTTAAGAAGAAGAAGGAAGTCAAAATTCCAGTTGTGTATTAATTTTGGTTAAAATCACTGTATGGAAAAACAGTGTTTTATTATCACAGAGGCACACAGAAAATCATACACACAGGAATATATAAGTATTGAAAAACAAACATACATACATACATACATTTATATATATATATATATATATATATATAAATATATATATATATATATATATATATATATATGTATGTATATATAAAGGAAACAAGAAACGCACATTAAATCGTATTAGTGTCACGCTTAAAAGAAATGGGATATATATATATATACCAAAGATTAATATGGTTCATTGATTACTCAATGAATACAGTTTTACAATAGATTAAAAGCACTCGACAAGAAAATTTCCTGGAGTTTTTAATATTATTCAAAATATTAACCAATGAAGATATTCACATTATCAATATATATGCTTTATTATATATATTTCGAAGGTACTGTGTTGTTTTTTCATTACATCCTCGTCAGATAATATATATGATTTGATATATGCCATACCTCTACGGTCTTGATATTTCAATTCCAGTGTTGGCAGTGATTTATTATATCAAATCTCAACATTTATATACCACAAATTATAATATGATAAACATAAAGAAGAAAAGGACGTGGAGCGCATTAGAGATATAAGAGAGGGTATAATGAGGAGGAAGGTAAGAAAAAAAGAAAGAAACAAAGAGACAAACAAATATATATATGTGTGTGTGTGTGTGTGTGTGTGTGTGTGTGTGTGTGTGTGTGTGTGTGTGTGTGTGTGTGTGTGTGTGTGTGTGGTTTCGAAGAAAATAAAGAGAAAAATCTATAGTATACTTCATATGATTAACATATATATTTATAATTGTTTCTAGTTTAGGCACAAGGCCAGCAATTACCCAGTGCATTACTGGTACTTTATTTTATCGACCCCGTAAGGATGAAAGGCAAAGTCAACCTCGGCGAGATATTTATAATGATTGTTGTTCCACTATTGCGTTACAAGATATAGTCTAGGAAGATATTATAAGACAGAGCTCAACTCATTGTGAACTCTTAAAGGTTTACGTTTGGTATTTCCTGATATATGATATATAGAGAATTGATTACACACACAGACGCGCTCAGACACTTACCGCCACCTACACATACACACATAAACATACGTATTCACACATATTTATACGCATATATATATTTTTTTAGATGTGTATATTTATAGATGTATATGTATATTTTCATGTATATAAATACATATGTCAATATATATATATATATATACAGAGAGAGAGAGAGAGAGAGAGAGAGAGAGCGAGAGAGAGAGCGGGGGGGGGAGATAGAACACATGGTGTCGTCAAATAAACGGTCATTCACTCAGTTGTCTGCTTGTAAACAGAAAACAGTCTTCATAATCTTATGACAAAACTCATAGAAAATCATTATTTAATCGGTCCAATAATACAGGGAACAACGTAACAGATGGATCTGTGTGTGGAATATTTCAATATTAAAATAACCCAAGAAAGGAACAGAAAGAAATCTAAACAATATGATATATATATATATATATATATATATATATATTTATATATATATATATATATAAAAGTGTTCAGTAAAGAACGTGTCAAAAATAATACGGTAAGAAAACAGTAAAGATACATTGAAGAATTTCATTTTGTTGTTGAAGAGAAATCCAAGCTGATTCGTGTTGCCAAGAAGCAGAAAAGCAGCTGGTGTAATGGTTATTGGTGTGTGTTGGAGGTTGTGTACAAATGTTGTCTGTAAAATACACGTCATTTACATATGTGTGTGTAGTTGTATGTATGTTTGTATATATGTATATATGTATATGTGTATATATGCGTGTAAGTGTATATAAATATGCACGTATATACTCGCATATACAAATACATAAATATATAAATACATATGTGTGTATATATATAATACACATATACGTATATATATATATATATATGTACATACATACATATATGCATATATATATATATATATATATATATATATATATATATAGAGAGAGAGAGAGAGAGAGAGAGAGAGAGAGAGAGAGAGAGTCTGGGCGTTGGTGGATTTGTGTCTCTGTGTAATGTATTGAGTAACATATTTTATCGGGGTTCCATTCTGTTTCTCTACAAAAATTATTCATTGCACACACACACACACTCACACACACACACACACATATATATATATATATATATATATATATATATATATGCGTGTGTGTGAGCTCTATTTATCAAACCTAAATTGTTGACATACATATAACCCTCGGTTAGATTTGAAACCGAAATACCGTCTCCACCACAATTATCTAGAATAATCTGACACATTAACAAGGCTGTCAATTGGCCACTTTTCAGTTGGTCTAGATACATAAATGAATACAGGTTCCCCGTGGTCCCCTTGCAGCAGTAGAATCGTCGAGGTTTCTATTATAATCAGTATTGACAACACATTTGTTTATATGTTTATATCTTCGGCTAGATGTAGTTCCAAGTAGCTATTCTTCACTCAGATACTTAACGAGTTTGTTATTCAAACTGTACGTTGAGTATATTACCTGAAAGTGTCTTCATATGTTTTACGCTTAGCATTAATTCAGATTGTCTGTACTTATTGCATATACTCAGGGCATGTATGTATGTATGTATGTATGTTGTGTATATGTATGTGTGTGTCATCGTATAATGGAATATATACAACCACCCTCTCGCACACACGTGATGCACATACACAGATATATATACGCATATACATACTTGTGCCTATATATATATATTTATATATATATATATATATTTATATATATATATATATATATATATATATATATATATATATATATATATATTTATATATATATATATATATATATTTATATATATTTATATATATATATTTATATATATATATATATATATATATATATATATATATATATATATATTTATATATATATATATATATATATATATATTTATATATATATATATATTTATATATATATATATATATATATATATTTATATATATATATATATTTATATATATATATATATTTATATATATATATATATATATATATATTTATATATATTTATATATATATATATATATATATTTATATATATATATATATATATATTTATATATATTTATATATATATATACATATATGTTTATATGCATAAATATATATATGTATGTATAGTGTATGTGTGTATATATAAATATATATATATATATATATATGCATAGACATATATACATGTATTCCATTCCTATACAAAAAGAGGAGGGGAAGGTATTAGCTTTTGTTCTATGACTAGAGAAAGCCATTTCACAAACAAGCAAGATGTCAATTAATAAGTCCCTAGATTTATATGTTATAACCTTACATTCGTCTTTTGGACAGGAATGGTAGGGGTCTTGTAAGACATTCTCAATTGCAGAAAATACCTAATACAAACGTTGCTTAAAAGTATAGTCAAATAGACATAATCTATCTATGATCTATCTATCTATCTATCTATCTATCTATCTATCTATCTATCTATCTATCTATCTATCTATCTATCTATGTAGCTATCTATCTATCTATCTATCTATCTATGTTGACCACCGAGTCTATTGTAACGATCAAGCCGCCTCCCCTCTTCAAAAACGAAGGAGAGGTGGTGTTTCTGTGCGTAATAGCCATGGTGAAAGAGGTTGTATGGTGGACGCGTCTGGAAGGACTGAGGTCAGACACCTTTCTCTCTGGCCAACAACTGGTCCCTTTCTTCCGATATCATTTCGGAAGAAGGATCAGGATGGAGAGAGAGGTGCTGCATCCCAGCCGTTTCTATGAAAGATGGTGAAAGTGGCGAGAATGGCCCGTGTGAATGGGCCTTCACTCTACATCAGACTATAGGTGAGAAAGATAAAAGATCAAGGGAGCACCCTCTCTCTGTGCTCCTGAGGAGAAGGGTTGCAGACTTTTTCGGGGGTGTGTGCGACCCCCCAAGGCGCCTCCTCCCTATTGAGGATTTCGTTATTCAATTTATTTTTGTTATGTTTTATATTTTTATATTTTTATATTTTGTTATTGCCTCCTCCTTATTGAGGACACCGTTTTATGTAAACTCCCCCCTTTGTACTTGTCCCACTCTTTGACGCCCTGGTGGCAAATAAAAAGAAAGTTATCTATGTCCCTCCCTATATATATATATATATATACACAATACTTCAAGGTAAACTGGGAGAAAATTGCCTAATCATAGTTAATGTAACCTGTATCATATTAAAACTAACTGATATATATATTCAACTGACAAGGCAAGAATGACGGCATAAATTCAGGTTACCTATGAAGTCAACGAAGTATTCTTTAGGCCTTTATATGTATATATATATATATATATATATATTTATATTGGCGATGAATTAGTTTAGCGAGGTTTTTTATATGAAATCGTGTGTCGAAACATATAGACAGACTGAATAAAAAATGGCGTAGACATACAACACAACAGGAGGAAAATATAACACCCCTGACGATGTTGCAGATGTGCAACCAAAGATTTATGTAAATTATGTAAACTATATATATGTGTTTGTGTCTATATTGTATCTGTATTATTTTTTACCGTCGGTCAGTCAATGGCAACA
>OZ024751.1:38039025-38046525 GCA_964016885.1 Eledone cirrhosa
TACACATATGTGTATATATATATATATGTATATATATATGTATATATATATATTTATATACACATATATATATACACATATGTGTATATATATATATATATGTATATATACATGTATATATATATATATATATATATACATATATATATATATACATATATATATATATATGTATATAATATATATATATATATATATATATGGTTGTGTGTGCTTTCATTATATAGCTATCTTCGTGCGCGTGATTAATAATTTGCTCATTAATCAACAGATTCAATTATTTTGAGTGTCTCCTGTTATTCTCTTTGTTTTGGGGTAAATGCAAGAGACAAGAATATTTATTAGTTTCTTTAAGTGAAACTTGTACTAATGATTCGCCTTCAGAACAATTTTCTTTCTTTTTCGCTATTAATTATCTTACAAAGCCATAATTATATTGTTGTTAACGCAATTTTAAAGACATCTATTTTTTGTTATCATATGAGATATACAATTAAGTACAAAATTGAAATGGCAATAGTGTAATGCTGGTTATGTATTTCAGAATCGAATTGTTATGGTTTATATCGTAAGAATTGTTATATCTATAAATGCTGGTGGAATCTACTTACATAGGTGAAAAGATAAAAAAAGGAAGGGGTATGAGGACAGGAAAGAAGATAGGGACATAAAGAGGCTTTACATTTCCAAACTTAAAAGTGTATATTTCCTTTATAATAGTGGAAACTAACGGGGAACTATGCCCAAACCTGTATATTGGTTACCGTGTATGCAGTCCAATAAATGCCACAAAAATTCATTGGTCAACGGAAGAAGAAACTTTCCTCAAATGTGTTCAAATTCTCTTTCTGTTGGTTGTAAATCAATCTCTTTAACTACCCAGCAATTCTAATTCACTTTCAGCTAAAACTTTCATCGTTTTTGCCTACGCTTCTGCTTCTAGCCATATTCGCATTTTCAACGATTAACTATATTCTTAAGCGAATAAATGTAAATCTTTTCACCACATATAACATATTGAAGAAGTCCCGATCCTGTACATACGTAATAATAATATTTATCATCATCATCATCGTCATCATTGTCGTCATCATCGTCGTTGTTAATATAATCATCATCATCACCATCACCATCTTAACCAATCAACAACACCATCATCTTTAACAGTAACAACTGCCAAAAATTAATATATACAATAATACACAGTAATAAATAAATACAATAGCAATAAACAGATGCCATAATAATAAATGTATAAATAAAATCTATAAGCCATTAACACCATTGCTATCATACTATTAAATGTATTATCACTCTTTGCTATATCTGGCTGCTCCAAAACAACTTCTCCCTAAACGCCCACTTGCCATGGTCACTATACTCTCCCCGGAACACCACACACAACAACAACCACAACAACATTTCTACTAAAACGACAACAAAACCAACAATATTACTAATAAAATAACAAAGAAAACAAAAAACCAACAACGGACAATAACAAAAAAAACATCACCAGTACTACCACAACAAAAACAGAAACAACAACCACACACCAACAACAATATTGCCATCACCATTAAAATTAAAATTAGAAAATAATAACAACAATCATATAGATCAGCTCCAGCAACAACAACAACAACATTACTACCACAACAGAAGCAGCAATAACAACATTGCTAATAAAATCACAAAACAGCAACAACCTCACAAAGCACCACCGAATATAGTACCACCATCACCACCACCAACACCACCATCACCACCACCACCAACAACAACACCACCACCATCACCACCAACAACACCACCATCACCAACAACACCACCATCACCACCAACAACACCGCCATCACCACCAACACCACCACCAACACCACCACCAACACCACCACCATCACCAACACCACCACCATCACCACCACCATCACCACCAACAACACCACCATCACCACCACCAACACCACTACCATCACCATCACTACCACCAACGCCACCACCACCAACACCACCACCATCACCACCAACAACACCACCACCATCACCACCACCACCAACAACACCACCATCACCACCAACAACAACACCACCATCACCACCACCAACACCACTACCATCACCATCACTACCACCAACGCCACCACCATCACCGCCAACACCACCATCACCACCAACAACACCACCATCACCAACACCACTACCATCACCATCACCATCACTACCACCAACGCCACCACCATCACCGCCAACACCACCACCACCATCACCACCAACAACACCACCATCACCACCACCAACAACACCACCAACAACACCACCAACACCACTACCATCACCATCACCATCACTACCACCAACGCCACCACCATCACAATCACCACCACAGTTACCATCACCACCAACAACACCACCATCACCATCACCATCACTACCACCACCACCACCACCACCACCACCACCACCACCACCACCACCACCACCACCACCACCACCATCACCATCACCACCACCACCATCACCATCACCATCACCACCACCACCATTACCATCACCACCACCATCACCACCATCACCAATAACAACCTCAATACACCACAAAAAGAATCGAAAGCAAAACACAACCACATTTACAACAATAACAGCAACAATAGCCGGAATTACTGTAGCTCCTCATTAGTCATTAGGGTCAACATTTTACGAGCTGCAATATCCATATAGCCATCACCCTATCTTTTGTTTTAAAAACTTTTCTACGCCATTTTGTCGGATTATCTCTTCGCTTCTTTATCTTTCTATTACATTCAGTTTTCTTCTTAGTTTTGTATTCTTCACTGGTTCTTTGTAATATTTTTTTTATATTTTTCTAATATTTTTCTCCGTTTCTTTTTTAATGTTGTTGCTTTTATTTTTTTTGTGTAAATTCTTAGAATAGAGAAGTATTTAGTATTTTTTTTTTCTTACTTTCCAGATTTTCGCTCTGCTTCCTTCATAATTGTGTCTACTCAAACAAATGTTTTATTATCATCATCATCATCATTATATTATTATTACCGTTGTTGTTATTATTATTATTATCATTATCATCAGGCAGTGAGACTGCTAATTGATTTCTAAGTAGCTTTTTTCCACGTCGCAATGTTGTCTCTAGATTATCAAAAATAATGTTTTAATTAATGCCATCAAAATTTACAATTCCAATTTTATATCTTCATATTAATATTATTTCTGCTAAAGCTGTTGTAATTGTGTTTCAGATTTTTTGTTATATTATTGTTTCCTATTATCTCTTATCCCCATAAATCGTTTATATTGAGTTTTTGTGTATATCCTTCTATGCAATAAATGTGTTTTTACATTTTACATATAATATATGTATTCTATCACTCTTTCACACATGTTTACGTATATACCTCCATACATAGATATATAAATACACACAGACACACTGATATATGTATATATTAAATATATATTATATATGTACATGTATGTGTGTACAAACATACATATACATATGCATTTATGTGTGTCTATAACTACACACACTCACACACTATATTATATATATATATATATATATATATATACATATATATATATATATATATATATATATATATATATATACATTTGTGAGTGAAACTGTGTGCTTGTAAATCTTGATCTTGCGTCACGTATAATTCTCGCTTATATAGTTAATTTCCTTTCTCACTGTCTAGCTTAAAACATAAAAATTAGCAAGTTTATATCTTCTTTATTTCAACAGTACACATGTTTTCAAATAATTATATTTATATTTTTTACATCTTACACATGTTTCACACACACAAACAAACATCTAATAATTATGCACTTACGTCTTACACACATGCACCCACATATTATATATTTATATATATATATATATATATATATATCACAAATACACAATTTCTTCATAGACTCACATTCATACCTTAAACACTTTTTTCTCTCAAGCATACACACTTTTCACATACATCTCTCACAAATATATTGTCTCTCACATACATGACGTTAAAACATATACACAATTTTTAACAAACATACATATTTTTATACATCAGTTTGTTTTTCTTTCAGTCACATATGCACACTTACATATCTATCACAAATATACAGTTTGTCACACATATATAGACGCATCTGCCACAGATATACATTCTCCACACACCACCGTTAAAGCTTCTATGAATACTGATTTGGCTCCCTACGAAGTGGAAAACTTAAGATATTTTAATTACTTAAAGATTAATAAACTAACAAAATTATATAAATAAATATATATATTGTTAAATGGAAATCTGACAGAGACAAACAAAAAAAAAATGGCAAAAAAAAAACAACAGAAGAAACGACGATGATGATGATGATGGCGATTTTGATAAAAATGAATTAGTTGGTCAACTCCTTCATAAATGAATTTTGAAGTCTAGTACGAAAAGGAAAATACGAAAAGAAAAAAAAAAAAACATTTACGTTTTTCATGTTTACCTAAAATTGATTTCAAGCCCCAGGAATAATAATACACCCTCTCTCTCTCTCTCTCTCATATATATATATATATATATATATATATATTAATATAGATGAGATTCTACAGGAGTAGAACTGTTTCATTCGTTAGAAATCATCAGGAATAAGAGATTCCTAATGATTTCTAAAGAATAAAACAGTTCTAGTCCTGTAGAATCTCATCTATATTAAAACATTTTTACTCTGCAATGTATTGAGTACCTTACTTACTGTGGTTACGTCCGATTCAACCCGGAATAACGTATATATATATATATATATATATAAGTTTAATATTGAGTACTTTACTATCTCTAGTTACCCCCGATTGAAACTGGGAGTCATATATATATATATATCGATCTATCTCTCTTCAAATTCCGGAATTATTTCCTCCTCATTTTTTAAACTTCTCTCAATATATTTCTATACATGACTTCTACCTCAATTTCGAACTCACTGTAAACATTTTCATTGTTACAATAAATCAATACTCTATGTATTAATAGCTAAAATTTGTCACTGTTTTTTCTAAAGCAGTTTAGTCGAAAATACTTCTGTCAGTTTTCCCTAGAAATAATCTCGTTTACTTTTCGTCACATTAATAGGATGAGAATAAACTTGTATATAAATATGGACACTTTAGTGAAGTGATGATTTCAGAAATTTAAATCGTAGTTAAGGGATTATAGTAATCCAGTAACAAGAAATATGTTACTACACAATATTATTACTATACTAGATAATCACACTAGTGTTACTATGCACAATAGCCATAAGACTTTAACAGAAATTTATTTAACTATTCTAATCTTATTTTAGAGCTTGTTTTGTTAAAGCTTACAAAATAAAGCGCTTTCTTTATGTTTCATGAATGGGGATTTATTACGCGGTTCTAGTGTTTAAAAAAAAACCCCAAAACAGTACTAAGATCTTACATTTTGCAACTTGAAAAATGGCTGTTATAAAGCTGTTGGCCAACACTTTTGTTGTATAGTAATGAAAGAAAAACCAGGTAATGGACATCGTAATCTACTATCTATCTATAAATTAAAAGAAGCTATAATTTGTAAATGACAATATAACATATATTACATTAAAAGCATATGTTTCTAAGCACTGAATGAACCAATAGAAATTCTATCACTTCAAAGAATGGTTCTAAATACTTCAATGCCATCACAAACGTTTATTTGTTTTTTTTTTATATGTTCCATTTTTGATTTTGTTTTTGTATTTGGAAATCGTACAAAAAACAACAAAATTATATTTTTGTCTCTTAAGTATTTCGCCTTTATCAATATAACTACAATCAAAAAGTATTAATTTAATTCGGTGGAAATATTTGCAAATGATATTCTTTTTTTTTTTTTTTTTTTTTCATCTTCTGTTCTGTTTCTGTCTACTGAGGTTATAAGAATAATTCCGAGATTGCTTTTTGGTAGAAATTAATGCGGCAACGTTTTATTGAAGTAGCAGGCTATTAAAGCAACTTTCGTCGATTAAACAATTTGGTTCCAGATTTAATGTATTACTTGATGTACTGTGTTTTATGATTTATGTTTCGTTTTGTTTGTGTTGTTTTTATTGCGCTTTGCTGTATCTTCCCACATTGTTTTTATACCTATGAGAGTTCTAATAAAAAATGAAAACAAAATAAAACTATGTTCCTAAACGCTATCATTCCCGTTTGACGCAGGCTTTGACATTTCCTACTGGCTCTTACATTATTGAATAGCGCATCAATTCTTAGAAATAATATAATATAGACATAAAGAATTGTTTTTAAGCTACAATAAATAAAACTGTCAACTATATTTATTTGTCTATATGGATAAATGTGACAACAATTTTTTCTTTCTGGTTGAAGTACTGAGGATTTGTTTTTCAGTTTTATTTTGCTACCGTTGCAATAGTTTCTAGCTTTGCTTTGCAAATAAGTTTTGGTTGATTTGAGTCGCTTCTGTTGTCACTACATTATATATGTTATTATTATTCCTTCTCTAAAATCCACATAAAATACTGTGTTATTATTGAAAATGTATATTTTCCCGTTGTTGATTTAAAAGAAAATAACTGACAAAATACTTATGAGTATTAGGTTCTTCTGCATTATATATAAATGGTGGATCAAATTCAGCTTAGTTGCATACTGTTAAGAAACGTGTATGAAACAGAAACCATACTGATGCTACACTTCATTTAAAAATACAGAATTTGCTGGCGTATTGGACGCACACGAAAATAAAAAAAACACAAAAAGACTCCCCCGCATCACATACACCCGTATTACTAATGGGAGGCAGAAAGGGATGTGAGGACAATCATGGTTTTAAAAATATTAAATGGTATTACTATTTATTAGTATTACTAATACAGTAATACAATGCAATATATATAGCCATAATGATGTCGAAAGAGCAATGAAATAACATTTAATAAATCTATCATGTATTGTACTAAAGTTCTTTTTTTCTCGAAAGGTTCTTGTAAAACCAGGGTGCGTAATTAATACGGTAAAACATAAGCAAATCCTGTACGTTTATATGGGTATGTGAAATGTTTGAAAGGGTGCGGTTTTGTAAAATATGTTAGTTTTGTCGTTCATGCTTGCGCAGTCGATATAATAAAGCACGAGTAAGAAAGTGGGTCAATTCATTCGACTTTACCCTTCTCTTCAGGTTGCTGGCCATGAACCTAAACCAGTGTTGTTATAGTGGAATCCTTAGAGGGTGGGACAGAATGTTTTTCACCCTACGTTGTGGCTTTTTTGCTTGCTGAGTTTATATTTGAGGAAAAGATCTTTATGTTTTCTCTTTCTTATGATGATAAAATAATTGATTCTACTTTTGACACAAGGCCACAATTATCCCAGTGTATTACTGGTACTTTATTTTATCGACCCCGTAAGGATGAAAGGCAAAGTTAACCTCGGCGGGATTTGAACTCAGACCATAAAGGGCT
>OZ024751.1:38051525-38059025 GCA_964016885.1 Eledone cirrhosa
AATTTAGTAAACCGTAAATTTCATTGTATTATGCTTACACAAGGCAGACGAAAAGGAACGGTGTAGGAAGAATGGAGCGGAAGGAGAGAAATAAACTAAAATAAGAGACAGATGGAAGAATCCACAATATACTAAGCGTATCGTATTCTATCCTTTTGTTTAACTGTTAAATGTTTTTATTATTATTTGTAGTATTTAACCCATTCCATGTCGCTCTCTCGGTTACTGTCTCTCTCTTAATATGTCTATCCTATGCATTACCGCGTTGCATAGCCCCTCACACACATACCTACGTAAAAAACACACACACCTACGCAAACACATATACACACCCACAGATGCACACCTACGAACCCACACACGCATGTATATATATATATATATATATAGTTAATGAATGCGGTGATGAATGGGTAAATGAAGACGATGTAACAACAGTATTAAATTCATTTTGTGTTTCTGGTATAGCAATAATCTTCCATCTTTTAAAAGGCATCCATTTTGAATAAGACATATTTACTCAATGCCTGAAAAATACATAGAAATCTGGTGATGGCTGGTTTCTTAGAGGCATAATAACCCCCCACACCACCACACACACACACATCTATCCATCTATCTATCTATCACTATATAGTGTAAGACTATAACGAGAATCGGTTTCTAACATAGAAACCATACATACACACATTATATATATATATAATGTGTGTATGTATGGTATATATATATATATATATATATATATATATATGTGTGTGTGTGTGTGTGTGTGTGTGTGTCTGTATGGTATATATATATATATATATATATATATGTGTGTGTGTGTGTGTGTGTGTTGTGTGTGTGTGTGTGTGTATGTGCATATTATATGTATACAAACATCTTCACACGCCTATTAGTTAACCAAAGTAGTTATTGTATAGAGTTCATTGTGTTGTGTGTTATGTATTTATACTTCAGCCGACATATTTTCATTTTAGCTTTTTTTTAAATGAAAATTGACTTCGCAGTAACGTAAAGACGAATTAAAACAATAACTGCCACTTATTCTAAGCTACATCATCTATTAATCCATTCTCAGCTGTCAAATACTCGGAATCGATTTTTAGAACTCGAAAAAAAAAAAAAATCAAATAAAAAATGCCATCTACTGCCTCTCACCCCCCTCCGTCCATTTATGCATCACTGTATTATTTTTATTGTATTGTTATTGTAACTGTTGTCGGTATTTATTTAAAGTTTTTTTTTCACTTTCATTCTAGATTTTATTGTCGGTTTTGTTGTTATGTGTTTGCAGCTTCTTCCGTTTCCATTTTAGTGATTATTGTTAGAAATGTTGTTGTTGAAATATTTATGAATATGTTATTATAATTATTGTAGTTGTTATTTTAATATTTTTTTTATTGTGTGTGTGTGGGTGGGGTGGGGGGATATATTCATTATAGTTGACATTGTACGAATTGTTGCTATTGTTGTTGTGTGATATTTATGAATATGTTGTGGTTGTGGTGGTGGTAGTTGTTATTGTTGTTTTATCACGTAAAGATTAAATATTTTTAGTATTCCTTCTACAGCCACCGACTTACCCTATGTTGTACTTTGTTTTATATTGCACAAATCCGTATTAACGTCCATCAAATATACATACATGTATATATATATACATGTATATATATATATATATAAATAAATATAAATATATATATAAATATAAATATATATATATATATATATATATATATATATATATAAGACGAAAAATAGGAAGGAATTGAAACAAAGCTGGACAAATATGAAAAGGTAAAAGACGTATCACCAGATTGCATTACAATTCAGGATAAATCTCCATTTAACTTTTCAGTACCACACACACACATTTTAAAATAAAATTTAACACATCTATTTTTTTTGCTGTTATTTACCATTGTTTATACGATTGGTGGTGGTATTGGTGTTGGTCGTGTTGGTGTTGGTGTTGTTGTTATTGTTGTTAAAATTGTTAGAAAAAATATATGAAACCATTATTATTGCTATAACTGTTCTTACCATTATACTTATTATTATCAGTGGTTTGAGGGCGGTGGATTGGCAGTATCGGTAGAGGATCGGACGCTATACTTTGCAGCATAGAGTTACACTCCTTTATGATCTGAGTTCAAACTGAGTTCTTAGTATACATGTCAACGCCATGCTTTCCAGCATAGTTACGTCCCTTTACAGTCTGAGTTCAAATCCCGCCGAGGTTAACTTTGCCTTTCATCCTTACGGGGTCGATAAATTAAAGTACCAGTCACGCACTGTGGTCGATTTAATTGACTTCCCCCTCCCCTCAGAATTGCTGGCCTTATGCCTATATAAGAAACCATTATTACGGGTGGTTTGGCAATAATCGGTAGAGCATCAGACACCATGCTTTGCAGCATAGTTATGTCCCATTACGTTCCGAGGTAAACTTTGTGCCAAAATTAGAAACATTATTATTATTATTATTAGGGCGGTGGATTGGCAGTATCGGTAGAGGGTCGGACGCCATGCTTTCCAGCATAGTTACGTCCCTTTACGATCTGAGTTCAAATTCCGCCGAGGTTGACTTTGCCTTTCATCCCTACGGGGTCGTAAAGTACCAGTAATGCACTGGGTAATTGTTGGCCTTGTGCCTAAAGTAGCAACAATTATTATTATTATTATTATTATTATTATTATTATTATTGTTCTTTGAGTCTCAGTCATTGATGTTAGTTAACTGGAAAGTTGTTGAAATGAATATCAAGCCACTACCTGTAGCCTCAGATATTCAGGACCTATCGGAGGGTTCTTGCTGTTCCAAGCAAGCATGCCTTTTGAAGCGTTCCAAAAAGCGTGGCGGGGCCAATTTTCTTTAACCATCCCTGGAAACTTTTTGAGATAGTACCTAGTGCGTCTATGACAATCGGGACCACTTTGACTTCATGGCAGTTCCAAATCCTTTTTACCTCCCAATTTAAGTCCTGGTATCGGTTAATTTTCTCCCTCTCCTTCTCTTGTACTGTCGTGTCGAATGGGCAGGCCACATCCACAATCAGGCACAATCTTTTTTCCTTGTCCAAAACCACCAGGTCAGGTCTATTCTATTTCAGTTTCTTGTCCGTCTGTATCCTAAAATCCCACAGCACCTTCACCTGATCGTATTCTATCACCGACTCTGGCTTATGCTCATACTACTTCTCAGAATGTGGTAAATTGTTTACTTTGCATAGGTGCCAGTGGATCACCCTGCCCATGACATCATGTCTCCAGCCCTTATAGTAAGTCTGGGCTAGGTGTTTACACTCGGATACAATGTGAGCCACAGTCTCCTCTCTCTTTCCACAGATCCTGCACAGTGGGCTAGCCTCCTCCTTGTAAATATGGTGTTTCAACCACTTCGTTGTAGGGCCTGCTCTGGCGCAGCCATTAACATTCCTTCTGTAGCCTTTTTAAGGTCTCCTCTTTTCAACCAGTTCCATGTCTGTGGATCTCTGAATTCAGTTTTCTCAAAGAACGTACTATTATTATTATTAACAGCTATCATCCATTAGATGGTTTACGCAGTGGCTGTCGTGCAAGAAGCTTTATGGTGGAGACACATGGAAAGTGCGTTTGGTCGCGGAGATCCTCTCGTCCTTTCATTTTACATTCATAGCACTGTATTCTATAGTTTGACAAGGTTTGGTATCAGCATGTTACTCGAGCCATGTAAATGATGTACGAAGAACAGAAAAGGTCATATATAAATGAACTCACAATTTCTGATGATTATATTTTTCCATGTCACTGAGATAAAGGGAGTGAGAGAGGGAGATAGCGAGAGAGAGAGCGGCTAAAGTAAATGCATATATATATATATATATATATATATATATATATATATATATATATATATATATATGCTCACATATACATATTAAGATACATATTTACATTGATAACATATATATAATTGTACGCTTATGCCTTCACATAAACCGACATGTAAACGCACGCGCGCACACACTCACCCACTCATACATATATATATATATATATATATATATATATATATATATATATACGTAAATGCTGCATCTATTATTCATGCATGAATATCTATACCAACATATGGATACTCTAATTTCCATTTACTCTTTTCATGGCATTTTTTTCTAACTGAATGGAAGTTAATTAAATCAAATTATTCACGTTAATAAAGATTGTCATTATTGTTTTTCTCAATGAGAATTATTGCTCAATTTTTTTATTATTTTTATGATCATTGTTATTATTACATATTTCAATAATATCTATTTTTTAGCCCGTACCTGTGTGTGCGTGCATGTGTTTGTGTATATGTGTCTGCGTGCATGTGTGTGGAACGGGAGAGTATGAGCCTGGGTTAGAAGTTGCGGACAGTTTAAAAAGGTCGAAAGAAAATAATAAATAAATCGATGACAAATCTATAAGCAATTGCAATTTTTCTTTCTTAAGAGAAACTAATGGAATGCAAAGGAACCTGTCTATTAGAAATTGTGATCGATAGAGATCGAATCCTACTTGAGGAATTCAATATTTTTTTGCACATGAAAATTATACAATTACGTCTATTATTTTTCCATTTGTTTCCAGCTAGAGTGACCTTGGTATTGTTATATTCTAAAAAGAACGGTTCTTTCGTTTTCTTTTTAATACGAAAACAATAGCAAAACTCATTAGTTGACTTCTCATTGAATTTGATTTGATTTCTTTTTCTCTTTATTTCCCATATGTATCTGCCCTACCTTTAACACGCTCTTATTATATATATATATATATAAAGGCGGTAGATTGGCAGTATCGGTAGAGGGTCGGACGCCATGCTTTAACGTAAAGAGTTACGGCCCTTTCAATTCTGAGTTCAAATCCCGCCGATGTTAACTTTGCCTTTCATCCTTACGGGGTCGATAAAATAAAGTACCAGTAATACACAGGGTATATTGATGGATTTTAAAATCCAATATCAATAAACAGACCAGGATTGTTTCATTCTGATGATTGAAAGCAACATTTTTGGCTTTTAAGAAACCACTGGTAAATGGAATAATTGCCTTATGTTGTTTATTACATAACTATATATATATATATATATATATAAATAAAATAAAATAAATAAGTCAAATGTTTAAAATTTGGTTTCGTTTATTACTGCTATATATATATTTCGGTGACAGCCATCTTTGGCTGTGACCTCTTCAGGCAGTCCGAATTAGTGTTGTAGAGACGAGTACACATGTTGTTGAGGTGTATAACTTTGTCAATACTCTGATATGCCCAGTTCCTGGTTGTGTTGTTATTTCACTGAGGAACTGGAATAAACAAAGCCAAATTTTAAACATTTGACTTATTTATTTTATTTTATTTTACATTACTCCGGAGTAACCAAACCAACCTGCGCACTTCGTCGAGTACTCCAATCTGCATACTGTGATGTTGGTATACAACCAACATATACTCAAAATTTATATATATATATATATATATATATATAAGCTTTCACCGTACTTTTTGACTAAAGAAATTTTAGCCTTATAGTGGGGTTTATAACCCTCCGAGAAATGGTAAAATATGAGTATTGACGTAACGTCAATACTCATCTTTTTCTATTTTAAAAAATACGGTGAAAGCACTCTATTTCTAATTTCAAACTTGCTCACTGTTTCAAAACATACTTATATATATATATATTATATATATATATTATATATTATATATTATATATTATATATATTATATATAGATTACAATAATCAAAGTTCAGTTTAAATCATTTATTTGCTTATATTACCATAAAAGGTTTTATTACATACATAAATAGTATCCTTAATACTATTATATATTATATATATATATATATTATATATATATATATATATATTATATATTATATGTTATATATATTATATATTATATATTATATATATTATATATATATATATATATATATACGATATTAACAAATGGAAACTATATTTATAAAACCATATTTATTTCATTATACATATTTCAAGGACACCAAGTTAAATTATGGTGTGGTTTCATCAGATGAAATATAATATAGAGCAGTTTTATAAATAAATATTGACATACCCTTAAAGAATGCAACCATTACTGTTGTTCTGTTGTTCTGCTCTTTCTCTTTTCCTTTCTCTTTCTCCGTAACCCAACGGCTTATTTAAAAATATCCAATACTAACTTACCTAATAATATAATTAAAGTTATAACTCCACTATCCAACAGTAATGGTTGCATTCTTTAAGGGTATGTCAATATTTATTTATAAAACTGTTCTATATTATATTTTATCTGATGAAAGCACACCATAATTTAACTTGGTGTCCTTGAAATATGTATAATGAAATAAATATGGTTTTATAAATATAGTTTCCATTTGTTAATATCGTATTTTTATTCCAAATATTTGTTGAGTGCTTTATATCAGTTATAAAAATATTTGCTTGTTGTATCCCAACAATTTAAATAGAACTTTTACATATATATATATATATATATATATATATATATATATATATATATATATATATATATATATATATAATAATAATAAATTATATAAAGTACATTTTTATATTATGCAACCTGGAAACTCGCAGATTCTATGAAAAAATCATTTATTAGTAATTATATAAAATATATGAATTCATAACTACGTAACAGTAAATAATGTATTAATTTTCATAATATTTTTCAACTGTCAGTCTCTCTGTTTTAATCCCCCCCCCCCCCCCCAAAAAAAAAAAAAAACTACATGAAAATCATATATCAGTAAAATTTCATTCTTTCGTTCATCGAAATCTGTTTCATATATCATTAAAATCACACTGGTTTATTTAAAATATTTTTCCAGGAGCCATGTGAAATTTAATCTATTATATGTAAGCTAGAAATGCGCAATATTCCTATACATAAACACCCATTATCTCGCTCTCTCTCTCTCTCTCTCTATATATATATATATATATGTATATAATGACAAAGTTTCGTGGTCATAGATTTATTACTAAGTTGTTTATAATTACAAATGTTATTTAAATACACTACAATTAAACGTGTGCCAATTATGAAGGCGTTGAGGATGCAATTGTTTGGTAACATTTCTACAATCATAAGCAATTGTACCACTTTACCGCCTTCCTGTACGTCATGTGCAGCACCACTACTCCACCCTCCTGCACTACAAAATACCACCATACCACTGTACTGCATTCGTCTATCACATGTCCGTCACCATTATACCACCTTCATGAACCGCAACACACCACCATACCTCTGTATCGCCTTCGTGTATGACACGTCCAACACCATTATACCAACTTCATGAACCGTAACAACCCACAATAACGCTGCACCGCCTTCGTGTACAAGCCGTACACCACCCTTATACTAACCTCCTTCACAGCAACATCCCACACGCGACCGAACTGTACCGTACCGTAGTGTACCATAATG
>OZ024751.1:38064025-38084025 GCA_964016885.1 Eledone cirrhosa
CTTATCTTTATAACTAGTTATTCGTTAGTTTGTCAGAGTTCTTTCGTCACACATTCTGTGACCCCCTGAACTAAAAATAACTAGTAATAAAGTTAAAGTGAAAAAATGAAAATCATATTGTGTTTGTACTACTTTTTATTAGCAACACTAGCAAAATGACTATCCCCAAATATAACAATATAGGTTATATAACAACACAGTTTCAAATCAAAATTCTTGCAAGACGAATACTACATCGTAACTATTGAAACGTTTCTCATACGTCATGACAAAGATGATGATGAGGATTTCTTTAATCATATATAATCATTAATGGAATATATTTTATTTTAACAATTCGACAATGCTTGATATATGAGAACGCCTCCAACAATGCCCACCACCTCTTTATTATTAAATTATGGCTACGCAAGTCTCAAGCAAATATATACATTTTGATCAGCTTGAACACATAATCTACAAATACAATCTACACACTCACATTATATATATATATATAAAGAGAGAGAGAGAGAGAGAGAGAGAGAGAGAGAGAGAGAGAGAGAGAGAGAGAGAGAGAGAGAGAGAGAGAGAGAGAGAGAGTGAGAGAGAAAAAGAATATGAAGGATATAGGGTGGCGAGGAAGAGGAGGAGAGTGATGCCTAAATGGAAAGTGAATAAGAGTGAGCAGAATATGTGGAATGAAATATATGGATATTTTATGTTTAATTTCAATGGTTTAGTAAGATTTTGTCCAGATTTCTGACACATTCTAAAAATACTTCTCACGTCAGTTATATTTGTATCATCAAATTAAGTAAAATGCTATGTCTTCTGTTCGTAGAATATGATACTCCACCCTAATCCTCCTTCCATTATATATATATATATATATATATATATATATATATATATATATATATATATATATATATATGTATATATGGTCATGTGTAGGAGTTATTTCTTGGAAAACATATAGCATGTCACTCACATGAATTGGATTGTGTATGCATGTATATATAGTTATATACAGAGAGAGAGAGAGAGAGAGAGAGAGAGAGAGAGAGAGAGAGAGAGAATTAATTGCTTCTACTTTTGGCACAAGGCCAGCAAATACTCAGTACATTACTGGTACTTTATTTTATCGACCCCTTAAGGATGAAAAGCAAAGTTAATCTCGGTGGGATTTGAACTCATAATGGCAAGGGCCGTAACTCCATGAGTCAAAGCACGGCGTCTGACCGACCCTCTACCGATACTGCCAATCCAATTAAGGACAGATGGTTCGCATCGACCTCAGCAAAGAATTGGTACTTTTTTTATCGCCCTCAATAGGATGAAAATCAAAATTGGCCTTAGTCGGTTTTGAACTCAGAGGACGGATAACTGGAACGAACATTCCATCCAATGTTCTAACGGCTCTACCAATTCACTCTAAGAATTAATATATTACAATGTAAGGTTTGGTGAATTGGCAGAATTGGTAGAGCGTCGGATGAAATACCAGTGCAATATTTGTACTGGTTCTTTACTTTCCAACTTCAAATACCCACTTACATCATTCTCGTGTCCATAATAGAATGTACCAGTCTTGTGCTCGGGTTGATTTAATCAATTCTAATTTTCTGTCTAATGTGTTGACCTTGTAGCTAAATTAGAAATCAATATATTATATTTTAAGTATGAGAAGTGAAGTATCTTCAAACGGAGATCGAACTCCGGATGAATATTTGAAACTTATGAATTATGTAAAATGAATCAGTTAACTATAATCAAATGGCTACTTTGCCACACACACATATATACATATACACACACATACATATAAACACATACACATATACATACACATACTCACGCATATATATATATATATATACATACATACACACACATACATACACACACACACACATACACACACACATATATATATGTATATATATATATAATATAATGTGCGTATATATAAATATCTCTATACTTATAATTCTTTGTATATGTATATCTCCACGGAAAAATACGTGCGCACACGCACTTACGCTTTGCTTGTGGCGAATACAATCTTATTTCTCACTTTCTACTTGAACGAAAGTGGAAGACCCAATAGCTATTAACTAAATATATATTTAACGTTCTGTCATGTTCACTTTTATTTTTCTTTACTTGGCTTACCTCAAAGAAACCTAGCATTTCTTTTCTCGGGAATAAAAATGTAAAAAAGTTAAAAGTAAAAATATATTCTCTGAAGACATTTTCATTCCATCATCTAACCGGTCTCTTTGCATATTATGATTAGTTGGTGTATATGTCTTCATATTTTCTTATTTTATTCTATCATGTTATTTTTAGTATATATATACAATTTTTAAAACTCATTTACTTATTTAACTGTCTATGCCTTATTTCATCTATCGTCTTCTCCCTGTTTCACCCTGTCTTTCACTCTAGATCTATTTCTTCTATTTCCGGGTAAATACGGAGTATTTTGAATAATATTCTAGTTTAGAATGCCACTTTCATAGTGAAGAATATAAAAATAAAAATATATAGAATAAAGCATAAGAAATAGCATATATAACATATACAAATCAGACATTTTAATATGACGAAACGAAGAAAATATTTTTTAAAACGTTCTCGTAGGAAATAAAAAAAAATGTTCTAAAGGAGCTTTCGATATTATTTATGACTACACACACATACAACGATCTTGTGTTCTTGTTATTGTTGTCAGTGTTTATGTTGTTGTTTTTATTGTTGTTGTTGTTGTTGTTCTCGTCTAAGGGTTTGTGTTTGATATTGTACCCAAAGCAATAATATTTTACAATGGTTTATATAAGTGATTTTTCACTCTGGGATATGTCTATGTGATTCGACTGGAATATATATGTCGTATGAGTATTTGTGTGTGTGCATATATCCACACACACTGTATATATGTATATGAATGTATATATATATATAGAGAGAGAGTGAGTGAGGGAGAGCGAATGGGAGAACGAGTGAGAGGGAGAGAGAGTATGTGTGGAAGAGAGACAGACTGTGAGTGACGGAAAGTGAGAAAAAGTCAGAGAGTGAGAAAGAGGAGACAGTGGGGGAGAGAGATATACACAAACATACACATCTACAGAATACATATACACCTCCACCCCCACCCCACACACATATAATTCCATCTCTTTGTATATCTGTTTATTGTCCCATTAATTTTTCTAAATGTGTATTTCTATAATTACTTCTCCTCCCTCATGCTTATGTCTAGGAGAAATCTTACTCTTCTCTGACAGCAATCAACTTCATAAAGCCTGTGTATTGAACATTTAGAAATCAACCGAGTTGCAACCTCACAAAATGTCACCTGATCCCAGATATACCTAACTAAGTAATGTCTCTCATTCTATATTTCATGTGTCAAATGGACTCTTCAGCTATATTGTACGTCCTCTTTAGACATATATACCGGTCCATATAATACCTCACCGTAGGCAGAATTATACGTATAGATATCATCTAATGAAGAGACTATAATCTTTGAAATATATGAAGGTAATCTCTTAGCTTTTAATGTGTACAATGTAAATAAGAAAAAAAACGTGTTTACCTTGTATTCATTCCTCGGTAAGTTTTCTAAATGTATAGTTATATCTACATCAATTCTTAAAGATTAAATCTTACATTCGCTAAACACTAGAGCTAATTTGCTAGGCTTCTTCAAGTCTGATGGAAGCCTACATTTTTTCCATATTTCTATCGTTAAAATGTTGCAAATGTTAAGAAAATATATGTAATTCAGTTAGAAGGCTGTTATTTATTTTTAGTCATAATACTTTTATGTGCTCATTTGTTTTTTTGTCGAAAGACGCAATCATAACATTTCTATCATTTTTGTTGTGATATTGCATCTAGGGTGATTCTTCAATCTGTTGTTCAAATTAGGTTTACAAATGTCATCACAGGTTTATGCGCGAAAATGAACACCAAAGACTAGCTGAAGAGGTCGGAGATAGAATTTTTTGTTCGTCTCGAATAACTGTTTTTCTGTGTAATTTTCTCTGCTGTTGTTGTTCTTACTCCGACTGTTACTATTCATACTATTGCAACCAACACCACCACCACCACTATTACTACTACTACACACGAATATAACAAATTAGGAAATCCCTATACCTTTCCACATTTCATCTTTCATATCAACTATGGCATTTTCAGTTCCCCCCTCTTTATAGTGTCGAAAGTAAAATAATTGTATAAAAATGGGAAGAAGAAGTAATAAATGTATAAAATATATTTATATGAAATAAATAAAACAATATAAAAACAGGAGAAAAACCAGAATCTTTGATTAAATGACATCAATTTTACACCATCACTCACGGAATATACTCGTTTGTCCGACCGGAAATTGCTGAAATGAGTGAGAAATTGCATCACATCCGCTTCATCAGTCTATTTTCAAGTGTGCAGGGAGAAAAAAATATTGATAATGGCGACGTTTGCTACGTTATCACACGAAAAAGGAAATATCATGCTTTCTGTCATGGAGAAGATAATTAATTGTAGTGTCATTAATATTGTGGCGTATGCTTCTTTTTTTAGAGATTTCTCTTAATTAATGTTACACCTTTAACCCTCAAGGAGCTTTGACATGCATGCATATGGGTCGGTCGTACTTTCTATAAAGGAACTGTGTCAATTGCGGTTTTCTATACAAATGATGGCTTCCAGGAAATAAGTTGTTATATAAAAAGTATCCACCGCTCATCATATTCTGTGTGTATATATATATATATATATATATATATATACACACGTGGGCGTGTGCGTGCATGTGAGTGTACATGTATACATACACACATGCATGCCTATATATGTGTATGTATCTAGGAATGTATTATATAAATGTTTATATATGAACATGTGCGTACATGTTTTTCAGCATATCTAACATGTATTAAAAACTGAAAATTATATATATACACGCTCACACATACACATTTATATATATGTTATTCAGGCGGTGCACCGTGGGAAGCATTCGAGGGGGAGAGAGAGAGAGAGAGAGAGAGAGAGAGAGAGAGAGAGAGAGAGAGAGAGAGAGAGAGAGAGAGAGAGAGAGAGAGAGAGAGAGAGAGAGAAAGAAAGGTACTGTGTATACCTATGATAGGACAAACACAGCAAAAGCAGGTGTGATATATATGATATATATATATCAATGATATTAATAAATGGAAACTATCTTTATAAAACCATATTTATTCTATTATATATATTTCAAGTGTAGCAAAACTTAGGTACGCTCTCATCAGATGAAATACAAAGTTTGTTTTATAAATAGTGTCATAGCCAGAAATATATATAATAGAATAAAGATAGTTATAAATATATTTGTTGAATTACCAACAAATTAAATATCCCTTTGCTTAAAAAAAAAAAAAAAATATATATATATATATATATAGAAGTGGTTACACAACAGTTAGTTCACCATACTGAGAACAATTGTTTCACCTTAGCGGAACCTCAGCTCGTAATACACGAGCTGAGGATCCGCTACGGTGAAACAATTGTTCTCGGTATGTTGAACTAACTGTTGTGTAACCACTTCTACCTAACTCGTCCCATGGACTGAGTGCTCTACCACTACGGATATTACCTTCCAGTGTTCTACCACTATATAAACATATATATATATATATATATATATATATATATATATATATATATATATAGTTAAATAGTGTGTAAGACTATCTTACAATTCTTAACATTTCCTTTGTCGATAGAATCCGATTATGCGAGAGTCGCAAATATTACGTTGCCAGATATATCTTAGCGGCTACGAATGGCTGGAAAGCTAATTACAACAAGCATTGTTTTAGAAAACATTGGTTCTTACCATTTTCCTAACACACGATGTCTCATACATGGCAGAGCAATCATTTTAGTAGATTCATAACTCTCTCTCTCTCTCTTTATATATATATATATATATATATATACATATATATATATATACATATATAAGCGCGTGTGTATATTTACATACATATGGACACACACATACACAAACATATATTCATACTGACTTGCTGAAGTCAGAGATTTTCCTACGAATATAAAATCCGTGCAGGAAGAAAGAAGAGACGACAACAACAACAACGACAATAACAACAAGGGCGACAATAACAACGGCAACTGTGATGCGATGTGATAGCGTGAAGTTGAAGTGATCAATAATACGCTTATGTATTGATACACTAGGTCAAGAGAAATAATTTGATTGTTAATATCATCTTGTGTAAGCTTAGCCAATATTTTCATAACTCTTTGTTAGCATTATAACTTTTCAATTAGTCACCTTGAGACTCTGTTAATCGCACACTTGTATCAAGAATATTTCAGCACCCGATCTCATTTGTAATTCCATTACAATTTACTGATAAATATAACCGTAAAATTAGTGTACTCTATACGAGGCTACAAGACAATAGTAAATAAGTCACGTCACTGTCATAAACTCCTAATAAAAAGAAAGAAATATAGAAAACTAGCAGAAATATCGCACATGTTTCTACTAGTCTCTCTCTCTCTCTCTTATATATATATATATATATATATATATATATATATATATATATATATATATATATATACACGTGCCTGTGTTTGCGTGTGAATTTGTGACTATTTAGCTTCCCTTTTTGCTACAAATATTAGGAATCTACTCACTATTGGTACTCCTGCTCAATCTTATACTATATATATATGCATATATGCATACATACATAAGTTCTTACATATATACATACGTATATACATACATACATGTATGCATGTTTACATAAATAACTATATACACACACGCATACTTACATGCAAACCTCTTAAAATATCACGAATTCACAGCCGAACAACTTTAACGTTCACTATAGTAACAAGCACATTTATTTAACTCCTAATAAAAAGAAAACGCTTCATAACTTCATATCTATATTGTACAAACAAACAAACAAAAAAAATATCTATATATATATATATATATATTTCACTACTGTTATATATTTCCTTCTATATGAATATTAATGTTTCAAACGGTGCGATGAACAATATTTCGACTAATTATAGAACTTCTACACCACATATAATTTTTTTTTTATCTGAAGTGAAGTACTGTGGAAAAAATTACTGGTTATATATATATCGAGAGAGAGAAATCTGTTTTATATATACATTATATATATATATATATATGTTATACCCATATTTATGTGTGTGTTTATATCTTATATAAACACATACATATTTGTACAAGATATATGTTATTTTTTATACACATAAAGCCCATGTTAAATACTAATCCGTTTATGAATATATGCATATAATTACAGCTGTTTGTTTTCTTGTGAGATGGGACATGTGTTTCACTGTTTAGCTTATAAGTGTATTTAACCATTCCCATCTACAGCGCATTAAGGCTCTGCAATACATCTTTGAAGTGTAGCTCTGGCTTCTATGGCTTTATGTGGCTATTACCATCCTTTCAATAGTACCAATTAATTTACACACACCTACACACAAATATATAGATAAACATATATATATAGAGAGAGAAAGAGAGAGGCATACATACTCACACAATTCTCTCTCCCTTATATATATATAAATATATATACATACGTATCTGTATACATACATACATACATACATACATACATACATATATATATATATATATATATTTATATATATATACATACAGATTCGTATATATATATATATATATATATGTATACATACACATTCATATATATATATATATATATATATATATATATATATATGTAAATCTGTTTGTTTATTGCAATATTTTTTGTTAATGTTAATGCTTACTATGTATTGTACAGTTTAAGAGGAGGAATATATTCTAGACTTATTATAAAAAATAAAAAAAATAAGAAGAAAGCATGGCATGTTTATCATAATTGCTTCCCCTTTATCGTTGCGGGCAATTGCAAATGGGATTATTGAAGAATGCGTCCTTAAGGGAATATTAATAGTCGCAGTGGTAGTTATAACAATGATGATTATGATGATAGTGATAATAACAATTATAAATATAATAACAATAATAATAATATCAACAATAATAATATCAACAATAATATTATCAACATATGTTGAGGATAAAACAAATATCGAATAATACCACCCAACACCAATTTGTCAGCAGATAGTATCCTTTTGAGCACGTTGAGGAATTTATCAAATATTTAAATGGAATTTTACCAGCACAAAACAAAATCAATTTATAAAGAATATGTGAAAGGAAAACTAAAAAGTAAATCTACCTTGAAAGGGGAAAAATATGTCTCGGTAGATCCATGAATATTAACTGATAAAAGGGGCTAAGAACAACAATAACAATATCAAGAACAAAATGAAAATCAAAGGCTTTAGAAGCAACAAAAAAGGAACATTCTCAGAAATGGCAAAAAAAAAAAATGTAAATAAATAAGTAAAATAAAAATTCGCAAAAATATATAAAGAAGCAGCCGCCATTAGTAGCCACACCACCACCAACAACACTAAAAAAAAACAATACCAACTCCAAAATAACAAGATTAACAATAACATTCACAAGATCTCGTTTCTTTCGAGAGCAATAGCGATAACAAACGTGTACACTAATTAAGCATAACCAGCAGACAATCACATAACGTCCCTTTTAAGTAGGCCTCCTTTGTTCTTGCTTTGCGTATACTCCTTATACATTTTGTATATAAAGAATATATATGTATATATTGTAATTATTATTGTTATTGTGTAGATTGATGTGAAGAGAGAATAAGGCTGGAGTGAAAAAATACTTTCTTGGCGTTATAAAGCGTGTTCTCTCTCTCTCTCTCTCTCTCTCTCTCTCTCTCTCTCTCTCTCTCTCTATATATATATATATATATATATATATATATATATATATATATATAATCTGATATAATTGTACATATTAACATATTTAAGGTGAAGTGGTGAGTGGGAGTAGCAGTTTATGGCTGCCGTGAAAATGATGTATTTACAATTCCCGTGCGTTATTATGTGCCTATCGTAAATAAGCAGCCTGTTTTAATGAATTGCAAGGCTATATTGTCGTCTTTTGATATATTTGTTTCAATTCAGTTGTGACGATGTAGACTTAATGACATACAAACGTACACATGTAGGCTCACCCACACTTACCACACGTATATATTTAAATATATGTACATATATATTGGTATAGGTAAGGTGGGGTACGTTTGCTTTGTACTTTAGCATGAATATTGCAAACAAGTTTTAAGTAGTGTGCATTTTTTAAATGCGGAAATTGTAGTAAAAATAATTATAATAATATAACATGAAACAATCTAAATGCATTAGTCAACATACGCCATTAACGTTGAAATCATGTTTCTAAAAAGGAAAATTAAAAGAAAAATGGTTACGCATATTAAATAAGGATGGTAAATTTGAAATGGTATAGAAAATATGACATGAAAATCGAGAGAATATAAATAAAATAAGGCATGAGTCATTAAAATATAGAAATTATTTCAATCTATGTTACTGCTGGAGAACACATACTTTTGCTACTGGTATTGTACTTTACTAGAAGTTTTCAAAGTACACGTATTTCAACCCATGAAAGTAAAAGCACTGGAAATCTAATTCATATTCTATGGCAGCAACAACATTTTAAATAAAAGACAGGAGCGAAAATGGGTTGTTTGGGCTCAGCTTGAAGTCATCCCTGATAAGGCAAACAGAGGGTGAGAGGGAGAAATTAAGAGAGTAAGAGAGATAGTAAGAGAGGGTGATAAAGAATAAGAGTGAGGTAGAGATAAAAAAAACAGAAATTTCTAGAAATTTCAGAGAAAGTAATACAGAAATGATTAATAATTCATTAATCAATTCATCAAATTCAAAGCAAATCAAGACACAGTCTGTTTAATCAACACAAGGTTTCACTTACAGTAAATAATTCTCTTTTTACTCCCAATCCTGCCCCATTTCCCTTCTCTTTCTTTCCTTTGTTCACATTCGAGCCTTCATTCAGTTTATTTGTCCTTTTTTCTATTATGTCATTCATCAACTTGTCTCACTCAAATTTCAAATGAAATTTTCCTCTTAATTTTCATCTAATTTTACTTTTATTTATGCATATATACACACACACAGACACAGATATACAAAAACATACATACACACATACACATATAAACACGTACACACATACATACATGAAGACAGACACACATATATGTATATATGTATGCTTATATGTATGAATGCGTGTGTGAGTGTGAAAATATGTGTATGTGTGGATACGTATGTTATATGTGCAGGTTTGTCCACATATGTGTTCAAGTGTATTCTGTCTGTAGTTACATGTCAAAACGTTTATATACTAAGCTGACACATTTTGCATTTTACCATTTTACCAATTCCTCTTGAGAGATTATCTGGAATTGACAGGACAATATATGGATCCATTTTTAATACCACAGATTAAAAGGCAGCTGAAGTATTCTTGCTTCTTGATTCTATTTATCTCGCCATCCCCTCTCTTCTTCCCAGCGGTTTACTATTGCTAAAGTCTTGCTATTCTGACTAACGTTTTGGCTCTGACAGGTGACTATGCCATTGGCTAAGCTTTGTACAATTTATTAATTACGGAAAAATTCTATATATGCATCCTGCATATATACACTTGTGTAAATACGCAATTGATATATATATATATATATATATATATATATATATATATATATATATATATATATATATATATATATATGTATGTATGTATATATATAGAGAGAGAGATGTGTATGACTATCCTTTAATCTCTTTCTTTACACACAGACACACACAAACACACACACACATATATATATATATATATATATATATATATATATATATATATATATATATATATATATATATACAATTACACACAAACATCTACGCACACATATACATGTATACATAACATTGTCTGCCCTCTGTTGTTGCTGCTATGTAAGCTAAGGGAAATTAAGTATCACGTGGTATTGGAATAGAGACGATTAATCAAAGTTCATCAATAGGAGTTCAATATACCATCCTGACCAAAATAAATGATAAATTTTTAAGCAATCCTTTAAATACTCATTAATAAAATAACACACACCCATACATACATACATACATACATGCATACACACATACATATACACACGTATATATATATATACGTTTATATAGATGTAAGATTCTCTAATGTGTACCACACACACGCACACATATATGTATGTATATATATATCTATATATATATCTATATACATACATACATACATACATACATACATACATACATACATACATATATATATATATATATATATATATATATATATATATATATATATATATATATATATATATATATATATAAGTTAATCACGTGTTCAATTTGGGGTAACCACAGTGAGTAAGGAGCTCAATCCAAAGCAGAGCGTAAATATAGAAAAGGCTTCTACAAGACTAGAACGGTTTCATTCGGGAGAAATCATCAGAATTTCTGATGATTTCTCCCGAATGAAACACTTCTAGTCCTGTAGAAGCCTTTTCTATATTATATATATATATGTATATATATATTTATAAATATGTCACTGCGGTACCTCTAAGATTCCATCAGAAGTTACAAGCCCTTACATACACGTTACAAGCCCTTACATACACACAGACACATATTAAATACATGCATTTATTCGGCATGCATTCAGTTCATTTTTAGCTTGTCCATATACACTAAGGTGTTGTATATTAGAGAGAGAGCATTGCGTAGGATGTTGTATAATGATGTAGGAAATGTATAAATAGTGTAGGATGTTCAAGAGGCAAATAAGACATAACGAGACGAAATTGTTTGCAATTAATGATGACAACATCTGATGGCATTTCCTAATTAAAAGAAATTAGTAGCCTTAATGGAATTCATTGAGAGGAATTGAATAAGCCGTTAACATTGACCTCATCAACTGGCATTAATAATTGCTGTGTATTAACAATACCAGAGGTCCATTCAGGTTAACAGCATTTTCAATTTCTCGAGTAAATTAGTTGCATTACTGAAAAATGTTAACTTGTAGAGTAGAGAGAGATTCGTTGACATTAAGACTTTAAGTGCATATATATATATATATATATATATATATATATATATATATATATATATATATATATATATATATAATGTAGGAGGTGAGTTTTATTGTAGTACAATAAAGCAATGCAGATATCGGATAAGAAGCACTCTACAGTTTGTGGGACTGGAGTATGCATAATATAAGATCAAAAGATGGTTAAAGGAGTTCCATATATTTTATTATGCGCATTTCAAAGACAAACATCATCAAGCAATAATATTTGTGTTTTCAACAGATAAAACAGGAGAACATGATATGAAGGCTAAAAAACACTTGTTGATAGTGCAGTTTTTAATCAACATATCATATATATATATATGCACCACCACCACCACCCCACTCTCAAGAGCGTGAAACTAATAAACCTTTGCTCGAACTGCCTCTCTGTTTTGTTCCCGTTCAATTTTTTACTATATATATATATATATATATATATATATATATATATATATATATATATATATATATATATATATATATATATATATATATATATATATATATATATATATATATATATATATATATATATATATATATATATATATCCATCCATGTAGCTGAAGCAGTAAAATAGCATGGTTCAGGATTGGGCTTATTTAGAAAGGAGTATACGAGACTGGTATGTGTATTGTACATTGTGTATAACTTCATTTTCAACATAGTGTGTGTGAGTGTGAGTGTGAGTGCGTGTGTGTGTGTGTGCACATATATTTCTTTTTCCCCTCGTGTTGGTAGAATCGTAGAGAGCGTCGGAGAACATATTTTGCGGCATTTTTCTCGCTCTATATAATCGGTGTTCAAGTAACGTCGAGATCAATTTTGCTTTTCGTCTTTCCAGGGTCGATAAAATATTGTACCTGTCATAAACTGGGTTGATTTAATTAACTTTTCTCTCTACTCAAAGTGCTGGCGTTGTGTCTAAATTGGAATAACCCATTATTTG
Source organism: Eledone cirrhosa (assembly GCA_964016885.1). Lineage (NCBI taxonomy): Eukaryota > Metazoa > Mollusca > Cephalopoda > Octopoda > Eledonidae > Eledone > Eledone cirrhosa. The sequence goes on from OZ024751.1 coordinate 38,077,189, forward strand.
CAAGTGTGAGTGTATTTTTCTTGGTTAAAAATTAATATTGTCTATGGGTGTTTGATAGGAAAAGAAACATCAAATATTTCAAGGGATTTTCCCCCGTTAAGTCTTGCTTTGGCTTTGTGGTCCAACAAATAGACTTACTATTTTTAAGAGAGACTTTGTAAGAAAATGTGTATATGAAGATAAGATGGGTCTATTGAATCGGGACTAATAATATTGTATCGTGTAACTATTATAGATTAGTCCTTATTTAAATTTATCCTGATCAATCAAACTTGCGAAACGGTTGTGAAACAATGAAATAATTAAGCACTAAACATCGCTTTTTATTTTCCCTGTCCAACATACACATAAATGATTCTGTTGCTCGTTTGATTGGTCAACGATGTCCAATATGATGATAACCTTCTACACCAAAACCCTTATCACCTGAGATTTTGGGAATTTTAACTTTTGTATTACCAGGAGTTGTAACAGCGTAATTGCCGCTACTATAAGCAGGTAGATATCAGATTCTTTCACCCACTATCTACACACACACACACACACACACACACACACACACACACACACACACACACACACACACACACACACACACACACACACACACACACATATATATATATATATATATATATATTCAAATGTGTACATATTTATGTGTGCATGTGTGAGTCAGCGTTCTTTTGAATGTCCTCCAGAATAAACGAGAAACTAATGTCAAAGTTTGGTAAGCTAATTAAAAGGTGATCCGTTACAGACCAACACACGCATTGTGTCAAATATAAATAGATACAGCTTCATGGTTTACTTGTTTAAAACATGAGATATCTGTTATGAACTGGATTATAACATGTTTGTATATAACCAACCTCACCCTTCTATGTCGTGTATGGAGCAGTTTATAATTTACCATATGGTAAATAAAGTAGAATTGACAAATAATACGTAAATATTATAACGTAGAAATCATGAATTACATTATTTTTAATGATAAAATCAACATATATCCAATCTAGAAGCATAAACGTCTGTAGAGAACGCTGAATTTTGTATGAAAGCAGTTTAGAACACTTATCCCCCAAAACTTTTGTTTTACGTTTGTGTTTCTGATATTCGAAACAATGATTTTAGCAGGCCCTAGCGTTCATATGACAGTCGACAAAAAAGCCTCTTCAGTTATTATAATACAGATTAAGAAAAATACATAATTAAATCAACATGTATAAATTATGAAGGAAATATTTTTCGAATTGATAAAAAATGCATATATTCACCCTAAAAACATTAACTTCTATACTTAAAATTACATCAATTTCTGTAGATAAACGTATTTATTGAAACATTTGCTTCCGAATTATTGGCTGCTATTGGCTACATTCCACTGATGAGTTGTGGTGATCATCAGCAAAAATGTCTACCTATTGATAACAGGTTAGTATTGAAATATTGTCTCCATAATGATTGGCAACGATCCAGCGATCGAGTAGGATTATCATAGAACCATATTTTCATGACCAAAAGTCGTTTAATGTTTGTAGCTGAAATTGGAAAAATTCCAACATTGAATACCATCAAATTTATGATTCATTCATTCATTCATTCCCTAATGTTTTATAGCAGTATTAACAAACTATCAATGTTTTAATTTTATAAACCATTGAATGAGAAGTTGATGAATTCTTGGACAGAAGGAGAGAAATAGTCTGTCTCCGTCTCTTCAGAGGAATAATTTCAAATGTATATTTTATGTAAGGTTTCATCATGTACACAAGAACATAGAAAATAATTGCAATAAAATATTGTATATAGCGAAATATGAAGAGATAAAAGACCTACCTACGCACATTTTATAGCTGGCTGTAAAAATTGCCGCCCTCAATTATGTTTACACACACACAAACATATATATATTTATTCATATAGAGACACACACACACACATACACACACACACACACGCAGATACAGATACACAGACAGACACATGTACACACATACACACACACATATACACAGACAGACACACATACACACAGACACACACACACATGCATAAACATGAATACATACAGAGACATATATATGTATACAAATGTATACATATACAGCCATATATATATATACATACACACACACATATATATATATATATATATATATAAATATATATATATGTGTGTGTGTGTGTATGTGTTTGTGTGTATGTATGTATACATACCTATACACGCAAACACATATATATTAAAATGTTAACGTTACCCTTAATACGACTAGCTTATTTTTACCGAAACGTATTCCGAATCACTACACACGCGCATACACACACACACACACAGAATACACAACACACACAACACACACAGCTATGAGCTATGATTATGCATTGATGTTTGTATATTGTTCAAATATGTTGACATGAACTGAAATAGAGGAGTTTAATTATAACTACTTAAGGCACGTTAATGTCTCATTTACATAGAAGTCAATAGTATTATAGACATTGTGACGTCCAGTTGTTTTCACTTGTACTCACCTTCACACACAAATACATATATATATATATATATATATATATATATATATGTGTGTGTGTGTGTGTGTGTGTGTGTGTTTGTGTTGTATGTTTATTTTATAATATATATATGTGTACGTATGCATCTATATTTTATAATATATATGTTTGTATATTTTGTAATAAATATTTGTGTGCCTATGTATGTATATTTTATAATACATATGTTTGTATATTTTGCAATAAATGTATTCGTATGTATGTATATTTTATAATATGTATGTATATATATATTTTTTGTATATGCATATATATACATGCATATGCATGTTTGTGTTTGTATGTTTCTCAATATATAAGCGTTTGTATATCTATATATTGCTGTATTAAAACAGTTTAATAGGTGTATATACAACGATACAATGCATTTATTGAAACTGTTTATTTGGAAATATTTTATACTACGTGAAAGGATGAAAGAATTTGATATTGCAGTATTATTTGATGTGTAGGTTTGTATAATTGTAACAAGAACTTAACTGAAATAACACTTATAGTAAAATAAACACATACCCAACACGTTGCTTGATGTTGACTGGAAACACCAAAAAACTACAATGTCAATTGTTTGAATTATATATTTCTAAATAATATCGAAATTATTAACATTTCTAATACGTGATATCCATATTGAACACACGGCCAGTAATTTAACATTTCTAATATATATCTATATTGAACATACGGCCAGCGATTTAACATTTCTAATGCAATATCTATATTGAGTTCAAGGCCAGCAATCCTTAAACGGAAGTCAACTAGATTAACCCCTATAATAGTAAAATGGCTGGAACCGCCCAGGGTTATATACTTTAAAGCTATTTGTTTTAATCTGCTTATATTTAAATGTAAACATTCTATGATAATATTGCTTCTACTTTTGGCACAAGGCCCGCAATTTTCCCAGTGTATTACTGGTACTTTATTTTATAGACCCCGTAAGGATGAAACGCAAAGTTAACCTCGGCGGGATTTGAACTCAGACCATAAAGGGCCGTAACTCCTTGCTGCAAAGCATGGCGTCCGACCCTCTACCGATACTGCGAAAGAAGTAAAATATATTACTAAATTTCTCCAAATTTGTTTTATTATTTTCACAGTTATTTCAAAACCATAGACATTGACAAACATTGTATAAGGATAGTAAGTGTGGTGGATGTGTGCTGGGTGACTCTTGGTGAAATAGCTGCCACCCGCAGAGGTTCGAACCAGCTTCGTTAGGCCAACGCTGCTCTTGCATTCGTCGTCCTCATCCGGCATGATGTTTGTAAATTGTGGTGTTTCAGAAGACAGGCTATATATATATATATATATATATATATTATATATATATATATAAAACGACAATACCTGCTGAAGAATATCACATTTCCCTATATAGGAATCGAACCCACAATCTTATTGTTATACGAATATTCTAACCGTTAAGCTACATGGCTACACTATAGTGTTTTACGTCGGCCTGTTGTTCTTGTTAAGAATGAAGTATAGTTTGTAACAATTCTAGAAGTAATTGTTGATAACATAGGTTTTAAACATGAAAGCTATATATGATAGTTGCATGGTATTGATTCCTCATTTTAGCGCTTCTTTGATGGCCATTAATTCGCTACTGGCGAATAATTAATATTTTTTCCTGCTTGTGGCTGCATGCTAGTGCCTCGTTAGTGAACTATATGGTCATGTTGTATGTTTATTTTATGGCTTAATCCGAAGAGAGATGGCGGCACCTATGAACCTTCTGCAGGACCTCCCAGATACGAGAGGTGAGAGTGGGGTGGGGTGGGTGGGTTGATCGGTATAGTAAGAGGGTGGGGGAGAAAAATGGATGAAGAAATTGTTGGTCTAGTTCGAATGTCTGTAAGAAAGTATAGCCTGCTATATATTACCCAAAGACCAAGGATCCTGCTAAAATGGTTGACAGATAATTCACCGATGCTGAACTAGTGAGTTATTATATTTCCTGTGACTATAACCTCTGCCTTTACTGAAGTTCTCATGTGATGTTTCAATCTTAGTTAATTTATTACTACAATTCTCACTTTAAATATGCTCCTTTTAAACGCAAAATAGTTAAATTGTAATGATCGAAAGTATACAATCGCAAATAAAAGCGGTCAAAATGGGATTCCTCCAAAAGGTTCAGAGTAACGTTACTCGAAAGAAGGCGCAGATCGGAAAACTATGACCCACACCAAATACTATGAATTCATGGTAAGTTTTGAAATTCACTTTAACACATATTTGAGTCTCTGCCATTAGAAATAACTATTACGTCAATATCTAAGAATACCCTGTTATAATATATAATAATAACTTTTATATTAATATGAAAATATTAAATAGTTTAATATCTCTCTGTCTCTCTCATATATATATAAATATATATATATAACGAAGGAAATGTGATAAGGAACCAGGTGGACCATAACGCACCAAAGTACTCAATACTTAGGGTAGTAGAGTGGGTAATAGGAACGAGTAGGACCCCGACGACTGAACTCAAGCCGTTTCGACGGCTAATTCTGGACTAAAAATTTTAGTCAAGAATTAGCCGTCGAAACGGCTTGAGCTCAGCCGTCGGGGTCCTACTCGTTCCTATATATATATATATATATATATATATATATATATATATATATATATATATGTATATATATATATAGTCCTATATATACTAATATATATATATGAATGTGTATATATATATTAGTAAATTAATTTATTTCTTGTGTTATTCAAAATATAGTAAAATAGCTAAATAAGTAATCATAAATATTTACAACTGTTTCTTCGTATGGCGTGAAATTGAATGACTTCAAATGTAATAATTTAAAATATTTTACTATGAACGAACGAAAACAGAAATTTACCAACTGTATTCATCTTGTTTAAATTTAAAGTTGAAAAGGAAAGTATATGTTGTCTGCAATTGCTGTATCAATTAATCAATCTCCCGTGTTTATCCACCCATTTCAAGCACCTATCTAGTTATCCGTATGTACTTCTATTTATAAACATAAACATATACATGCTGCACACTGCCTGTATATATATATATAAACACAGATATATACATATATGACCATATCGGTATGCATGTACACAGATATACGCACACGACTTATTTATGTATAAATGTGAAGCAGTTATTATTTCAATGCTGTATAATAAATTCTCTACAGAGTAGTGTATAGAGTATATATATATTTATATGATTTATATAATGTAGTCTAGATTAGCTCAGAAATGAGCTGGTTACGATTATTGAGCAAAAAAAAAAAACTTAAACATGACAAATAACGTCGAGTGAGTGAATGTATATATATATATATATATATATATATATATATATATATATATATATATATACACTTGGTACTACCACCGGCAATCTCATTGAAGCACATACACTATATGTATGTGTATATATATATATATATATATATATATATATATATTATACACAGTCATTATATTTAAAATAAACATTCATATTGAATTATATTTAAATTGATTCGTTTTCCATTTCATCCTGACGATATCCCAGTCTAAATCCGATCCTTTGTTCTAAAAGCCAGGGAAAAGATAATAAATGACATGAATTCCATTCTAATCAATAGTTGATCAATTAATAATCTCATAATGTATGTACTGTGAAGTAACCATTAATTACCGAACGTCAATCCGAGGCTCAGCATGGGACTTCAACCTACTCAGAAATTCAATTAATGTATATTGTTTTCCGTCACACACCCACACCTCTATATGTGTGTGTATGTCTGTGTGTGTAGTACGCACGTTTCTGCTAACTTATCACACGATATGTTTCAGTACTATTGTTTTATAAATTCCTATGCACTAACAACGAATATATTCTTATGTAAATGAATACAAATTATGTGGATGATCAGATAGTATGCCATCGTCTTTAGCGGAAAAAGGGACAAATGGATAATATAGACTTTTAAGATGATATTATCAGCTATCACAGATGAGGAAGGAGCTGTGTTCGTATCTGCTACTGTCTCACCGATAACTGTGATACCACTATATTGTTAACCTTACAACAGTTACAAGTTGATGGAAGCAGGAGTAAATTATGGAGGGTGGAATTTCAGAGAGATGATATGATAAGGGAGGAAAAACTACGAATTTTGGTTAATGAGAGGAGATGTTATAAGGTTAGGAAAACAAAGAGAAACGAATGTGAATGTAGCAAGTTTTTCTATAGTATTTCGTTTTAATTATTTGTACTTCTGG
>OZ024751.1:38106525-38134025 GCA_964016885.1 Eledone cirrhosa
TTCTAGATATTGACGCTTTTATGATTGCTGCTCTATAAATTCTTATTTTCTAAGATCAAAATTTGCCGGGATGGCCTCTAACCTTCGTGTTTCAAAAATCACAGAAACAAAGCGAGTACCTGTCAAGTATTTGCGTCGATATAATAGATTTTAGAAAATTCTGCTTAACTTGCGAGTAAATTGGAAACAATTATTATTGTTGTTAAGGATGGTAGGTAGGCGGAACCACCAAGTGTAGTCTTCTTCTTTACTCACTTAGAGGGTCATGGGAGCAAAGTTCTTAAAATCTCCATACAGCCGATCCTGTCAGAAGCAACCATCTCCAGCTAATCCGGTTAGATCCAACCGTAATCCTATTGCTCCTTCCAATTCTCGACAAATTGCCTAAATTTGTCAACATTTTTGGATACTCAAGTTGCATCCTCACGCACCCCAGCAACACGACATTCTATAAAGTTCATCGTGTGGATAATAGAGTCTAAACCCCTCAACATCTAACAATGTACTTTATCTAGAAGACACTTTCTAAAACAAGAGGATGAACCTTAAGTATTTAGCAAGACTATTTAAGATATCGTCATTATTGCTATTGTCAAATGTGAGTTTATTAATGGCTGTCTGACCACCGTAATCAGAATCTCTTCATTATAATTACCATCGGCTATATAATAATTAATATCATCATTAACACAATTTTCTTCCTAATTAATATGACATATATGATATATATACAACAGTACAAGCATCTAAGATTCTTAATTCCTTGTACCGATCACTTCATTATTATTATCAACATCATCAACATTATCATCACCATTGTGCTCAGCACCATATTCATTATAACCTTTATTATTATAATCAGCGGTAATAATTTTATTATTCTAATATCCACCCATCATTATAATCGGTATAATGATATTTGCAATCATCATTATCATTAACTTTCTCCCCACCCTTTCCTCCTCAACGTTGAAATATTTCTGGTTATAATCAGTCTTAATATTTTAATCATCATCACCATCAACGTTATTGTCTTTATCATTAACATACTTATAATCAGCGTTAACATTTTTATTATCATTATCAACATCATCATTATTACTATTGTCATTGTAGCAGCAGTAGTTAATGACACCAGAATTGCTAATGAGAGAAACTGCGGAGAAAATGTAAATAGCAGTGCTGTATAGTGTATATTGTGTAGTAAACTCCATACTAACTATGAGGTTTAATGTTTACGTCTTCACATTCACTTTAAACATTTGGAAATCCACGTTGTAGAATCATATCACTCACAAATGTACTCGAAACAATAATAAACAGAGAAGTGATGGCGCTCCTTTTTATCTCAACTTTGCTTCTGTCTTTAATATATACTGCATACTACAAAATCAACAGATAATGTATAATCGTTAATAGTACATTCCTAAATACAATGATTAGAACAACACTAAGTTTTTATTAAAGGTAGTAATAGTTGGAAGTTATTTTTGTTAACATTGAATAGGATTTTGAATCGAGAGAATTCTGAAGATGCGTGGTCTTTACATCAACGTAATAAAACCTTTAGTTATTAAACAGTATCCACTGACGATTATGCAAACACAATAGCATCCAACTGAATCCATTACAATTTTTGGTTGAGGAATTCTAAAACAACTGATGTTTATAATGATTTTTACTCTGTACCTATCAATGAAAGAAATCTCAGAAATATGTTGATATTTATACAATCGAATATATATATATGTATATTTATATATATATATGTATATATATAACGAAGGAATTGTGGTAAGGAACCAGGTGGACCATAACGCACCAAAGTACTCAATACTTAGGGTAGTAGAGTGAGTAATATATAAATATACATATATATATATATATTCGATTGTATAAATATCAACATATTTCTGAGATTTCTTTCATTGATAGGTACAGAGTAAAAATCATTATAAGCATCAGTAGTTTTAGAATTCCTTAACCAAAAATTGTAATGGATTCAGTTGGATGCTATTGTGTTTGCATAATCGTCAGTGGATACTGTTTAATAACTAAAGGTGCTATTACGTTGATGTAAAGACCACGCATCTTCAGAATTCTCTCGATTCAAAATCCTATTCAATGTAAAAAAAAAATAACTTCCAACTATTACTGCCTTTAATAAAAACTTAGTGTTGTTCTAATCATTGTATTTAGGAATGTACTATTAACGATTATACATTATCTCCTTCGTTATATCTATACATATATATATATGTATATATATAAAATTAAGTATGTGTGTGTGTCTGTGTGTCTGTTTATTACCTATAGGGGCTTACATCTTACGACCGATTTTCATGAAACTTTAGAGGCACATAGATTAATCATCGGGAGTGTTTTCTATATATCAGCGTATCGTTTATTATTTATTCCGAGGTCATTCTGCAGATAAAAATCGATAGGGGGGGTGGGGTCACCTTTTTTTAGGTATCGAAAAATAAGATTTTTGGCTCTAGCTCCCCTATTTTTCAACCGATTTCGTTCGAGGCTCCACCTCACACATAAATCAATTTATTTTGTTCAACGTTTATACTACGATAGAACCTATCATTGCATATCTTATTCTTTAATACGATTTCTTCTAAATTCTCAGCCTTTGCAGCAAATCATCTTAACTTTTCATTATTTGCTGCAAATGATGTGTACGATTCTATAATTCCTTCCAATTATCCAGTTGATGGTCAAAGGCAAAACGATGGCCACTGACGTCGTCTGAGCTTTTAGTTGTGTATTTGAGAATTCATCGGTTTCCAATCAAGTAGCGTGAGGAAATTTGGCTTAGTGGTAGAGGTCATTACCTCCCTCCCCAGCATGCCACTTCGTCAGTCACCCACATTTCTCAGTGATAGAGGTCATCACCACCCTCCCCCGCATCGCCTGTGTGTGGTCATAGATGAGTCATCGAGAAGCAGTCGCTAAGATCAACACGTTTTCATCAAAGCAGATATTATTTTACCTACCCAGGCAACGCTGGGTACTGCTGCTAGTATATATATATATATATATATATATATGAAAACATGGGGAGAAGAATACTGCTGGTTGCACATGGATAACATGTAATAAAATAATATAAGTCCCTCATCAGTGATTTGCCGACGATCATAGATATTTCATTGCATTAAAAATCATATACCTCACGTCGGTGCAATAATAACTAAATTAAGTTATTAGGACAATTAAAACGCATAAAGCGAGTGAGACGAGATAACAACAAAGAGGATAGCTAACCGTAGAAGGAAGGGAACAAGCTTCATAGTTATTCTGTTAGCATAAGCTAGGTGAATATATGAGCGCTTAGAAAATAGACCTTTCAGCAGCGAATTCAAATGTGAGTGAGAAAGAAAATGATTTCGTCGCGAACGGGGTGAAGTGAGAAGAGGAGAAACAGTGAGTGAGTGAGTGGAAGTGTGAGGAAGAGTTAACGGACATGACAGAGGGGGCGAAAGAAAGTAGGAGAAACAGAGGGAGCAATAAGAGAGAGAGAGAGAGAGAGAAAAAAACAGAAGCGCAGTATAGGTAAATATACGTGAAAAAATGGGGAGAAGAATACTGCTGGTTGCACATGGATAACATGTAATAAAATAATATAAGTCCCTCATCAGTGATTTGCCGACGATCATAGATATTTCATTGCATTAAAAATCATATACCTCACGTCGGTGCAATAATAACTAAATTAAGTTATTAGGACAATTAAAACGCGTAAAGCGAGTGAGACGAGATAACAACAAAGAGGATAGCTAACCGTAGAAGGAAGGGAACAAGCTTCATAGTTATTCTGTTAGCATAAGCTAGGTGAATATATGAGCGCTTAGAAAATAGACCTTTCAGCAGCGAATTCAAATGTGAGTGAGAAAGAAAATGATTTCGTCGCGAACGGGGTGAAGTGAGAAGAGGAGAAACAGTGAGTGAGTGAGTGGAAGTGTGAGGAAGAGTTAACGGACATGACAGAGGGGGCGAAAGAAAGTAGGAGAAACAGAGGGAGCAGTAAGAGAGAGAGAGAGAGAGAAAAAAACAGAAGCGCAGTATAGGTAAATATACGTGAAAAAATGGGGAGAAGAATACTGCTGGTTGCACATGGATAACATGTAATAAAATAATATAAGTCCCTCATCAGTGATTTGCCGACGATCATAGATATTTCATTGCATTATATATATATATATATATATATATAGAATGAGAAAAAGCGAAGTAGTTGCAGATGTTAAAGTCCTTTAATGAACTACTTCGCTTTTTCTTATTCGATATATACTCCGTCACTCCTATGTGGAAAAAGTACGTTGAGTGCTTGAATGGAATTGCATCAATATTTACCTTAAGTATATAATATATATATATATATATTCTGTATATTTTCTCTGAAATATTTGGTTTTATATTCTTATATAAGCAATAATACAATCATCTAAACGTTCCTCACTTTTTACTTCAACCTCATCCGTAGCTGAATGCGAAACCTTGTGCAGTTTGATCGGTAGAGTAGCGCAATAACATATATAAACATAAAACTACGCCAATAAGAATTCTTAAAAAAGACAACAATACAGAGGAACTATAGAAATGCCATTTAAACTGATAAGAAAATGCATAAGAAATGCATAGATGGAAATGCATTATTCCACGTCACAACTGGAGATGGCTTTACACTCTTCCTTTCAACTTTAACTGTCGACTATTTTTACTATATTTTAGAACATTTGTTTTACTTTAAATTTAATATTGAATAATGATAAATGTTGCAGAATATTGACATGATTGCAATGCAGAGAGGCCAGTTAGTGAAGAGAGAAAGATTGAAATTTATGTTATAGAATCATTGAAAGAGAGAAATGGAAAGACAATGCTGGAGACGAAGCTCTAGAATGAAATAAAAGGGGAAAAAATAAGACAGATACAATTATGAAAGCTAGAAAACATTATGCATTTTAAATGCTTTATATAAGGAAAATATTTTGTCACTTTTATAGTCATAAATCATTAATAGCTAGTGCAAGCATGGTAGAAATATATATATTATTTGTGTGTGTGTATGTGTAAATAAATACATTTTATGTATCTAAATAAATACATTTCAGCTAGGATGTTAAATTAGAAACTTAGAAAATAAATTTATATAGCAAAATATTTCTAGTGAACTTGTAACGATCACCATCAATTTAAATTGTTTCAGACAAATACTAACTGCTTATTCGATTAATTTTCTGCTAAAACAAACATTACAATTATGTTTTATTTTCATTTGCGTTTTATTTATTTTACTTTTAGTTTCATGTTTCAATTTTTTAAAATATTTTATTTATTTAATCTATATTTTTTGTTGTTTTCCCCTTACTTTTTAAAAAGATTTTTATCGTACATTTAGATTTTATCGAATGTTTTGATAAGTTTATGATAGAATGTTTATTTATTGTTTTTCTACTTTATTTATATAACTATTTATTAATATATTGCTGTAAGAATTGCAATTATCGAGCAGAATAATATATCAAAAGAGTTTAAACAAGGAATGTAGTAATGCATTTATTGTTTCTGCTATTAAACATATATTGATGTACTTTTATAGTGTAATTTCTCAGACTACTTAAACTATATCATAATATTCTTTAAATGGTACTACTTGACAGTTGAACGTATCATTTTCTGGTGAAAAAGGAACCACATTTCTATTCATGTGAGGTAGCCCACTCATTACTATATGAAATACGCTACTATATTCCTATTATAAGAATGAACATTCTTAATTCTGTGTTTAGTGAGCTGGGAGCAGAATTCAGAGTTACGCTATTAACGTAGCTTAACGAATATTATTCAACGAATACCTACGAAACATACACATATATATATTTCGTGTATTGATCTAAGTTATTCGATTGTGATCATTCTGGGTCACTGCTTTCATAGAATTTAGCCGCTCATCTCAACTCCAGAAAATGTGTCGTCAAATGAGTTAATTGATTATTTTTTATGTATCTAACCAATAAGACAGGGAACATAAGTACAAACAACAAATGAAATACACACACAATGATATATATAACTGGCTTTTAGATAGCTTCCATGTGCAAATCCTCACAGAAGGATTCGGACCAGCAGTTTGAGAGAATCCGAACGTACGTGGTTTTGGTGCAAATCCCTTAACCACGAAGCCATGTCGGCGTATATATATATATATATATATATATATATATATATATATATATATATAATTATAAAAAAGTTTTTTCTTATATACATATGTATATATACGAAATATAATTTGTATAATTCATCCTTCTTCGAAACCAACAATTACTGTAAAACGTTTGTAACGTATATAGAGGTAAAATCAATTCAACAGAAGATCAAAACAACTCTGTTACACGGAACCGAAATCAATTCTCAAAAAACGTTTGTAAAAAATAAAACAGAAAAGACTTTGCGAGAGTTTCTAAGTTAATTTTGATAAAACAAAATACATAAAACACTTCATTAGGTAATGATTATTTCATTTGCTTCTCTTGTAACAGGAAACCTTTACAATATAGTTTACTTGATTATATATATATATTGAAAGAGAAAGTGTGATAGATAGATGGCCGGAGGTAAGCGTAATTGAAACATTTTGTTTCATCGGGTTATTTGATAGGGGTAATCAAAGACAATAGAAATAGTGGAACGTAAAAAAGAAATATGTAAAAAGATCCGGTAAACTCTAGAAAATCAAAATTATAAAATGTAATTTGAACAAGAAAATTGAAAAATTATATAAATAGTAAGATGAAAAGTAACAAGATGAAGACATCGGCTAGTAGAAACGACGATAAAGTACATGATGATGATGATGATGATGATGATGATGATGATGGGGATAATGATGGTGGTGATGAACTAATCTGAAAAAAAGTTGGGGGAAACTTTTCGAAGATAATATTTTCAAGTCTAGAAATTCATCGAAATTAATTGTTCAGTTTCAATTGTCATTTTTTTTTTCATTTCGAATATTTAAAAGAGAACATTTTGTTATATTCTCCATAATATCTTTAATACAAACATCGGGTTCTCTTTACTCTAGGGCTGAATAAAATTAGAAATATGATTTTCTGACTTAATTCAAAGATGTCTATGATTGGATAGAGGATGATTCCATCATAGTTGTGGTAAAAGTTGCTGAGAAAATGAAATTCCACATCTTTAAAGCTTCTTCTCTGACCAATCAATTCAATGAAATAGTAAAAAAGATTTCGACACCATTGAAGACACGCCTCAGTGGATTTTCAATTTTCTATTCTTTTATGTTAGTTACTCATTGTTTTTTTTATTTTATACTTTCATTTTCTATTCTTTCCCATCTTTCGGATTTTTCTTTTAGTTTAAAAAAAAATTCTTTCATTTCTGTATTTTTCATTCACTTTCTAACACCATTTTGTCTCTCCAGCTAATTCTAGTATTCAACTTTCCAATTCACGCATCAACAATCATGTTGTGTATAAGTAAAGTAGTTACCTCTCTTAATTTCAAAATGTCCCGAACAATGTGAACTTTTAAAATACTCCTCTATTAGAATTAATCTCAATATTTTCGATGATTGCTACGCTTCAATTGTTCTACGACTTTAGATTATGGAGAAAATATAGAGACATTAGTTGTGTTTTTATAATTCTCTCCACAAACACTTATAGCTATAGGATTCGCGAGAGGTGTTCCGCCTATTAACTGCAGCTAGACAACAGTTCGTTCCCCTGTGTTAGTATTGCATATTGTTCTGAGATAAAATTTCCTAATATTTCTTTTTCAGAATATTTCAGACAAATGGGATCAGTGCTTCTCACTAGTAGGTATGATGTTAAAATAAATACATACAAATCTTTTTTTTTTCAAGATAACATGAAGGAATTGCGCAGATTCACCACAGTCGTTAGAACGTCAGAGAGATTGTCGTATCTAGTTCTGCATTCCTCATGCTTGTAAAATCTTTCCACATTTAAATGTTTTCCATCCTTAATCGCTCGATAAACAAAATACTAGACTATTGTAGCGGATTGGCAGATTTGTTGCAACACAAAAGGGGACGCGTTGTGGGATAGATTCCAGTATTTTGCCTTCTCATTAGTCCCAAGTTCTAACCAACCCATACATCTTTTTTCCTGGAAATATTTGATATAAATTAGGGAGGAGAATGTACGTATAAGCAAATACAGTTCTATAAACAAAAAGTCAAGCAGTTATACACCACAGAGAGACATTTTTATGGCATAGATTGACAGTTGAAAGATGTATACACAAGCCGCAATATAATATTTTAGTAGCACATCTTTCTTGAATTATTAATTAATATTGAAAGATAGCATTAATAGTCATTTTGATCATGAGTCTTACTGTAAGCCAAGGATGAAAGGAGATGTGTCACCAGTGAGAGTTGAACTTCGTATATAAAGGACCTCCATTAAGTGGCATAACACACTTACTATACCACCCTGACGTATTCCCCTCTGAACTCTATTATTTTCAACTAATTAATGATATCACATATTCCAACATCATTTCCACTGATCTCTTAATATAAATAGGAAAAAATACTGAGGTAATTTTCAATAAACACACACGCACACACATATACATACATACATACATACATACATACATACATACATACATATATATATATATATATATATATATATATATATATAACATGTATACATACATATATTAACATATATATATATATGTACATAAACATATATATATATATATATATATATATATAACATGTATACATACATATATTAACATATATATATATATATATGTATACACATTTATATATATACATATATATATATACATATACATTTATATATATATACATATATATATATACATTTATATATATACATATATATATATACATATACATTTATATATATATATACATATATACATTTATATATATATATACATTTATATATATACATATATATATACATATACATTTATATATATATATACATATATATTTATATATATATATACACATAAACATGTATATATATATATTTATATATATATATATACATAAACATGTATATATATATATTTATATATATATATACATAAACATATATACATATGTACATATGTACATAAACATGCATATATATATATATATATATACACACATAAACATATACATATATACATATATAAGCATATATATATATATATATAAGCATATATATATATATATATAAGCATATATATATATATATATATATATATATATATATATATATATATATATATATATATATATATATATATATATATATATATATATACATACATATATAAACATATATATAAAGATATATACATACATATTTATTTATATATGTATGTAGACATACATACATTGCATATATATATATATATATATGGTCTTTCATTCTCTTCTCTCTGCTACCATCTTTTGTTTATATATATATTCGATATGTGTATTACTCTGTGAAAAAACTTTTCATTGAATATACGCCGCTCTCATTTATTCATTTATTTATATTTATGTGTTTTTTTGTTCCCTTCTTGTTTAGAGACTTAGATGAATTTCACTTGGTTCCACACGGATATACGTATTGCTGTTGATTAATATTGAATATGTTTTCCCTTTGATCTACGTTTATATTATATTACATTATATTATGTATGTGTTGAAATGTACTGCATTTGCTAAGAACTCATTCATGATTAAATAAATAGATTGTGTGTTGTGTGTGTCACAGTTTGTTTGCTTAGTTTTTGTTTGTTTATTTAAAGCAATTATTTGACGAGGATTAATTACTTGGGATTTCAACATTATATCTAAAATTACCTCTCACCCACCTCGTACAACCTCCACCTCCACTAACACCATCATCATCATATGCTCTAGTGTGATTATTAGTTACACATACATACCATACTTATGAAATAATATGGAAGTTTACTTATAGGGAAAATGTTTGTTTATTTTGACTAGACACAAATGCTATGTGATATTATTTATATTAAGTCGAGATAAGGCTATAAACGTGATGTCGTGATTGTTATTCTGTTCCCTCAATGGAATTATCGGCATTTATATTCATTTTGTTTAAGCGCCGACCCCCACAAGTTCAGAATCATGAACAAGGTTGCGGTTTATTGTCACATAAATTTAACAACCTCGGTTGGCCATTTGGGTGAGGGTGCCTGATGTTGGCAAACTTGAGGCTTCCACGGAACTTGGGCAATATTTCGTGATCACAGCAAGTAATAAATTTTACGTAATTCTAATAATATAGTCCCTTACATTTGCATAGCTCTCATCCAATTTCACCATTAAATTATTACTGTATAATATCTGTACCCAACCAAGCTTCAGACAACGCACAACATATTAATTATGTCCCTTTTTGTTCTTTTCCCATTGTAAATTGCTGACCCATGTAGACCCTGTTTTCAAAAATGAGAGGTATAGTTGAGGTACTTGCTCACAATACGTATTCAAATTTTCGAATTTTAACCATTGTTCTAAAGTACACGCCTCTTTATACAATGTTATTGAATTTCCTTAACTCGAGGCCCAAACTTGATACTGCACCAAGCGGTTTCTCATCCTTATATTCTCTTTTACTTTCGTGCGGCTAAGCTTTACTGAGCGAAGCAAAGTAACGTGTTATAACAAATATATAAATCAATTTCATTTACCTTACGAACTAGTTTTGAATTATTAATTTAGTTTCTCGTATCTGTTCTTCTAACAAATGCACACACATCATATATATATATATATATATATATATATATATATATATATATATATATATATATATATATATATATATATATATATATATATATATATATATATATATTTTAAATCATATATATATATATATATATGATTTAAAATTTCGCAAATTTGCAAAAGTTAGAGTGACTGATATCGATTCAGAAGATATAAATATAAAAATATACAAATATATGCGCGACTGTTGGTGTGTCCATGTATGTATAGGTGAATGAGTATGTGTGTTTGTGTGACATTAAGTATGTGTCAGTGGCTCAATGTTATTGTGTGTCTAATTATGAATTCAGAAATTCAATTGTTTGTCTAGTTAGTTATAAACACACACACAGATTACACACACACACACACGCGTACACACACACACACATACACACACACACACACACACACACACACACACACACACAGATATATATATATATATATATATATATAATTCAAAACAAGGCAGCGTCCCTCAGAAAACCCGATTTTATTCTGTTATTTATTTCTCACACGTAGCTGAATTTCATTTGTGAGAAGTGACACGTACATATGCAGGTGTCTGTGACCTATAGAATGTAAATAAACAAAGAAAGCCTTGCAGGCCCTCGTATTAGTATTCTTACGTAGCACTTTGTTTGATTAGATAAACATTTACCATTGTCTTCTAAGAATTTGACGTCCTCATACAACAGATATGCCAATCACAAAATTATGATTTCTTCAACTCAATACGTTGCAGTATCTCTAAAATTATTCACAGTATATGTTTGCTCAAGAAATTATATTGCATAATGAAAATAACAAATAATACCAATAACAACAATAACAATAATAATATTAATAATAATAATAATAATAATTGTTTCTACTTTTGGCACAAGGCCAGCAATTACCCAGTGCATTACTGGTACTTTACTTTATCGATGAAAGGCAAAGTTAACCTCGGCGGGATTTGAACTTACAATGACAGGGGCCGTAACTCTATGCGTCAAAGCATGTTGTCCGACCCTCTACCGATAATGCCAATCCAGTGCCCCTTTATAATAGTAATGATAATTTTATAATTCAATAGCTCGAATTAAACAGTAAACTGAGGCAAATAAATTTGCACTTACAAAACAAAACAACCACCTTATAAAATAGCACAACTCGCATTAGAACTACTCAGGTTCCACTGGAAAATGAAAAGAATTCTGAGACAAATCACATCCGATTTAGTAGTATACAACCACAGGTCTATATTCCCACACCCCAATCCACCTGAGAAATACTGATGTTTCAGTAGGAATTTCTCATATAAACGTGTTGAAAACATGATTATTAATCAAGAAAATATAATGAAGTATCTCGTTAGTTCATTGGCTCACCTTTATTTTAGTATATTATAATGCAAGTGCTGATAATATTATACTTAGCAGAAGAGATCTAACAAGACCAAAGCATACTTGAAATTATCACATCTTCTGAAGAACAGTTCCAATGCTACTTCAAGTTGAGGGCAGCTGACCGAGGTAGAAGCTGCTAAATATTCGGTCGCCCTCATGTCTCCGATTTTCAGCCCCATGGAGTTTATCTATTATATTCCTTTGTTATGTTTTGAATACCTGGTGATGTCACCGGATTCATACTGAAACCGGTCATTGAAATGATCATAGTATCATAAACCTTTTAAGGAATTACACCAGTCCAGCCTCCTGTTATCTTATATATATATAACTAGAAATATATGGTGGAGAAAACAAGACGTTTAAGAACAAATTTTATTCCTTACGCCTTTATATATATATATATATATATAGATGAATAGAAGTGAGATTTGAAATCAAATTTGTTGTAATAGTTATTGATGAACGTTCTGTCGTTGACCAATAAATGTGGAAGTTTATCTTTATGTCACAAAATTGTAAAATATATAACCGGATCTATTTTTGTGATTACGTAACTGAATGAAGTGAAATATATTGTGATGGGCAAACGCGTGTGTTTGCTACTTCGAATATACTAGGTTATAAATTATGTAAATAATAGTTAAAAAATGGGTATGATAAGAATATTAAATATGAGTTGTGTTTTAAATGAAAATATATTATGTACATACAGTCTCGTTGGATATTAGAACATAACATTATAAATATAGTGAATGGACACAAAAAATATAGACACGTGTATATACATACAAAGACACACACTCATACATACATTATATATATATATCAGTCTTGGAAATATATTACACAATATTTCAATGACCTTTATCTCCTATATATTTATTCATCGATTCTGTCTATGTCTCGATATTAACACGCAAACACACAATATATATATACATATATACACATACACACAGAGAGAAAGATTGAGAGGGAGGGAAGTACAAACACACGTACATACATACATATATATATATATATATTATAGAAAAGTTTTAAACATCTAAGAAGTTCGCCATGATATTTATCACAGTCTTCCAGTCTATGCACAGTTTCATAGCAAAACTATATTGATACAAACACTGACTAACTAAGACTATGAAGCAACCTATAGGGAAAAATATTCTACCTTGAAAAAGTCCATCATCCTTATCGTTTCGCCCCGATGAACACGGTTTTAGAATCCAACATCACTACAGTTCAAAATGAAATAAATTCCGCTCAATTCCCGCTAACATCTAAGTAATGTAACGATTTCAAGATTTTAAGATTATTTCTTTGTTTTATATGTAATTAAGTCAGTTACGATTAATTATACATAAGTAAATAAATGATGTGATGTATTTCATCTTAATTCATTTCACCTTTTCAATCCAAATTATATTTTTTGCTCAGGTATATTTAGTTATTATCTATTCAACTATATCAGGCGTTCAAAATTTTCTACCCTATATAATGCGATGTTTTTAATCAAATTTCTTTCACCTCTTTAATCCAAAATAGACGAAAATCGGAATTGAATAAAAGAGAATGGAAATAACCAGCGCCAGTTTCGAGAATGAGTGTTCCAGTTGTTCGATAAATGGAAGAGACTGGTGTGAAATTAACGTCTGGTTGGTTGAGGATTCAACGTTCATGTGTAAACATTTAACGTTATTCTCAAGGATTCATCATCAGACAAAGTGTATGGCTAGACAGATTTTATGTATTCTCGGTAAAGTTCATCCTAAGAAATTATTTCTCAAGGAAAATACTTGCTACGGATACATACAAAAGCCACATGATGTTGAGAATCTCAAAGTAATATCACAGCTATTGTACATCTTTTGGAACTGAGAACATACAATCTTGGAATAAATGCTGTAAAGCATTTTGTATGACACTAATTGTTCTCCGAATCCACAACCCTCAAGTAATATGTTTACGTTTTGAAAAGTCACCACTATAAAGTATGAGTCGAATAATTGAGGCCCGGAGTCGAGAAAAGGTGATAGAAACACATGTCGTTAAAGCTGGACATTACATATACGTGACCCTTTTCCACGCAAGCGCTTCTATCCATTTTTACCCGATTCATTTGGATTGGCAGTATCGGTAGAGAGTCGGAGACCATGCTTTCCAGCATAGAGTTACACCCCTTTATGGTCTGAGTTCAAATCCCGCCGAGGTTAACTCTGCCTTTCATCCTTACGGGATCGATAAAATAGAGTACCAGTAATGCACTGGGATAATTGCTGGCCTTGTGCCAATAGTAGAAACAATTATTTATAGTCCATATTCATTTTCCATATGCATGTTTACAATACGCAAACATATGTTCAAATTTCTCCAACTCTTCGTAAACGAATAGCATTTTTCAGCTGGTTAAACTAACTTTCAAAACACTTTTCATTCACTTGAAATTCTCTGGAATTATTGAAAAAATAAAACAAAACAAACAAGACATCAATTAAATTACATTTTCCTACGCCATAAGTTCACTTGTCCAACTCTAGCTATGGGGGATTTCAGTAATGGTAGACATTTCTTAAAAACGAATTGATATATATCAGGTTTCTCGTAACCTAAAGACAATTGACTTACATTCTACACATCTTGTCTGTCAAGGGAATTTGGTGTGTTTTACACTTTATAAATCACTTTAACTGTTGTCTAATCTACAACAAATGATCTTGTATCTTAATTTGTGTCAGCTTCAGATCTTTTAAAAATTTAATTGAACCATATATTTACACGACTATAGCATGCATACCCACCTATCTACTTATAAACCTATACATATAAGTATATATATATATATATGTTTATATATTCACGCGCACACATGTATATATTTCAGTGTATGGATATATGTATGTGTATATGTATATGTATATAAGGACAAAGGGAAACCGACACGGAATGATGGAGACGGAGTGGGCAACACTCGGATAGTTTTAGCTACGTAGTTTGAAGTAGCTAAATTATTTAAAACACGTTTTTCTCTCCGCAATGATCTCCGAAAAGGGATATGAAATACTAAAACTAGTCTACAGAGAAAAACTCTATTTTAAATAGAATATCAACATTTAACAGAGACTTTTACAAACAATCTAGTATAATCCCACTATCAACATTTATAATGATGTTAAATAATCATGTAATTTAAACACAGTATGAACATTTATAATTGTTTCTTCTTTGGGCACAAGGCCAGCAATTATCCAGTGCATTAGTGGTACTTTATTTTATCGACCCCGTAAGGATGAAAGGCAAAGTCAACCTCGGCGGGATTTGAACTCAGACCGTAGAGGGACGTAACTATGCTGGAAAGGATGGCGTCCGACCCTCTACCGATACTGCCAATCCACCGCCTGAACAGTATGAACATTTATAATGATGTTTATTAATATCCAGCTTAAACATAGTATCAATATTTTACAGTGATGTTTACTAATACCAACACGTTTAAGTTTAACTTACAACTCCATGACACGTGCATACACACATATCAGACATGTGTGCTCTCACACATGAATGTGTGTGTGAGTGTATATATATATATATATATATATATAATATATATATATATATATATATAGGAACGAGTAGGACCCCGACGGCTGAGCTCAAGCCGTCGGGGTCCTACTCGTTCCTATTACCCACTCTACTACCCTAAGTAATGAGTACTTTGGTGCGTTATGGTCCACCTGGTTCCTTACCACATTTCCTCCGTTATATATATATATTTATATATATATATATATATATATATATATATATATATATATATACATACAGAGAGTGAAGACTAAAATCCATAGAGGGCTCGGTAAGGATAAATATATATCAAATATATAAGAACCCTAGAGCAAATATTTATTAAATAACAGATTAAATTTGAAGCAAAGAATCGCTGCTTTCACCCTTAACGGGAGTTTCAGAAGATCCTATTAAGGGTGAAAGCAGGGATTCTTTGCTTTAATCTGTTACTTTAATATATATATATATATATATAAAACGTAGATGCATATCGATAATTTTGTTCTTTGAAATGATTGTAAAAGAAAGGATTAATTAAGTACTTCATTTTGTCTTATTTCATTATTTAACATTATACAGGCCCAAATATATATACATATATATATAGTATATATATATATATAAAGAATTAGTATATCTACCAACATATTTATACAGAAGTATACTTATGCTAGCAAGATATAGGTTTTGTCTTAGTAACTTTGTGGTTCAATACAAAAATGTAGAACAATTATATGAAATACGTAAAATAAGAAAATTATAATAATTAACTTACTTACTTAAGTTTCGCTCCAACTAATTAGTTTCTGAAAGGGGATATACATAGTGTTCAAAGCTATGGAGAATTCCTTTCTTCATCAGGGAGTCAATTCTCTGCTAAGATCCCAGGCGATAGGCGGACACAGAGATCTCAAACAAAAATAATCCAGTGAATGGAAAAGAAGCAAGCGCGGACTAAATTTCAAGACACTGAAAATTTCACTACCTTCCCGGTCAGTGGCAAATTCAAAAGAATCAATCACGTGACATCGAGGTTAATCAGTGAGGAGTGGGGTGTTAAAAAGACAGTAGCCAAAATACTACTATGAATCATAGCAGTAATCATAGCCAAAAACTTAAGTAAGTAAGTTAATTATTATAATTTTCTTATTTTACGTCTTTCATATAATTGTTCTACATTTTTGTATTGAACCACAAAGTTACTAAGACAAAATCTATATCTTGCTAGCATAAGTATACTTATGTATAAATATGTTGGTAGATATAGTAATTCTTTATAATTATCTCCAAATTATTTGTTGAGAAAAAATTCGCCTGAATTACTGCTATGATTCATAGTAGTATTTTGGCTACTGTCTTTTTAACACCCACTCCTCACTGATTAACCTCGATGTCACGTGATTGATTCTTTTGAATTTGCCACTGACCGGGAAGGTATTGAAATTTTCAGTGTCTTGAAATTTAGTCCGCGCTTGCTTCTTTTCCATTCACTGGATTATTTTTGTTTGAGATCCCTGTGTCCGCCTATCGCCTTGGATCTTAGCAGAGAATTGACTACCAGATGAAGAAAGGAATTCTCCATAGCTTTGAAGACTATGTATATCCCCTTTCAGAAACTAATTAGTTGGAGTGAAACTTAAGTAAGTTAATTATTATAATTTTCTTATTTTACGTCTTTCATATATATATATATATATATACACTCACACGTGATATTGTAGATACAAACGCATGCCAAAAAACAGACACACGTATATTCAGCCCTGTCTGTAGAGTGTGTATAGAATCTTTAAGTACTAATAATTAAGGAAAGACTTGTAAATAAACGGGAGATAGAGGAGGAAAATCATAGCAAACTATTGAAGAATAAAATACAATGACCTAACTTCTAACCCATCACCCCTGAAGATGAAACCCTTAAACCTTCAGAGCCCCAGACAGCTAATTAGTGTCTAATTCCATTGCAAAGTTTAATTGACTTCGCTTCTATATTACAGCATTGATTACATACGGAAATAATATACGAGCATGCGCCATGTTTTCAAAAATGCAATTATACATTTTAAAATTAGTGAAAGGACATATATATTACCATGAATTATTTTGAGAGCTGAATTTATACCGAGACGAACCTCGAAATATCCTGAAAGTTCTTTTAATCTATATTAATTATATATGCAACTATATTTGTCTTTTAATAAATTGCTAGTTTATCTCGATTCTTATAAATTCATTTGAAATTTGGTCTCTAATTACAGATGAAATGAACAACGTGTATTTCATTGAATCTCTAAATTAGATTGGCGTCGCAAGTGGAAATATGCCAAAACTTTTTAGACATTGAGTGAGACTGATTTAGCCATTACCGAAAACAAAAGCTGCTTTATATAATGTTACGTATCATAATTATTTTAGAGCATGTGTGTGTCTATCTCTCTATCTCCATGAATAAATAAATATATATATATTCATTATCAGTTTTTCACTTGAGTTTTTCCATTGTCTTCGTCCTTTGTGACCGCGCAACTTTGAATATATATATATATATATATATATATATATACATATATATACATATATATATACACTACGTAGTAGAGCACTCAGTCCATGGGACGAGTATATATATATATATATATATATATATATATATATATATATATATATATATATATACACTCGTCCCATGGACTGAGTGCTCTACTACGTAGTGTAGATATATATATATATATATGTATATATATATATATAAATATATATATAGAGAAAGAGAGAGAAAGTGAGAGAGAAGCGTGTGTGTCTCTGTGTTGTAAATCGAAATTCTGAACTGAAAATAGTTTCGAAGGATTTACATTATATGCAATATTTTCTGGTTGGATCATGGATGACTCGATGTTATTTAACAACAAAAATATCCAGCACCAATTACATGTATAAATATAATCAGATAGGAACACCATATAACCCGTAGTAATAGCTGTGTTGGTTGTACCACACAGAAACCATGTCTCAGATTTATCCAGAAATTATTGGTATTACATACAGATTCACAATCGCCATGTTCAGTTTGTATATGGTGTGTGTGTGTTGAGTGTGTGTATATGGTGTGTGCGTTGGATGTGTTGTGGGGAGGAGCAGTCATACAGATGACATCAGATTCAAAACTAGATATTGTCTCGGAAATGAAAATGTTCACGTGATCTGCCAAGGAAATTATTCCTGAATCTACACTTAAAAATAACATCTATATATACTCCTAAAACATATATACTCATATTCCCTCTTTCTCTTTCTCATATATATATATATATATATATATATATATATATATATATATATATATATATATATATATATATGGGAGGGGGGTTGTAGTTGATTTATCAGATGATGGTGGCTGTAAACATGTTAAAGATAACGTTTAATATTAATAAATGAGTTTTAATTTAATCGAATCTTCATATATGTTTTCTAATTTCCTGTAATTTCAGGATAAATCTGTTACTAATACCACATATCACAACTGAATGTAATTTTGTCTCCGAAAATATAATAAAATAATCGCTTGAAATATCAAGTCGCTTATCATGACGACACTAGTAGTCTATGAATGTAAAGTTTCTTAAAAAATAATGAAGCTTTGATTAATGTCATCTAATTTTACGATGGAAGAAAATATACCAAGAGATGTTCAGGTAATTTGAAGGGAATTATTAAAAGGAGCACTGGTGATTGTATGGTTACGAATATTACTTCGCAACTGAAGAAGTTGGTCCGAGCCCCTTGAAACTTCCAGCGAGGGAAGAAGCCAGGATGTGACAGTAGGTAGGAAAGAAGGCTGTAACAGAACTGAGATACTGACATTTCATTCCTTTAACAATTCCGCCTTAAATGAGTCAGAACAAATATCTAAATATATATATATATAACAAAACGCACCAGATTGCTCGATACTTGGGGTAGTAGAGTGGGTAATATGTCGAAACAGCCGGAGCTCAGCCGTCGGGGACCTGAATATCTTTTCATATATATATATATATATAATCGAGGTTAAGTAGAGTCATGGTTTACATGGTTTACCAAAATCAGTACTCGATACTAAATCAGATTGGATATATTGGAAGGAAAAATTGAGATTTCACTCTATAATCAATATCAGTTTGTTTTCAATATATATATATATAATTTATATCTTTATATATAGTTTCTGAGTACATAATCTATAATTCATCAAAGAAATAAGAAAAACCTTCAGTGCTTTATTTTTTAAAAAAGCTGTACAAGTCTGTATTGGATCCAGGGAATTCTTCAGTTATAAAAGGGAAAATTTATATAAAACTTCTTCGACGTTGCTTTGTGTAGTAATAATAATATTAAATAATGATTTCTTTTGTTGTCTAAATACAGAAAGTAAAAATATCCTGTTACTTCCAACAGCTAAGGTAGAGGTTCGGTAGGGAAATTTACAAATAAATATCTACTTTTGACACGAAAGCTATTTGTTTCATAAAAGTAGCATGAGATAAGAGAGATTATATACGAGTTAAACCTTGTGTGATAAATCGTTCTCTGTTCCACGTGTCTTTTTGCAACCCTCTTTGCAGCGAAATGTTCGCCTCAGACTGCGAAATGTCATAGATCTAATGTGTTACATAAGCGAAGATATAAGCATTGCTATGAAACATTGTAGTTCATACAGGAAGGCATATTATTCTTTCTACAAACTGGATCAAGGTGTTATTATCATCCTAAAGTGAAGTGAAAGGATTTTTGTTTTACACAGATTTTCTGCAATGCGCTTATCAATGTGCCCCCTCCCCTTCCGTCACTTTCCTTCTAACAACTTTATATATATTTGCGGATGTGTGTTCGTGCGTGTGTGCGTATATAAACGTTTGCATTGATATAGGTATGAATATGCCCATATATATATATATATATATATATATATATATATATATATATATATATATATATATATACTGTGTATATATATATATATATATATATATAGTAATAATAAATGTTAAGACTATCCGAAGAGGGCTCGATAAGCATTATATATATATATAAATATATATATATATGAATGTATATATAGTGTATTTTGCAATACACTGTATACTTAATTAAAAGCATTTCGAAGACCTTATGCTATTGTTTTAGAGTAGTGACAGACTCACTTACTTTAATTTCAGGGAGATAAAGCTACATAAAGCTTTATCTCCCCCTGTTTGCTGAAATTAAAGTAAGTGAGTCTGTCACTACTCTAAAACAATAGCATAAGTTCTTCGAAATGCTTTTAATTAAGCATACAGTGTATTGCAAAATACACTGTATATACATGCATTCAGAACACCAATTCTAATATATATATATATATGTATATATATATACAAATATATATATATATATATATATATATATATATACAAATATATATATACAAATATATATATACAAATATATATATATACAAATATATATATATATATATATATATATACAAATATATATATATATATTGTAAAAGGCCGTAGTGTCTCAGAAGATCTCGTTAAGTGTGAAAGCAGCGATTATTACTACTATTACTCGGCTAATGTGAAGGCCACGTGGGTTAGTGGGTAAGGTATTTTGCTTATGATTCATTACTATGAGATTATGAGTTCGATTCCTGGTGGTATATTTTGTCTGAGCAAGACACGTTATTTCACGTTACTACAGTCCACTCAGCTTGCAAAAATAAGTTGTACCTCTAATTCGAAGGGACGTTCTTGTCAAGCACCGTTTCACGCAAAATCTTTCAACCGAATTATGTTAAGGGTTCACGGAATGCTCAGATATTTGCACGTTAATTTCACGTGTTTGAATCAAGTCGAACACTAACGAAAGGAAACGGTGGAGGCCTAACAACAGTAACTGTTCTTATGGGCGCTAGTAAATCATTAAAGCAAAGCAGAGTATTTGTAGAACGCAATGAATTAAAGATAACAGCTTACAACAGTTATGATATATTATCAGTTGACTCCTAACATGTTTACATTAACTTATTAACCGTATATGTAAATTTTGATATGGAGATCTTATTAAAACACAGACGTCAAATTTACTTCGAAGATCTTATTAGGCAGCAAATGTAACAAGGAAAATTTATGAAGTCAGTATGTCAATTAACACAAAGTTTGTGTTAACCAAATATTACTATACATTCATTAGATTCTATTGTAAGAACATCGACTTTGATGAAATGGTGCTTAGCTTCAAATTACATGTAGTATTTAGTTTCACTCTCTATAATTGCAGGTTCCCACAATGATGGAGATGTAGTAGATTTAGTTTATCTTTCATCACCAAAGAATCCTAAACTATGTATCAAAAATACACTGAAACTTAAACTTGAAAGTAAAACGTGCTCTAAATGGATGTCGTGGTTTTGTGGTGGGATAATTATCACCACCACCACTACTAATAATAATAATTGTTTCTACTTTTGGTACAAGGCCAGCATTTAACCAGTACATTACTGGTACTTTATTTTATCGACCCCATATGGATGAAAGGCAAAGTTAACCTCGGCGGGATGTGAACTCAGATCGTAAAGGGACGTAACTATGCTCGAAAGCATGTCCCACCCTCTACCGATACTGCCAATTCACCGCCCTACTACTACTAATATTAATAAATTCTCGGATTGGCAGAATCGTTAGAGCGCCGGAAAAGTGCTCTTTGCTTATTTTTTTTACGGATCGTTACACTCTGAGTTCTAATCTGAACGAGGTCAAATTTACCTTCCGGGTTCGCTCATAAAAAGTACCTGTAAAGGACCTGTGTTTATATATTAGACCCCCATCCCCCTTAAAATTGCTGGCCTTTAACCAATGTTAAATTTATTATTATTAGTAGTAATAGTAGTAATAGTTTTGGTAATAATAGTAGTAGTATTACTGCTGAGACCTGGAACGAAAACTGCAAAGCATTCAACTAGACGTTCTAAGGACGCTGCCAATTCACTGGCAGAGACGTCCGTTGGTTGTAAGAAAATACTAAATTGCCATATTTTTATTTCGTACGGTCACGTATCTTCAACTCACATATTTTTACATCAGCAATATTTTAAGTTTACACTTTACATGTAATTGAGAAAAAAAGTTTCATTCAAGGACATATATATAACGTAACATCTAGAATGTTATAATTGAAAATTATGGGCTTTCTCTGTATGAATTGCTGTAGCGCTTCAAACATGTAATTACGAACATTTGGAAGTGAACACATGGTGGTTTAACATAGTGATTTATAGTTGCATTTAGACCTGAAAAGATCAACATTTCTGCTGCTACGTAGAATGTGAAAGAGAACATTATTGAAATTAATTTGTTTTGATTTTTATCTCAGCGAATCCATATTTTCTACATGCTCAGATATTAATGAATAAAATATTTAACATATAAATACAGGCAAAACAGAAAAGACACAGGAAAACAGTCATTATATATATGTTTATTATGGCTAAAAGATGGGACTTGTAAATGTGGAGGAGTAGAAAGATATAATGTAGCCAAGGTAAAAAAAAATATTAATTCAACTTCGGTATGGAACACACTTTCTCGCGTCTATCAATATCTCATATATATATATATATATATATATATATATATATATATATATATATATATATATATAGAGAGAGAGAGAGATAGAGAGAGAGAGAGAGAGAGAGAGAGAGAGAGAGAGAGGAAAGGAATATGAGTGTGTGTCTGTATAACCGAATTGTGTTTGGCTTCAGGTTTTCTGCCTTATATATATATATATATATAAATATATATATATATATATATAAATATATATATATATATATAAATATATATATATAACGAAGGAAGAGTGGTAAGGAACCAGATGGACCAAAACGCACCAGAGTACTCAATACTCAGGGTAGTAGAGTAGGTAATAGGAAAATGTTTGATCCCGACGGCAGAGGTCAACCCGTTTCGACGGCTATTTCGTGAAATAGCCGTCGAAACGGGTTGAGCTCTGCCGTCGGGGTCAAACACTTTCCTATATATATATATATATATCTATATATATATACGTTATTCCGGGTTGAATCGGAGGTAACCACAGTAAGTAAGGTACTCAATACATTGCAGAGTATAAAAGTTTTAATATAGATCAGATTCTACAGGACTAGAACTGTTTCATTCTTTAGAAATCATCAGGAATCTCATATAGAGATTCCTGATGATTTCTAAAGAATGAAACAGTTCTAGTCCTGTAGAATCTCATCTATATTAAAACTTATATATATATATATATATATATATATATATATATATATATATATATATATATATAGGAACGAGTAGGACCCCGACGGCTGAGCTCAAGCCGTTTCGACGGCTAATTCTGGACTAAATTCTGGACTAAATTTAGTCCAGAATTAGCCGTCGAAACGGCTTGAGCTCAGCCGTCGGGGTCCTACTCGTTCCTACTACCCACTCTACTACCCTAAGTATTGAGTACTTTGGTGCGTTATGGTCCACCTGGTTCCTTACCACATTTCCTTCGTTATATATATATATATATATATATATATATATATATATACATATATATATATATATATATATATATATATATATATATATATATATATATATATATATATAATATAAGATCAAAAGATGGTTAAAGGAGTTCCATGTATTTTATTATGCGCATTTCAAAAACAAACATCATCAAGCAATAATATTTGTGTTTTCATCAGATAAAACAGGAGAACATGATATGAAGGGTAAAAAGCACTTGTGGATAGTGCAGTTTTAAATCAACATGGAACTCCTTTAACCATCTTTTGATCTTATATTATGTATACTCCAGTCCTACAAACTGTAGAGTGCTTCTTATCCGATATCTGCATTGCTTTATTGTACTACAATAAAACTCACCTCCTACATATATATATATATATATATATATATATATATATATATATATATATATATATATATATATATGTGTGTGTGTGTGTGTTGGTGTGTTGGTGTGTGGTGTGTGGTGTGTGTGGTGTGTGTGTGTGTGTACACTTTGTCTTCATCGCGCACTGTTGTAGACTACGACGAGGCAAAGCATTTCTGTGTGAATTTTCAAGAATCATATATTGTGAGTTCTCAATACACACTTGGTAGTGCTTTCTCAATTATTTCGTAAATTCTAAGTGAATGTATATATGCAAAAAATACAAGTTGGCCTTCATTTTACCGAGGCCGGTGAAGTGCCGGACTAGGTTCTACTCAGTGAACCAGTTTAGATATACACGAGGTGAACCTTTGAAATATGTGATGTGTATGTGTGTCAATATATGATATATGTGTGTGTATATCTATATACGATATATGTGTGTGCCTATATACGATATATTTGTGTGCCTATATATGATATATGTGTGTGTATGTGTATCTATATATGATATATGTGTGTGTATATGTATCTATATATGCTATATGTGTGTGTATATGTATCTATATATGCTATATGTGTGTGGTTATGTATGTAGAGTACCCTTTACCTTATCAACATATTGTGATTTGTGTACGTTTGGTTTTCTGTGTTTGACATTTGGCTAACAGAGCGTATGCGCCCTTATATGTGTGTATGTGCGTGTATGTGTGTGTGTGTGTGTGTGTGCATGTGTGTGCATGTGTGTGCTTGTGTGTGTGTGTGTATGTGTATGTGTGTGTGTGTTTGTGTGTATGTGTATGTGTGTTTGTGTGTGTGTGTATGTGTGTGCAGGTGTGTGCTTGTGTGTGTGTGTGTGTATGTGTATGTGTGTGTATGCGTATGTGTGTATATGTGTATGTGTGTATGTGTATGTGTGCGTGTGTATATGTGTGTGTGTGTGTGTTTGTGTACGTATTTAAGAAATTAGGCTTACATGTAGAAACGAGTATAATTATAATTATTATTTTGAAAGATTATTCTATTTAAAAACAAATCATATTGTGTTGTGGAAAGGGCAAGGACGTTGGTGGAAGAGATTAGAATTTTTAAGTCAACGAGTGAAAACCGATATATTCTTATGAAATTTGCCTGCAGGATATTTTGTCTGTAGTGATTAGAGATATATTTTTAGAGATTGGAGAGAGAATTTAAGAGAAAGAGAGAGAGAATGAGAGAACGAGAGAGAAAGAGAATGAGTGAAAGAGATTCGGCCCATAATTTAAAAATATAGAGAAATAAATACACCCCTCCTTTCAAAGCAATCATACGGACAGATGACAAAGAAGTAAGTTGGCTGTTGAGGAAAACGAGGAAGATTCTAGACAACTGTGGGAAGTAGACCATTCCGACTGAAAACGGCTAGAATCTTTTGCCGGTGGCAACAGATTTTGCTGACATCCAAATATCATGTAACGGTGATTTGTTTCGTAAAACTTCAACGATTAAGAATAATCCTTCAGACTGAGATTAAGTGAAGTGCTTGTGCTCTTATTTTTAAGATGCCGTGGTTTCGACAGTGATATAATCGTCATGGTTGTTCCTATTAGCTGTTTCTGTATGTATGAGAATAACTTTTTATGAAAGTATGTATGCAAATATGTGTGTGTGTGTGTGTGTGTGTGTGTGTGTGTGTGTGTGTGTGTGTGTGTGTGTGTGTGTGTGTGTGTGTGTGTGTGTGTGTGTGTGTGTGTGTTTGTGTGTGTTTGTGTGTGTTTGTGTGTTTGTGTATTGATCAGATGTTTCTGTATGCATATGTGAGTGCAGCTATGTGGGTGTATTTAATTTTTCTGTGCGATGGAGAGAATCATTCCAATTTAAATTACATTTTCTACTGATAATCAAGAATATTGTTCTAGAATTACTATTATTATTATGTATTGTAACTATTCCTATTGTTGGTGGTATTATAATTGATATCGATTTGTGTTAATATTATTATGATTATTATTATTATCATTGCTTTTAATAATTTTTTTCCTCATGAATGTTATATATTATCTTTTCCATTACAAGTAGGAGACATAATGAAAGCAAAATTATGCTTTTCTAAATTGGTTCCTTTACCGGTTTCGCAGTATATGTATATATATATATATATATATAT
The DNA here is from genome assembly GCA_964016885.1 of Eledone cirrhosa. Taxonomy (NCBI): domain Eukaryota; kingdom Metazoa; phylum Mollusca; class Cephalopoda; order Octopoda; family Eledonidae; genus Eledone; species Eledone cirrhosa. Next base: position 38,133,425 of record OZ024751.1, read on the forward strand.
ATATATTTATTTATTTATTTATTAACATAACAGATTAAAGTTTAAGCAAAGAATCGCTGCTTACACCCTTAACGGGATCTTCTGAAACTATATATATATATATATATATATATATATATATATATATATATATTTATATATATATATATATAAATATTAATTTTTTTTCTCTCTCTATCTCGTCTAGGACTTCACAGAACTTATGTTTACCGAATTCGCAGACCAGACCCCTTCTTCCTCCCGTTAGACCTGTGCGAAATTCCTTCCTTGCTCACATTTCAACCAGGTTTGATGGTCTTTATTCTCTCGTTCACGATTTCACCGGATTTATATTCAAAGAAATCTGGGATTTGTCTCTTTCTTCATCACTTTCTGTTGCTTAAACCATTTTGTTTGTTTACCCTAGCGTCCCCTTTATTTACGTGTCCCAACGACTTTTTTTTAGCCGTTGCTCGCACCAACCTGAGGTATATGGTCTTTAAAGCGATGAAATGCCCGGACGGTTGGAAGACCATTGATGAGGGACAAACTTTTTCATATGTAACCCATTTGCAACGCCGCAGCTCCATTATTATCATAAATATATATATATATATGTGTG
>OZ024751.1:38149025-38156525 GCA_964016885.1 Eledone cirrhosa
GTGAAGACGTTCCCTGGCAATGAACGGAAAAAAGCGAGGATAGTTACGTCATTATGTGGAGCGTGAAGAACAATTTTACGCAAAGGCAAAAACACGTTTATGCTATAAATCCTTATCGAGCCAACTCCGGATTTTAGTCTTGACCTTTATTATTATTACTATATATATATATATTTATATGAACCTGGCTGGTCTCGCTTAGGGATCGAGCCGGCGGATCAGTTGGTGAATGGGGGCTTCAGACAGAACACACGGGAAGGTGTGTTTGAGGATTTTACCACCACAACCCTATCAGAAATACGTTGGCGGAGAAGAAAAAGATCAGTGATGTTGACTGAAGTGTTTGTTTTATAAATATTCAGACATCTAACTACCCCATATTTTGAATGATAATATCACAGTGATGTTCGTTGTAGGCGTATATTATTATTATTAAATCTAACAGTGTAGTACACAAAATATTAACTATATTTCTGTTGGATTATAAAGAAATAAAAGTTATGATAGAAATATCTATTGAGGATTACATATTTCATGATAGTTTGCATTCTCTGAATATTGTGAATCAATGAAACATAAACAATAATAACAATAATAATAATAATAATAATAACAATAACAATACTAATACACACGAGAGTGAGGGAGAAAATTAACCGATACCAGGACTTAAAGTGGGAGGTAAAAAGGATTTGGAACTGCCATGAAGTCAAAGTGGTCCCGATTGTCATAGGTGCACTAGGTACTATATCAAAGAGATTCCAGGGTTGGTTAAAGAAAATTGGTCGCGCCCCGCTTTTTGGAACACTTCAAAAGGCATACTTGCTGGGAACAGCAAGAACCCTCCGATACGTCCTGAATATCTGAGGCTGCAGGTAGTGGCTTGATATTCATTTCAACAAACTTTCCAGTTAAATAACATCAATGACTGAGACTCAAAGAACATAATAATAATAATAATAATAATCTATATAAATACATCACAAGTCTAAACACTTAAAGATACATGTATGTGTGTATGTGTGTTATTTCTTGAACACGGCGGACCTTGTCGTCTCTTGAGGTCACTAGTTGTGACTTGGTGATAACTCGTATGAACATAAAGCAAGATAAATGAAACAACAACAATACTAATAATATTAATAATAATGAATATATAAATAGAATAAATGAATAAATAGACAACACGTAACAACATCCTACACAATTTATATTTTTGTAACGGTAATGCTAAAAGCTCTTCTCCAGTTTCAGATTTTTGCTTACGGCTTTTTAGTTTCGAATTTTCAATTGTTAATACGTAACTTAAGAAAATTGGAGATTGAAATATCAAGGAAAAATAATTTGAGAGGAATTCAAGAAAATAGGAGGAATATCTATTGTAATGGTTGTATAAATATAATTGTTTCTACTATTGGCACAAGGCCAGCAATTACCCAGTACATTACTGGTACTTTATTTTATTGACCCCGTAAGGATGAAAGGCAAAGTTAACCTCAACGGGATTTGAACTCAGAATGGCAAGGGCCGTAACTCTATGCGTCAAAGCATGGCGTCCAACCCTCTACCAATAATGGTTGTATAAATATAATGTTTAATGTTTCTTGTATTTAAGTCAATCTGTCTTTTTTTGCCACCACTAAACCCTATAAATACTTCATATTAGAAGATATTTGCTTTGGCACAACGTAACAACATGGTCAGTATATAAACAGCTTCGTAGAGCTTTACAGTCATAATCCAGTCAAATTAAACGGGTTTCTAACGAAATGACAATACAAACGCTCTTGCGCTTCGCTAGAAGCTATATATTATGTGACTTATCCCCAATGTAAATTAGCTTTAAATTCCTAAATATAATGAGAACGACGGGATTTCCATTGACTTTGATGATTAACATACAGTTGTTCTATCAACTGAACGTCTGACTCTTAAATTAACCTGTACGAGGCTAGGCTAAAATGTTCATAAGCTCACTATGAAGGTTATGCTAGTGCTGTGAAATCTTGCATGTATTAATTTCAAATCTTCTTATTAATAACTGCATTGTTACTTTCCATGGATTGTTGGAAATGAAACCACATTTCGTCTTTCTATGAGAGTGTTTTTTGTCAGCTTAGGAAATTTTCAGCCGACCCTTGTAAATGGTTGAGTATTCCGTAGACACGTTGTACCAATCATGTAATTCCCAATACGAATCAGTTTAGGAGAAAATGTTACCGTTTAACCAAATTCATTCATGAGGTTTGTGTGAACCAGAGGCTATGACAAAGTCACTTGCGCTTGAATTTACCACCCAGCTATATAATATCCACAGATGACATTCTGCGTTGAATATTATTGAAAATTCAGTTCCTAGAAGCCGAGGGAATTTACATAAAAGGATATCTAAAATCAATATTTGCCAGTATATATTATCAGACATGTGCAAAGGTTTATAGTAAAGCAGCACTGGAAATCCCTTGAGCTAGATAATCAGAGTATTCATGAAAGGAAATCAACCACAACGGGGCATATGCTTCATTCTGGCCACAACACCGATATTCTAAACAATTCATAGAAAAAAAATTGAAATAAAACATGAAACAATGAACAAGACGAGAGCGTATGAGAACCAAAATGGAGGAAAATATGAAATCACTAAAACATAACGAAAATATACGACGCTGTGGTATTACAGCATTTTGAATTTATGAGAGAATTGTTAATATATAGATATCGAATATTGTACAATTTCCACTTTTCTAATCATATTCAGATTAAAAAAGAGTAGGGGAAATCACTTTTTCTGCATTTAAATCAAAGATATTTTATTTTTTTCTATTCTATCATAATTCCACACCATTTTAGACCTAACATAGCACCATGATCTTTCATACATGAAGATAATTCTGGAGTGTCTGTAGAGAATAAAAAAAAAAAAGAAATAACATATGTTTCTCTCAGATCTATATATTTCTGCTATTACTGAGAAATATATCTGCTGGAAAATATCGAATTTTTCCCCCACTCTTCGTCTCACTAATGTTGCCATTGCGTATGTCTATCTTTCTATTCGTTTTTTTTTAACATCTCCGCCATGATAATGCAGATATTAAAATAAACGGCGATAAGGGAATTGTTTTAAAATCTAAGGGTTTTGGTTATTACAAAAGTAATCTTAAAATTAAAACATTAGTCTCTAGCCCAATGTGAAATAGTTATATGTATGTATGTTAGTCTGTTAGAGATATTACATATGGATATATACAAAAAGCCAAGTTGGCAGAAATGGTAATGCGAAGAAATAATTGGTTTAAATGTATTATTTCCAACGTTTAATATATGAGATTTAAAAAATCACATCCGATTTGAAGTTGACTTTTATCTCTAACAAGTGGATGAAATAATCACAAATAATGTAATGAGAAGGATTAAAGTATAAAGTATTGAATATTTTCTCTATTTCAACGAAATAAATATACATATATTAGAAACATGGCAATATATTTAATGTATTTATATTCACATGAACTTTAACACGTTTACAAGTAGACTGCACACATATCTTTATATGTGTATACATATGCATATATATAAGCCTACACACACACACACACACACACACACACACACACACACACACACATATATATATATATATGTCATCTGTGAATCATTTTAGATTCGGAGGCTAAACAGAACTAATCTTCCCATTGTATTAATTGTATCTAAAGGAATATATGTACACCAACCCCTGGCTACGGTGTCCCTGCTATATCTTTGTAGTTGTGATGTATATATATATATATATAACTACGTGAGTATTATATATATATATATATGTGAGTGTGTGTGTGTATAAACATAAATACACACATTTTGTTGTATATAGAACAAATTATATATATATATATATATATTAGCTATATGTCCATATGTAACAAAATATGCTTATTTCATTTAATGCAATACTAGAAACGCCTGAGTAAGCTTCGACGCAAAAGCAAGAAATAATATACAATTTGTTTAAGCCATGGAGTATAAAATTTATTCATTAATTTCGTAAATTGGAAGAGAAAACTTCTGAGAACACATGAGTATCCATAATAGCAACGAGGTGGGTTAGAATTTCAATTGAAAACAACAGAACCAACAACAAATACAATGTTTAACTTGTCTAGGTTTTTGAAATCGAAGTAGTATTGATTGCGTCATTTATATACAGTATATATATATATATATATATATATGTGTGTGTGTGTGTGTGTCTATATATGTGTTTGCGAGTGAACATGTATATACTTACATATACATGCGCACACACACACACATATATATATATATATATATATATATATGTATATATATATATATATATATTTATATATTCACATATATACCTAGACGTATATTGTTATATATGTATATATATGTATATATATTTATATATATATATATACATAAAGGAACAAATTGTGTCTGTGTGTGTCAGCGTGTGTATATACAGTCAATCATAAACCTTAGTGTATACGTGCTTACATAAACATACTTGTGATCTGAGGACAGTGATTCAATGATTCTCTATGTAATGTTTACTTAGTCTGTTATGAGTGATCAATGTAAATTTCTGTGTTCTCTGGTTGATTCAGCCATATACCAACACGAAGTAGAACATAAACAAATATACAACTTTCAGTAATTGAACAACACTAATGTTTAGTAAAGATACCAATATAGATAAGACAAACTAATGGTTATAACACTGAGAAGCAAGGAGGTTGCTTCTGTGCTCGATAACTTTGCTAGATATATCAGTCAAATACCCCGGAAACCACCTTCTACTTCACTTAATGAATAACATTTAAAAGGAAGAAACCAACATTAAACCGACCTGTGCTGTCCTTAATCTATTTTTTACGTAAACCCATTGTGTTCTATAAAGGAAACATTATCATTAGTGGATTGGCAGGACCGTAACGCTTTGCAGCATAGAGTTACGGCCCTTGCCATTCTGAGTTCAAATCCGCCGAGGTTAACTTTGTCTTTCATCCTTACGGGGTCGATACAATAAAGTACCAGTAATGTACTGAGGTAATTGCTGGCCTTGTGCCAAAAGTAGAAACAATTATTATCATTATTAGTAGCAGTAGTAGTGGTAGTAGTAGTAGTAGTAGTAGCAGTAGTAATAGTAGTAGTAGTAGTAGTAGTAGCAGTAGTAGTATTAGTAGCAGTAGCAGTAGTAGTAGTAGTAGCAGTAGTAGTAGTGGCGGTGGTGGTGGTGGTAGTAGCAGTGGCGGTGGTGGTAGTAGTAGTAGCAGTAGTAGTAGTGGCGGCGGTGGTGGTGGTGGTGGTGGTAGTGGTAGTAGTAGTAGTAGTAGTAGCAGTAGTAGTGGTGTTTTGTCTTCTATTTATATGTTCGGTATTCTAAAGTGTGTTGGACACCATGACTGCTGTGTCAGAAGTGATTTAGCATCATCCTTCTACACAGCAGCAACATCATTATCATACTCATCATCATCATCATCATCATCACTTCTACCGTCATCATTACCATCACCAGCATCATCATCATTACCAACATAACTTCGCCTACCTCTACCACCAACTTAGTCTCTATCACAACAAACATGATCAGCATTGTGAACAAAACAAAACGAAGAAAATACGACGTTAACAAACCAACGTGACTGTCATTTGATCTCCCTTGACTGTGACTTGCTCTCTCTCTCTCTCTCTCTCTCTATGCCCCCCCCTCTCTCTCTCTGTATAAATATATATATATATATATATATATATATATATATATATATATATATATATATAGAGAGAGAGAGAGAGATAGAGAGAGAGAGACTGAGTTGGCGAGAGACATAGACACTGAATTTGATAGGTGCTACTTTTAATCTCTATGTCTGGAGCCAGCTTTCTAAATTGTTGATGTATCGTTGGAATAATTGTACAGAGTTGTCTTGGGAATAGTGGCAATGGATAGCGGCTTTGTCTTTGTCATTTACGTAAGAAATGTCTCTATTTGGTTGTATTCGGTAATGACCGTGTAGATAGGCAGATATAGGTTACACAACCGACAGCATTTCTCCTTTAGTGTTTACTTGTTTTGCGACATTTTATTTGTACGTTTGGCCAAGAGAGAGTTGGTTGTTTAACCGGCGTGTTTATGGATATATGCACAGGCACACATTATATATATATATATATATATATATATATATATATATATATATATATATATATATATAAATAATAGAGAGAGAGAGGGGGGGGGGGTGAGAGAGAGAGTATGAACAGCTTGCATTACCAATTACCAAACTGTTTCGAGGCCACAAATAGTACTTGTACTTTTAGAAACTAAAGGAAATTAAGTAAAACTTGAAATTAAGAATCCGATGGACTTATATATCACACTGATTCCTCTTTTCTACAGAGAGAGAGAGAGAGAGAGAGGGCGAGAGAGAGTGTGAGAGTGAGACAGAGACTCAGAGAGAGAGAAGGAAAGAGAGAGAGTTTGCTTGCGATGACAAAAATATAGAAAGCTGCCATCTTCCTTGGACAATATCGATAGCGTGGTAAAGTGAGAGTGCACGAGGGTGTGACCAGTGGTCCTCTACAAGACAAAACAAGAACAACAAAAACAGAAAGAACTTTCCATGTGTAGACACGCTGTCTCAAATGCTCCAAGTATAATCATTCTCCCAATCTCATGATTAGAGAGTTAGATATAACACAAATTGTTGTTCAATATGATCTTATATATTAAACAAGTCGGTGGCATAATCTTTTACATTTCATGCTAAGTAGCGCTAATAGTTGCATCAATTATATACAACGCTCCAAAACGTGTGGGTTTGTGCCTAGGACAGAAAATCATAAGTGTTAAAGAAACGAATGAAGTAATAGGAACAGCTATTTCAGGATAGAGAAAAATAAAATAATAAAATGATATTCAATATAGTCAACGTATATATATATGTATATATATATATATATGAATATATATATATATATATATAACGAAGGAAATGTGGTAAGGAACCAGGTGGACCATAACGCACCAAAGTACTCAATACTTAGGGTAGTAGAGTGGGTAATAGGAACGAGTAGGACCCCGACGGCTGAGCTCAAGGCGTTTCGACGGCTAATTCTGGACTCAGAATTAGCCGTCGAAACGGCTTGAGCTCACCCGTCGGGGTCCTACTCGTTCCTATATATAAGGAAAAGTATGACCCCGACGACAGAGCTCAAGCCGTTTCGACGGCTATTTCTGGACAGAAATAGCCATCGAAACGGCTTGAGCTCTGCCGTCAGGGTCATACTTTTCCTTATTTCCCACTCTACTACCCTAAGTATTGAGTACTCTGGTGCGTTATGGTTCATCTGGTTCCTTACCACAATTCCTTTGTTATATATATATATATATATATATTGAATATAGTCAATATATATAATCAGTCACAGTTCTTTCAGTAATTTCTTACTGACATTATTGATAGTTCCCTAAAT
>OZ024751.1:38161525-38166525 GCA_964016885.1 Eledone cirrhosa
TAATCTTTAGATTACGATTATGTAATTATATATACTTATAGCCGATACTTACACACAGCTATATATATATATATACATAAATATATATAGCTGTGTGTACGTGGCTGTTGTGTATATATATATATATATATATATATATAGCTGTGTGTACGTGTCTGTTGTGTATATATATATGTAGAGAGAGAGAGAGAGAGAGAGAATGGTGATGTACTTACATATAAACAAATGAGAATTACTGAGAGAGAGCTAGAGAGGGAGAGAGAGGGGAGAGAGAGGGGGAGAGAGAGAGAGAGAGGGAGAGAGAGGAGAGAGAGAGAGAGAGAGAGGGAATGGTGATGTACTTACATATAAACAAATGAGAATTACTGAGAGAGAGCTAGAGAGGGAGAGAGAGGGGAGGGAGAGAGAGGGGAGAGAGAGAGGGATAGAGATGGGAGAGAGAGAGGGGGAGGGAGAGAGAGAGATGAGTGTTTGTTATCATGTTTATAAGCATTTAGAATCTAAACAGAATCAATTGCGTAAACTCTGGGTTGCGAACTTAAAAAGTAAATGAGTTAATTAATTTGAATACATGTCAGCTATACTTTAGTTCAAGTAAAGCTCCAAGATCAGTAGGTTATTGAGATTGAATAACTTAATCTTTGTTATCAGCAACATATAATGATATAGTAACCTGCTAAATTGTTCGAGATGATTCATTTGTCAGCAAATGTATTCCGGAACATGTACTGACTAAATGCCCTCTTTGCAGATTATGGTTGAATTCACTATTGTATCTGACAATTACGTAAAGAAATATTACATATAAACATTGATGGTAATAATAGTGATAATACTTGTTTCTACTTTTGGCACAAGGCCAGCAATTTCCAGTACATTACTGGTACTTTATTTTATCGAAGCCGTAAGGATGAAAGGGAAAGTTAACCTCGGCGGGATTTGAACTCAGAAGGCAAAGGGCCGTAACTCTACCGATACTACCAAATCACCTGATAATAATTATTTCTACTTTGGCACAAGGCCAGCAATCACCCAGTGCGTTACTGGTACTTTATTTTATCGAACCCGTAAGGATGAGGGGAAAGTTAACCTCGGCGGGATTTGAACTCAGAAGGAAAAGGGCCGCAACTCTACCGATACTACCAAATCACCTGATAATAATTATTTCTACTTTGGCACAAGGCCAGCAATCACCCAGTGCGTTACTGGTACTTTATTTTATCGAACCCGTAAGGATGAGGGGAAAGTTAACCTCGGCGGGATTTGAACTCAGAAGGCAAAGGGCCGCAACTCTACCGATACTACCAAATCACCTGATAATAATTATTTCTACTTTGGCACAAGGCCAACAATCACCCAGTGCGTTACTGGTACTTTATTTTATCGAACCCGTAAGGATGAGGGGAAAGTTAACCTCGGCGGGATTTGAACTCAGAAGGTAAAGGGCCGTAACTCTACCGATACTACCAAATCACCTGATAATAATTGGCACAAGGCCAGCAATTACCCAGTGCATCACTGGTACTTTATTTTATCGACTCCGTAAGGATGAAAGGCAAAGTTAACCTCAACAGGATTTGAACTCAGACCGTAAAGGGACGTAACTATGCTAGAAAGCATGGAGTCCAACCCTCTACCGATACTGCCAATTCACCTGATAATAATATTCACAATAACAATAAACTGGAGCATTTATTACTACAGAAATAACTATAATAGTTTTTGATGTAGGTGTTAGTTCAACAAATTTGTTGGGGTAGGGGAAGTCGATTAAATGAACCCGAGTGCGTTCCTGGCATATTATTTATCGACCCGTTGATAAAGGGCGGTGGATTGGCAGTATCAGTAGAGGGTCGGACGCCATGCTTTCCAGCATAGTTACGTCCCTTTACGATCTGAGTTCAAATCCTGCCGGGGTTGACTTTGCCTTTCATCCTTACGGGGTCGATAAAATAAAGTACCAGTAATGTACTGGGTATTTGCTGGCCTTGTGCCTAAAGTAGAAACAATTATTTATCGACCCGTTAGGAAGAAAATAGGGACTACTAAGCACATCACATATATTAGGAAGAGTATCATCAATACAGAAAATAGCAATACTAGCCACAGCAACGGAACAGCTTGCTGAGGAAAATGGCTGAACATTCCACACTCACAGGTATCCTTAACGTAGATCTTAGAAAGATTCAGTGTGTGTGTGTTTGTGTGAAGAATAACACGAGGTATTTTCACATAAATAGTCATAATGATTATTGCCAGTTACGAACGTTTCACAGATCGTTGGCTCAAGGTCCAGTTTTGCGTTATAGACCCGACTCCAGTATCAATAATCACAGCAGACTTGCTAATCAACAGAGAGAAAAAGACCAATAGATATACAGATATCCATATCAGTATATATGTTTACATACAGACATAGGTACACACAAACGTACATATATATGCACGCATGCATATATGTATAAACAAATTGATCGCTACTTACAAATATTGATTGGGGTTTTAATGTATGTTACTGTAGAAATATATAGCAGATAATGGTAGTTAAAAAATATATATTGATCTCTAGTTTGCAATTAATCAGCAGAAAAATGAGAGAATATAAATCTCAGTACATATGCACATATATTTCCTATACATACCTACATACACATGAATATATATATATATATATATATATATATATATATATATATATATATATATATATATATATATATATATATATATATCTATATATATATATATATATATATATATATGCATATATATATATATGTGTATATATATATGTGTGTGTGTGTTTGAGTGTAATGGCATATGCATATAAATGCGTCTGTATATTCATAAAGAAAGATAAAACATATACTCAACATCCATACATATTCATAAAATCTGATTTACGAGACACGAACAAAAGAAATGCCCGACTGAAAACAGTGTTATAAATTTGTGAATATATATATATATATATATATATATATATATATATATATATATATATATTCAAATGCATGTATTTATACCAGTAAGTGAATGCAAATATATATATATATATATATATATATATATACATAGAGAGAGAGAGAGAGAGTGAGAGTGAAGGAGGGGGGGGGGGGGAGAAATACATAGATAAATTGATAGGTAGATAGATCGGTAGATTTACATAAAGTCTACTTTGATAGATATATTTAAAGACAGAAAGATAGAACTGCAAATATATCAAAAGTTAGCTCCGTAGCTAGCTAACTAATCATCAATTGAGATAGAAAGATACGTAGACACAAACACATACTCTCACATAAACTTTCACACGCACACACACACACACACACACACACACACACACACACATTCACACACACACCCATTCACACACACACACGCACATACTCACACACACACACACACACACAGAGTGAAAAAGAAAAAAAAATGACAGACAGAGAAGGAGTGATCAGTAAAAGAAAGAAATATAAGATGAGAGTGTAAATAATCATATGAAATATACAATATTTATTTTCCAACAGACGAACAGATAAACGATCAATAAATTAATTTACGTCTCATAGTATTTGATAAGTTAAAGAAGAAGTATTGCTTCGAGGCTGTACCGCCCACGGATCGATAACAATTCTCTGAACAGAAATTAAACTGTTACCACCTATTTCTAACTTAGCTAAAATCCCCACCCGTTTCTTTATAGCTCCACCTACATTAAATACACTAGTAGAATACGTTATTACTTTATAAAAGGAACACAAAAAAATGAAATAATTAATAAGTTCTCTGATGCCGTGTTTATACCAGACATTTTAATTAACTGTAAGGAATAAGTTGGCCCAACAATTACTTGTATTTCTCTTAAATGAAGAACAATTTAGCACAGACAAATGAAGAATACTTAGCTCACAGCTTAGGTTGATTTTAGAATTAATTGCAAGTTTTAACCCTTTAGCATTCACATTACTCTATATATACTATTATATTTTCATGGTAAATATTTTATCTGACATAATTATCTCACATAATATCGAATCTATGAGATTTTGAAAGTATTTATTTTGAGAACAATACCTTAACATCAGTTTGAGCAACCAGTTAGAGCCAGTTTCAAAAGAAAGAGGTAGAGAATTCTGGCCAGTTTGAACATTAAAGGGTTAAATATGAGATTTTCACATTTTATAAGAGCTATATAAACCACGACTATGATTGTATTAGAGGATATCAGAGGATAATAACTATCCCAGTAGGTGCCGGATAAATTAATATTAGATGTTCATTTTATAAAGAAAAAAATAAGGATATTGTATCAGGCTTAGTGAAAGAGGTTTTAAAATGCTAATGCCTAAACAAATAGACACACACACACACACACACACACACACACACACACACACACACACACACACATATATATATATAGTTAGTTCCATAACAAAATAGCACACCATACATGAGGACGCATGTGTCACCGAACTTGTCCTAGGAATAGAGTGCTCTAATTGCAGGTATAACCTCCCGGTTGTTTTTACCACTATATATATATATATATATATAACGAAGGAAATGTGGTAAGGAACCAGGTGGACCATAACGCTCCAAAGTACTCAATACTTGAGGTAGTAGAGTGGGTAATAGGAACCAGTAAGACCCCGACAGCTGAGCTCAAGCCGTATCGACGGCTAATTCTGGACCCAGAATTAGCCGTCGAAACGGCTTGAGCTCAGCTGTCGGGGTCTTACTGGTTCCTATATATATATATATATATATATATATTCTTCTCCAACTTATACCTGAAAGGGTAGTGGAGACAGAGTCCTCAAAACCTCCTTCCAGCAGGTCCTGTCAGAAACAATCATCTCCATCTATTCCGGCTGGAATCCCAAGCGAGACCACCCGTTCTCATGGATGTTATCTAACAATCTTGCTCGGTCTACCCCTGGGTCTTCTGCAGGTTGGTTTTGCCCGTACAATCTGTCCTCCGATTCTTTCCTGAG
>OZ024751.1:38176525-38184025 GCA_964016885.1 Eledone cirrhosa
AATCCATATTATATTCTACTATTTTTTCATTGCTATTTTTGTTTTAATTCAGTTTATGCTCACCCTCCATCTCTTTTCTCTCAATTTATTATTCTCGAACTTCCATATTTTTTTCCTCTACTTAGTTTTGTGTCTGTAGACATTTACATATTTTAACGGCATATTTTCTTTCTTTTTTATATTTTCCTCATTTTTGCTGTTTCGAAAATATTCAGAAAACAAAAAAAAATTACATATTTGATATTCTATGGTTGGAAAATGATTCCATCTTTTCCATTTTGAAGGACATTCAAATCCGAAATATCTAGACATTAATATTATAGGTAGGTTTTTGGCCTTGCAAACACAGAGAAATCAATACTTCAGCTAGTCTGTAGAATTGAATATAATTTTTCTGAAGCTATTTTCACAATTCAGTTCCATAATCTTCACGTATACACATTTAATGTTGTTTGTCTATAAAATAAGTAAATTGTTATCTTCTTTCTTATAATATTATATAGTTTTCTTAATGTACATTACAATAAATATACACAAAAATATTATTCAAATATTTTCATGTCTCAGGTTTACTTTTGCTAACAGATTTTCGATTTTATAGTTAAATCTATCTAGATGATATATATTTATTTGATCAAATTACTCTTTTTATGTAAGTCCTATGTTTGCTTTCTTCATTGCTTGAATCCTCGACTCCATTCCTCGAATGGTGTGCTCAATCACGAGTATGACATATAAGAGATAGTGGCTGATACAGACTTCAGATTTACATATAGCGGGATCAATTACTCTATAATTCTGTGATTGTTATGTTCCGGTGCCAGCCGCTGAGGGATCTGAAGGGTCATCTTCGCATGGATGAATCTAAGAGAGAACTGACCATTATCAAGAGGGTTCTGACATTCGAAATTGAGGGGACGGCCCTCAATGAAGTGGAATAAATCAGCACTACGTCATCTTCATAAAATTTGATCCACCAAGATATCAAAATGCTTCAATATTCCTTTTCTAAATAGTTTTTAACTGTTAAGTCCCAAAACTCTTCTGATTATTTATATTACTTTTAAACATAACCAATGCCATAATATTTGTCTCTATATTCCATAAGAAACATGCAATAGAAAAACGAAAACAATTATTAAACAATTGTGGTATATTCTACTGTATTAAATGATTTACAAATCTTCATTATTTGCAAGACTAGATGCTACAACATTACCGTCGGAATAAACACTAATAACAATTTAATTCCTTCAGGTTAACACGTGGTAACACATGAACTGCAACATCTTAAAGTGGTCTTTCTAATATATGTTTTTAAAGTATCAAATAAGTCTCACTGTTGTAACTACTCTTCTAATACAATACCTTTAATTCATGCTTTTGAACCGACTAATACCAGAGAAAATTTGCCAATGACTAGCCGCAATATTCAATGTAATTAAACTAGTAGTAGAACCAACCCGCCAGATCAGAATAGAAAAGTCATCAAAGTTTTACTTTTCCAGTCAACTTAATGTTTTAATGAAAGAGAAGGTAAAAACCTATGACTTGTCGCAGCCCCCGACGACGATGCTAACTTATCCAGGGATTTATTACAGATATTTATTCTCACGGAACACATAAAATTGGAGTTAAACATAGTTTTCATGTCGTCTTGTTCAATGGCTTGGAAATGTCCAATATCAATGGATGATCGTTTAACTGCTCGAATTTCGGGTAACGACAAGCAATTCGGATGGAGAAAATTAAGCAGCAATTGATAAGTGTGATCGAATTATAAGAGAGCGTCTGCAGAAATGTACGATGTTATTGGGGCTTTATTACTTAATCACTCGAAAAAGAACGGTAATAAGAAAAGAAAATTGTAACGGCAAATAAGATAGAGAGAGAATGAGGGAGAAAAACAGAGAAGGAGAGAGAGAGAAAGAGAGGGTAGAGTTCCTTCAAAGTCGGCAGCCATGTTGATTTAAACGACACTAATGTAAAGCAAAACGTATTTATCATCTGGAAGTAATTAACTGGTACATACAAAACCATACATCATTATGTTGCACGTATACACACAGAGAATATATATATATATATATATACATATGTATATTATATACATATGTATGTGTGTTTATGCACATATGCGTGTATATATAAGCACGCAGGCATATAGACATCTACAAATACGGACACGCATATATATATATATATATATATATATATATATATATATATATATATATATATATATATATATATATATTTAGATACATATATAAACAGATATGCGTACATAGATATGCGTGCCTATATTTACAGACATATATATATATATATATAGTGTGTGTGTGTGTATGTGTATTATTAACCCCTCTCAACACTGTTTATCACAACACTAGGTATCAAAGCTGCTCTGTTAGTCATCAACCCTGCTTCTCTTTTAGAGGAAATCTCAACACACACACACACACGTACATATATATATATATATATATATATATATATATATATATATATATATATATATATATATATATATATATATATATATATATATATATATATTAAAATAACCGATTAAGGTTTAAGCAAAGAATCGCTGCTTTCACCCTTAACGGGATCTTCTGAAACTAAAAAAATTAATCTGTGAACGCAGAAGTAAATATTTCGAAAAACGTTGCAACCGAAGGAAGACAGGAAGACGATACGGTTCTTATATATTTGATATATATTTATCCTTATCGAGCCCTCTTTGGATTCTAGTCTTCAAATGTATTATCATTACTATATATATATATATATATATATATATATATATAATGTATATATATATATATATATATATATATATATATATATATATATATATGATTTATTTTCTTTGGGTCATTTTGGAAGCCTCAACAATGCAGATGGGTAATTCTCCGTGTAACAGGATCCAGTGGTGAAGTGAGAGATATAAGGGAATGTAGAATGAGATGTATAGTGTGTAGAGGAACGTAGGAAAGAGCGTAAAAAATAAAAATAATAACACAAGATAGAGTTACCTTGGGAGAGATTTAATTGTCCCTATATTTCGGATTCGCATCCATCAACTGGGGTGTTTTCCGGGGAGAGGGGGGTATCTGTCGGAGAGGAACGTGTCCTCTGCTGTTCACTGTTTGTGACTAACTGAGTTAGTCACAAACAGCGAACAGCGAACAGCAGAGGAAACGTACCGTTCCTCTCCGGCAGATAACCTTCCCCCCTCCGGAAAACCCCCCAGTTGATGGATGGGAATCCGAAATATAGGGACAATTAAATCTCTCCCAAGGTAACTCTATCTTGTGTTATCATTTTTATTTTTACGCTCTTTCCTACGTTCCTCTACACACTATACATCTCATTCTACATTCCCTTATATCTCTCACTTCACCACCGGATCCTGTTACCCGGAGATTTACCCATCTACATTGTTGAGGCTTCCAAAGCGACCAAAAAAAATAAATCTTATTATTCCAAAATGCTTCAAGCAAACTTCAATAATCTCCTATATATATATATATATATATATATATATATATATATATATATATATATATATATATAAAAGACGTAAGTGTTAGTAGGCGCTTGTCATCTTACCACCCCATTCCTACTGACTAGCCTCTGTGTCACGTGATTGATTCTTTAGAATCGGCCATATGATCAGTGGCAGTGAGAATTTTCAGTAGCTGGAATCCAGTCCTCGATAGCTGTTCCATTTACCGAATTATTATTATTTTTATATGAGTCGCCAGTGTCCGCGCATCGCCTGGAGACTCGGCTGAGAATGACCTCCCTGATGACGCAATGAAATTCTCAACGGTTCATTACGTAACTGTCTTTATCCCATTGCAGAAACTAATTAGTTGGAGTGAAAATTTAAGTAAGTTAATTTTTTTTTTTAATTTTTTAAAAAAATTTTCTTATTTTACGTCTTTTATATTATTGTTCTGCATTCTCCTGCATCGAACCACTTAGGTACTATGACATAACCTGTGTATTTGCTGGCATTGGCGTACATCTGTGCGCTTATGTTAGTAGATATATTAAATTATCTCTCTCTCTCTATATATATATATATAGTTAGATACAATGACGGCTAATACAATTTCCCCCAAAGATTTCATGACTGTTTACAATATCTGTTATACACTGTGTATATATACATTCATATAAATATATATGAAGATATCTTATCTCAGGTCAATGTTATATTTGTGAGCTTTTTATTGTTACGGTAATACTTTTCTCCATTGAAAAGAGCAGTGAATGACAGATGCATGTGAGTGTCCGACTTTCATATTTAGTTAATACTTCTTGAAGTCTAATTTCATATATCACCGGTGTTGACGTTGCATTAATAAGTCTCTAGCGTCGATAATATAACTTACTGTGAAATATTGCGTGTATACATCCTACTGACAAAGATTTAGTCACATCCACTACTACATCAGTTATATCTTACCCTACATCCTCAAATCAATGTACTTTGCCAATTTTAGTAATTATTGTTATGAATGTGAAAAGAAAATGTTTATTCTAGTGTCTATAGATTGACTACACGCACACACACTGAATTTATATCACAAAACATTTTCTAATTAACATAATTATTCTAGTAATTACAAATATTATATCGAAATTAAACAGTTAATAACAAAATAATTAGAGTCTAGGAATACACGCATACAAACATTTGGCTGAAGAGGAAATTTTCAGTATCAAGTATATCTAAATATTGTGAGTGGTAAAAAAACATGTAATCATCTGAAGCTATCAGCGTACATTCGATATCCCACTCGTAACAATCTTTATGGTAGTTCGGTTGATATCTAGTAATTAGGGGAGATAAATCATGCAGCCTTGACTGATCCAAGTTTTATTTCTAAAAATATTTGGTACAATACAGTGGGAATTAAGAATTAAACACGTATATAGATCCATTTCTTTAACAAAAAACAACAAAACAAATCTCATATCTCTTCTGCGAAAAACAGTGAAACATATTCAGTTGATCTTGATAAGCTTATCTTCAGAATACGGCTAAATATACAGGGACGGAGCCTTTGTTGACATAGAAACAATGCATACTTTCTTCCCTACCAACATTTGACTATGAAATACTACATTGCATAAAATGTCTTCTGCGTTGATAGAATGTGTAATATGATAAGAATTAGCTGCTAATTCTAGCAAGTCACGTAAACACGGATCCTCAATCATTTGCCCAGATGTCATTTTCTCTCTATACAGCATTGATGATACCAACAGTGGAACAAATAAGGTCCGCCATCATAGGGTTACGTGTTTGCTTCTACTTCATGACAAATTGGGTAAATCATTCTACTTCTGTTTCAAAACACCAGATTTGTCAAACAATGTGTTGTGCTGGTCAGCTCCGAGAATCACGTTGTACTCATGTATGGAATGTTCAGCCACTGACACCTTAATTTTACAAGAAAGGCGTTTCGTTGATCGAATAACTGGAAGACTCCTCGTAAAAACCGTGAGAGGTAATCTATTCCAGATAATGCGTCTATGAATTTATAATTATACAAGTAATTTGAGGGAAAATGTGGGAGCATTGAACTAGAGCCTTGATCGTCTGCTCAGACATTAATGGCGTCGTTTACAAGAGATTTCATCGTATTTGTTTTCAATAAATGTCTATGATATACAACTTTGAGCCATATTATACTCATTCGTTATTATATTAAAAACACAATGAGCATTCTTTTAGAGAAATAAGATGGCATAAAGAATTAGAAAAGAAAAACAAAATAGTTTTCAAGCAAACAAGAAGTGGGAAGTATGGACAGTAAATTGATTCTCAATTGTTTAACTGTGTTAATATTCTTATCTAAATAACCATAATAGTTTAGAAGATAAAACAGTTTTTACAATCTACAAATGGTTCACTAGTTAACATAACGTACGTATATACACGATACTGTGTATAAGAATATATATATATATAATTATATATATATATATATATATATATATATATATATATATATATATATATATATATATATATATATGTGTGTGTGTGTGTGTGTGTGTGTGTGTGTGTGTGTGTGTGTGAATTTAGTTTCTTTTTACATCTGTTTTCCTTATTTCCATTTGAAATAATCAAATCCGACGAGAGATAAATAGCTACACTTGAACAATATGTAAATCTATATATAAATAAACTCACGCATACAAATACACCTAAATTACGAACCTATATACGAAGTATATATATGTACACATGTATATATATATATATATATATATACATACACATGCATACATAAACATATGCACAAACATATTTACATACATAGATACACGCATATACATACATACACAAACAAAAATACGTACGTCTGCATAAATGTCCATATGTGTTGTTCGTGTATGCTTCTTGATATACATACATGTGTATGTCTGCGTGTAACTGTGTTTGTGAAGTGTGTATCTATGCATGCATATGCATTGGAAAACATGAAAACAGACAGTAATATCATTTATTATGATGAGGAATAGACAGAAAAGACATTTGATAGAATCTGTTAAGTTGGAGACAATATTGAACTGCTGACGTGTGAAATGTATTAATGTACATGAAATAGGATAAAATGTATAATAATAACTACGAGCGACTTTAAGAGAGAGAGAAAAATACTTGATATGTACGTGATGATGTTGAGTTTTTCTAGTAGACCTTCAGAGATATTGATGAAGGAAATGGTGAAGCTAATGCAGCAGACTTCGATTTAATAACAACGCTGATTAACAATTTTATCAACAAACACAAAAAGGTTTTACGATGGACATTCAACCTAAACACACGTTTCGTTTCGTTTGATTCCGCTCTTTCCTGAATATACATATGTATATATATATATGTGTATATATATATATATATATATATATATATATATATATATATATATATATATATATATATGTATATATATATATGTATATGTATATATATAAATATATATATGTATAAGTATTTATATGTATATGTATATATATATGTATAAGTATTTATATGTATATGTATTTATATGTATGTATATGTATGTATATGTATTTGTATGTATATGTATTTATATGTATATATATGTATATATATATGTATATATATATATATATATATATGATTGTGTGTGTATTTCTGTATGCATATGAATGTAACTCTCTCTCTCTTCTCTCACTCTCTGCATATATATATACACACACACACACACACACACACACACACACATATATATATATATATATATAATAGAGTCGATGTTTTGGATCTGTGATTATGTGAATTAGATTACTGAATAAGTGTATGTTTGTATGTGTTAAACATGTTTCCATGTGATGTTAGTTTGGGATATATACGTTTATTTATGCACGTATTCACGTATTCGTAACTCTTTATATGTGTGTGTTTACTTCTAGCCCCGGAATGTGCATATATGTGTGCGTATG
>OZ024751.1:38186525-38189025 GCA_964016885.1 Eledone cirrhosa
TGAGAGCAATTCAAATAGACTCACATAGCTTCTCAAGAAGGCTTATATATATATATATATATATATATATATATATATATATATATATAATATTAAGGATACTATTTATGGTTAATATATATACTAAAACTTTTTATAGTTATATATATTTTAAACCCTAAACAGTGAAGGTCAGTAATTTATTACTAACTTATTACCAGTAAGATAAATAGCTCAATGTAATAACATCAGTCTCTTGCGTTGGAAAGGAGGTCAATTATGTGTACAAACATTGAAAAATGCTCCGAAGACTCCAAGCCTAGATTTGGATGAAACAATTGTAAGTCAATAAATGCTTTGAACATAGCTTTGATTCTTGCGAATTCTCTCTCTCTCTCTCTCTCTCTCTCTCTCTCTCTCTCTCTCTCTCTCTCTCTCTCTCTCTCTCTCTCTCTCTCTCTCTCTCTCTCTCTCTCTCTATATATATATATATATATATATATATATATATATATATATATATATATATATATATATATCTATATATATATATATATGGGTTCTACTCGTTCCTATTACCCACTCTACTACCCTAAGTATTGAGTACTTTGGTGTGTTATGGTCCACCTTGTTCCTTACCACATTTCCTTCGTTATATATATATATACATATATATAATAATAATAAATGTATAGTAATAATAATAAATGTGAAGACTAAAATCCAAAGAGGGCTCGATAAGGATAAATATATAACAAATATATCGAGCCCAAAGAGGGCTCGATAAGGATAAATATATATCAAATTTATAAGAACCCTATATATATACATATATATACATATAAGAATCGCTGTGGTAAATATTTGCTCTAAATAGAGCAAATATTTACCACAGCGATTCTTATATATATATATATATATGTATATATATAGGGTTCTTATAAATTTGATATATATTTATACTTATCGAGCCCTCTTTTGATTTTAGTCTTCACATTTATTATTATTACTATATATATAAATATAGGGCGGTGAATTGGCAGTATCGGTAGAGAGTTGGACGCCATGCTTTGACGCATAGAGTTACTGCCCTTGCCATTCTGAGTTCAAATCCCGCCGAAGTTAACTTTGCCTTTCATCCTTACGGGGTCGATAAAATAAAGTACCAGTAATGTACTGGGTAATTGCTGGCCTTGTGCCAAAAGTAGAAACAATTACTATATATATAAATATATATATATATAAAATTGTGTGTGAATATGTGTTTGTGGTTTGGTGATAATAAAACATATCTCATATCCTTATTATATATACATGAAATATCTACCTTTCCGTATATATATATATATATATATTACTTGAGTTTTATACTGTAGAAAGTTTTCTAAACATGTAAACGGTTGTAGTCTACTATACTTTAAAATATGGTATTAGAAATACACTAACAAAAATTGCTAGTTTCTTAAGTATTTATCAATAATGACTACACAACTGGTGGTCTCGAATTACAAGTTACATGTAATGATATGTATACATGTCTGATCCGCGAAAGAGGAAGAAGTCAATATGCATAATAAAGTAATTACCTCACATGATTCAATCATTTTCCTACAGCTTTGCTGCAATATATGAGTAAACCATGTGTACGTTAACCTACATTCTTTATATAATTACTAAGAATGATGCAGAAATTTCTCTTTTCCGCGTTATTGCACATTCTACTCTGTTAATAAAAGTCGTTGTAATGCCTTTATGGAAAGTTTGTATAAAGATCTGGCATAAACAGATGAATGACAGTGGATATTGATCCTTAATCTAGGATATAGATAAGTGAATTTGGAGTAAGGTCCAATACCTTCAGACCGGGCCAAGTATTTGATTGATACTTTATTTTATGGGTACCAGAAGATGAAATGCAAAGTTCACTACGGTAGTATTCGAACTCAGAATGTAAAATATCAGAAGAAATGCCATAACTGTATTTGAGACGATGCTGTATCAAGTCAGCCAATAGTTTTATATAAGAACGTGAATAACGGGAACAAAAATGTCAGAATGGCTAAGAAAATGGAAGTCAAATCTCGGTGAAAACAAACATAAATGAGAGAGAGAGAGAGAGAGAGAGAGAGAGAGAGAGAGAGAGAGAGAGAGAGAGAGAGAGAGAGAGAGTGTGTGAGAATGATATAGTGAGAGAGAGAGAATGATATAGTGAGAAAGAGAAAGAGTGGGGGGAGCGAGAACGAGAGAAAGAAAGAGTGGGGAAGCGATAGCGAAAAAGTGGGCGAGCGAGAGAGGGTGAAAAGGGGGGTGGGAGAGATAGAGAGAGAATGGAATAATAGAGTATGGAAGCCAGATAGAGTGAAAGAGGAGGATAGAGAGAGGGGTGGAAGGGGAGCGAGTGAGTGGAAGAGAAAGTTAAAGTAGAGGACAGAGAGAGACTGTTTGTGTATATGTGTATGTAAGTATATATGGATGCGTGTTTGAATAAGTGTTTGTGTCTGTTTAGGATTGTTTTTCTGTG
>OZ024751.1:38206525-38214025 GCA_964016885.1 Eledone cirrhosa
ATATTTAAATTAGAATTTTCAGGGTCAACTTTGTTTGTGCTGATTCAAGAAATATTATTTTACATAGCCACCAGGTTCACAACTAAGAAGGCAAACATATTTAATTGTACGTAAATACTGTGAGGTGCAGGTGGTGAAATCTATAGCGAATTTTAAGTACAGAGAATGTATGTATACCGACGTATGTACGTGTATTTTGAGATGTATGTGCGTATACATCTATGTTTTAAATAAAGAATGAAATCCACTGAGTCATCGAAATGTCATTCGATCAATATCCGTAGAATTGGAGGTGCACAGCAAGAAACAAAGCTTCCTCCCTATCTCTTTCTCGGTCATAAGCTAACCTTATGCTTTCCATCATCTTCTCCCCTCCCCATCACTTGATGTCACTTAGCCACCACTTTCCTCCTCTTCTTATGCATCTTTTATCGTTTGTTCATCCATGCATGACCACATGCGTTAGAGGTATGATAGAATAGTGTAGTGTTGTGTTACATGATCAAAAGACTTTCTGTCTTAACACGTGACAGAAAAAAAAATCGTGTTTCGCAGTTTCCAAACACTTTCGTCAGTTTAATATTCTTCGATATGAAATGAGAAATTCTTTCTAAAACATTCCATTTCCAAATCCTTGTTCCTTCATCTTTTTCAATGTCTAACATCCAGGATTCATAATCATAAAAATAATATTGAAATTATTTTTGCAATCATAATACGATTTATTTATTGAATGATTATTAACAAGATTTTCAGGTTATTAAAAATTACTTTATTATTTACAAATCTTTTTCAATCATTCCCAGCTATTTCCTTTCATCTGCATCGTCTCCTATAAGAACTTTCTATTTAAATTTCGTTGTGATTTTTTAAAATAACGAGTAATGTTGTGGTAGAGTCATAGAATGCTTTACAGTCTTCATTCTCACTCAGACATCAAACCTCACTGAGCTCAATTTTGGGATTCATTCTTCGATGCGATAGACTACTTCTCCAGAATTGGTGTTGATCTTCTTTATGGAAGAAACCAACCGAGCTACATCTATCAATATTTATACGGTTATCAAACTAAGTTCTTATAATGTTTGCTGAAGAAACAGAAATCATACATTAAAATACGAAAATATTCATGAACCACTCCTAGTTGGATCGCTTTAACTTTAGTAGAGCCTACAATCATGTATAAATATTCCAGTAATCCTCAATATACGTACATATAAATATATATATATATATATATATATATGTATTCAGACCTATTGTAATCGATTAAGGGCTCGAAATGATCATTACAGAAAAACGTGCTAAGAGCGATTATGAATAAATATGTTAAACTTAAACTTAGTTCCGTGTGTTTATATATATATATATATATATATATATATATATATATATATATATACATAATATGTGTATGTATGTATGTATATTCCGATAGAGCATGTTATTAGAAAGTATAGATTAAGTGATTTACGTTAAAAGGAAATTACATAACATACTCCAGCACATATGAATTAAATATATGTAAGACAATATTTCTAAGTTTGTTATTGCGGGATATTAGACATGCATCATTTTCCTATATTTAAAAAGTAATTTACACACACACTATCCCATACAACGTGCATACACACGCACACAGACACACACATGTATATATATGTACATATAAATATTTATATGTCTGTTTGTGTGGGTGCATGTATAATATATATATATATATATATGATATATCCAATAATTTGTTGAGTGCTTTATATCAGTTATAAAAATATTTGCTTGTTGTATCCCAACAATTTAAATAGTATCCCAACAATATATATAGATATGTTTCTTTTATTTGCCACCAGGGCATCAAAAGTGGGACAAGTACAATGGGGGAAGTTTATAAAACAAGGCGTCCTCAATAAGGAGGAGGCAATAACAATATATAAAAATAAAATAAAATATAACAAAAAATAAAATTTATAACAAAGTCCTCAATAGAGAGCAGGTGCCTTGGGGGGTCGCACACACCCCCTAAAAAAAGTGTGCAACCCTTTTCCTCAGGAGCACAGAGAAGGGGTGCTCCCTTGGTCTTTCATCTTCCTCACCTATAGTCTGATGTAGAGTGAAGGCCCATTCACACGGGCCATTCTCGCCACTTTCACCCATATATATAGATAGATAGATAGATAGATAGATATAGATATATATTTGGATAAGTTAACACATCTATATTACTGGCATACACACATAGATACGCACAACTAGGTATATATATATATATATATATATATATATATATATATATATATATATATATATATATATATATATATATATTTATATTTATATATATCTAGTTGTGCGTATCTGTCTATGTATATGTGTGTGTGCCAGTAATATAGATGTGTTATGTTATCCAATTATATAGTTTTTCCTTACCCTCTCTTCTCTCCCACCAATACAACTTCATATACAAACACAAATAGAAGAATAACGAATGGATACCATTCTCTTCATTTCATCACTTATCCATCCCAAGAATCAAGAAGAACAAGCAATGAAACAAACAAATAGACAAACTCAGAAACATAAAATGATTGTGATTCTCATCCAATTGATATTAAAGAGCATGTTCACAAGTTAACAGATGCTGGCATGGTGCCAGTATCCTGTCTGTACAAGAGCAACCTTCTTCCAGATAGATTTATTTTCAAATGCATCCTCTTGGAATATATCTGTCTAGAATTGTGCAGCATTTTTGTCACTTTAGCACACATCGAGATAAATGAGTACACAATTGCTTCTCGTTTCAACGCTTTTATTTCTGAATTTGCCTTTTATTTTATCTTTATATTATGCACCCTTCTCTTAGTATAAGTTTATATATATATATATATATATATATATATATATAATGTATATATATGTATGTGTGTGCGCGTGTGCGTAGTATGTATGTGAGTATGTGTGTGTGTGGGAGTAGATGTATGGACATAAATATATGCATGTGTATATGTGCGTGTATGTACAAACATACACACACACATATATATATACATACACACACACACATATATTTATATAAATCTCTCTCTCACTATCTATCAATGTATCTCTCTCTATATATATGTGTGTACATGTATGTGTATATATATATATACGCACACATATATATATATATATATATATATATATATATGTGTGCGTGTATGTATATATATATATATATATATATATACACACACATACATATATAGAAATCTAAATACCTATCTATCTACGTCTCTATCTATATATATGTGTATGTATATATATATATATATATATAGTATATATATACACATACATACACACATACATACATATATATATAAATACACACACACATATATATAAATCTACCTACCTATCTATCTACCTCTATATATATATATGTGTGTGTGTGTGTATGTATGTGTGTGTATATATATACACACACATATATACATGCATATATACATAATCTGTTTCTTGCTCCAACTCGTCTTATTCTTGTAGATGATGCATCATTTTCTCTTTCGACAGGATAACTGCAATTTTGCCATAATTCTGCCCTCCGTAAAATTATGGTAACAACTGGAATCGTTACCCCGTTTTTTTTTCTATAACCTTATAGGTCAGCTTATTCGAGAAATAATGGAAAGCAGAAAAATGATATGAATAAGAAGAGCAATTTGTACACGTAGTAGTTTAACTACTGTCTGAGTGTGTTAGTCGAGGGGACGGAGAAAGTGTTGAATGAGTTGGAAATGGTGAAAATGTAAGGATGCGTGCATATATATATATATATATATATATATATATATATATCCAAATACATATTTATATACATACACAATTTTATACCTTTATATACACATATATACATATGTATGTATGAATCTCTCTCTCTCTCTCTCTCTCTCTCACTAGATATGTATGTATAGGTATATGTGTGCATTGTATGTCTATATATATATATATATATATATATATATTTATATTCATGTGTGCAAACAACCTCACACACACACACACATATATATGTATGTAAATATATGTATAGAGAGAGAGAGAGAGAGAGATAGAATGCACACAGATACAGACAAGTATATATGTAAGTATATGTTGTATTCATATGCTAAATGTATGTGGGTGCATGTCCGTATTTGTCTGCGATATAAGCAGGAATGATGTTTGTTTTTAACAGATAGAAGATTTTCTTCAATCAATGAATATATGTATTGCAATGTTTGTCGGATTTTCTTGCTCGTCATCAATTTATTTTTTTATTCTCGCTGCTGGAATAATTAATGTGTTTTACATAGACATCTTTCTTTATATCAGAACGAATCATTTAACGGAGTAGGGATATATTGCAAACAGTAAACCCACGTGTATTATCCGCAATATTGAACTACGGTTTTTAACACTAGCCATGGTATTATCTCATGTTTCTTTGAAAACAGAGAGACGCGATTTAACAAAACGTTAGTTCACTACAGGATGGTGATTATCTAGGATTCAGTTATTTATTTGAATACAGAACATAGCATTATCTAATGTCCCAGCTCAACTGGCTCCGGGTCACAGTAGCTAAAATGGGTCACCCTCCGGTTTTACGAACACCTTCCGTTGACTTAGAAATTTTAGGATATTTTTAGACTTGTGTTTTAAAGGGAGGAAACGCCTTCTAACTACTTTACTGCTACAAAAACGACGAGTAGATGCTTCCCAAGGCACAGGCCCTTCACATTGCTTCTAAACTATAGGGAAAGAAGATTAGACGTCACCCGATTTCACGCGGAGTGTGAAGAGAAATAAAGAAGTCACCTTAGACATTTACACCGCTATATTAGATTCCAGCAAGAACATCAATGTCTTGCATTATTAGTATGGATTGGCAGTATCGGTAGAGGGTCGGAAGCCATGCTTTCCAGCATAGTTACGTCCCTTTACGATCTGAGTTCAAATCCCGCCGAGGTTAACTTTGCCTTTCATCATTACGGGGTCGATAAAATAAAGTACCAGTAATGCACTGGTTATTTGCTGGCCTTGTGCCTAAAGTAGAAACAATTATTAGTATCGGTAGAGGGTCGGACGCCATACTTTGCAGCAAAGAGTTACGGCCCTTTATTTTCTGAGTTGAAATCCCGCCGAGGTTAATTTTTCCTTTCATCCTTACGGGTTCGATAAAATAAAGTACCAGTAATACACTGATATAATTGATGGCCTTGTGCCAAAAGTAGAAACAATTATTTTAATCGTTCTCTGAGCGTTTTAACTTTTCAGACTTTCGTCCCTCATCGGGTGATATAAGGAGAAATATAGAGGAGAGTGAAAAGAGGTTGGGTGGGATTTAAAAATACGTGTATATATATATATTTATATATATATGTATCATATGTTTATGTATGTTTACGCTTATATAAGTTTGTAATAAAGGAATGATAATTAGCCAAAATAGAACTAATTAGAAAATCTGATAGATATTTTTTCTTCTTCCTTCTTTCGTTTCCCTCATTATATTTCTCTGTAGAGGAAGGGAAATTATTCACGGTAAAAATTGCAATGAATGATTGGATAAGATACGAACTTGTGATTCGTTTGCTGAAAGACTGATCATATTATCTACATGGTCATCGTAATTGCTTACCATATGAATTAATGTCTAGGCAATCATATAAAAGAAGCTAAGTTGTCGATGTGAGTTACTGATTGGTTCAAACTGATATATTACTGAAATATTGCTTTGAAGCTTCAGTTCTCTTGACGTATAGTCGATTAAGTTTGTCGATAAATTTATTAGATTTTTCCTTGGAAATTAATTAATTCTCGTTATATACGCGAGAAGCACGCAATTGCTTTCATGTCTATTGTTCTAAATAGATTAAACCGAGACTTAATATATACATACAAAACCAACGTCTATGCTTATAAGAAAAATAAAGAGCAAAAACCAAAACAAGGAATAAAATATTACAATATACTTGTAGATAATATATTGGCTTAATTCATGATATATGGATATATTTATTATATTAAAATTTGCATTTGTAAGAAATTACAGTTTTCGATAAAGACGATGTGATAACTTTTGGAAAATTTTTCTCACAAAACAATCAGGTTTTATTAAGATGAAAGAAGATTTGACGTAATGTGGTACTATTAAACAACATGGTTTTACATTAAAAAAGAAAAATTTCGTAAATAATTCTATTTAATTTTATTATGTTTACACCATAATATCATCGATAACCACGATTTATCCGATCTTTAAGGTATAGAATTTCGATGTTTTTAGTAACTGAGAGGGGTATTATTTTTAAATATGGATTAAAGAATATTAATGTCATTCCTGATTAATGTTCAACAACCGCCATGATCTCAGGAATATGTAAATATAAGGGTGAAATCCGGCATCTCAGGAAACCGGTGGGATAATCGATGGAGCCCTAGTATATGAGATGCAAATTTGTTAACACCAAACATAGTCATCATCTTTTTCGAGGCATTTTGTGTCACCTCCTAAATCGTCTCACAGGGGTTTATTACCGGTTAGGACAGAGATTGAGACAAAAATGGAGAGAGAGAGGGTGGAGAGAGAGAGGGGGAGGGACAGAGGTAGAGAATGGATTATATAATTATTGAGAAGAGAGAGAGAGAGAGAGAGGGATAGATAGATAGATAGAGAGAGCATGAGTGAGATTATTAAAGAGAGAATTAGAGAAGGATACAGAGAGGGAGAAGGAATAAGTGAGCAAGATGTAGAGAGAGAGAGAGAGAGAGAGAGAGAGAGTAAAGGAAAGAGACAAAGAGAAAAGGGAAGAAAGAAAGAACAGAGTGTGAGAAATAGAGAGAAATATCACGTTCAATACTTTACTGGGACTTCATTTATTGACATCAGAGTTATTGACGGCCATGTTGACTTATATGGGGTTTGAAATTAAAACGAAGAAAGTCAAAATATTCGTGCAATACGATCCTCTTATACGCATATGTCTATATATGTTTGTGGATGTGAGTGTGTTCATGCAGTTACCTCCGCATATTTATTTACCAGAGCAGTTGACAGTATCGGTAGAGCGTCAGACAACATAATTTGCAGCATAAAGTTGCGCCTCTTTACGTTCTGATTTCAAATCCTGCTGAGTTTAGCTTTTCTTTAGATCCTTAC
This sequence comes from Eledone cirrhosa, assembly GCA_964016885.1. Taxonomy (NCBI): domain Eukaryota; kingdom Metazoa; phylum Mollusca; class Cephalopoda; order Octopoda; family Eledonidae; genus Eledone; species Eledone cirrhosa. The sequence continues at coordinate 38,213,709 of OZ024751.1, forward strand.
GGAATCAATAAAATAAAGTATCAGTAAATCACTGGGGTCGGTATAATCCACGTTTACCCCTCCCCTTAAATTGCTGGCCTTGTGCCAAATCTAGAAACACTTACTATTGTATGCAGTTAAATCAGTATCGCTTTCAGACTATCAGAAATGTGTCGCATTACATTGATTATAATAATAATAATTATTATTATTATTATTTGTAATGTTATAAAACATTTACTACATCTGACCTCCATGAACTTAACATTTATTGTATTCTTTTTTTTTTTATTCTGTCCGTTAATCTTCAAAAGACAAGTGTTTTCAGCTTGGTCATA
>OZ024751.1:38219025-38231525 GCA_964016885.1 Eledone cirrhosa
TATACAATTCTCAAACAATTGCTGTTTCATATTAAAAAGAAAAAAAAACTATATATGTGTATAAATATATATATATATATATATATATGCATATGTGTGTGTGTTTGTGTGCATATATATCCATATACCTATATGTGAACGAATGTATATGTAAATATGTATATATAAGCATAATTGAGTATACATATCTATGTCTATGTATCTAGACACAAACAGACAGACACTCAAACACACACACAGACACACATATATATACATACATACACACAAACACTCATGCTGACAAGACTTTCCAGCATATGTATTTAACTTTGTTTTTCTTAATTTGAATTCTCTAATAGATTACATATGGTATGAAGAGTATAATTTGTAGTTTACCTGTAAAAGGAAAAATCACAGCCATTTTGGCTGCCGAACCAAAGCAACACGATGAGCGTATTTGAAAGAAAAAGTTAATATTTATATTACTATTCATGGCTTCCTATATATTCCCGTGGTTTCACTAAACTGATACAACTAACCACTTCTGTGTATACCCAACAGACGGCGTTTCACTGTTAAATTACAGTGTACATCACTTAATTAATATGATCACAAGAAAATAGAACACGTCATACCTAAACCATATTATATATATATAAGACGTGCATCTCTCTCTCTCTCTCTATATATATATATATATATATATATATATAAAACGTGCATATATCTATTATATATATATATATATATATATATATATATATATATATATATATATATATATATATATATATATATATTAAACGTGCATATATCTATTATATATACAGGCTGTCGGGGTCTTACTGGTTCCTATTACCCACTCTACTACCTCAAGTATTGAGTACTTTGGTGCGTTATGGTCCACCTGGTTCCTTACCACATTTCCTTCGTTATATATATATATATATATATATATATATATATATATATATATATATAGTAATAATAATAAATTTGAAGACTAAAATCCAAAGAGGGCTCGATAAGGATAAATATATATATCAAATATATAAGAACCGTAGAGCAAATATTTATTAAAATAACAGATTAAAGTTTAAGCAAAGAATCGCTGCTTTCACCCTTAACGGGATCTTCAGAAGATCCCGTTAAGGGTGAAAGCACCGATTCTTTGCTTAAACTTTAATCTGTTATTTTAATATATATATATATATATATATATATATATATATATATATATATATATATATATATATATGGAATTATATTGAGAGAGATAGACGTATATGTATATGTACGTGTGTGTACGTTTGTTTGTATATTTAAGTGTGTATATAGAAAGCTTGTTATTTTCTTTTTTGTGCTGGTGTGATATAACATTTACCATGAATTACTACCGAAATATGACGGGTCTGGATTATACTCACTTATATCATATAAACAAGTAAACGAAACCTTAGAGTTTTCTCAATCAATCAGTGGTTAGAGTAGATGATCAAAGAAATATTTTGTTCCATTAGTTAAGACAAAATTCACTCGATTCTGGAAATATGCTAAAATATATCCAAAACGTTATCGTGAAATTTCTCAAATTGATATATTTCATATTTTTAAAAGTTTTACTCTATTAAATATATTAAATTCCAGTTAATCAAAAATCAAAATCTAATTATCATAACTAATTATGGACATCTTTGTCAAAATGGTGTCCATAATGTTAATATCCAGCCCGGAGGATCTATGAAACAATCAAGTTTATCAACTGAATCCTTGTGTCAAACCCTGACATTTGTAGAAGAAATGAAAATACGTAAAATATTAAATTGCAACTTTATAGACATATTTCCAGTTTATATATAATTAATGTTTATTATCTATTGGCAGTATCGGTAGAGGGTCGGACGCCATGCTTTGCACCATTGACTTATCGCCCTTTACGATATTAGTCTAAATCCCGCCGAGGTTAACTTTGCCTTTCATCCTTACGGGGTCGATAAAATAAAGTACTAGTAATACACTGGCATAATTGCTGGCCTTGTGCCAAAAGTAGAAACAATTATCTACTTATTTCATATTCTATTTACTGATGTATATATTTTCTTGATTTTGATTCGAGTCGGTGAGGGGTCAAGAATTTATTGAATGTATAGATGTTTCGCTCATCTAACTTCTCTCTCGACACAGTTTATACTCCATTTACTGATACGTTTACTGACATATTTGTACATTACTGATCAATGAGGATTTCAGGGATTAAGGAAACCCTACCAAGGGGATTGATATTTTAGAGGTTTTTGCAGACACTTATCCTCTTTAAGTATTTTTAGTTTTACCCTGTTTTATTGTCCAGATCCATATTTTTATAAATCGTTAGTGTCTGAATCCCAGATGCCCTTACATTATTGCTACGGGTGAATCTCTGTGTGACCGTTTAGTGTGCTGCATATTATGACAAGATATAATGTTATTTCATATTTAAGTAAGCACAAATATATGCATTGTTGATTCAGGCTGAGAAAAATTGAAGTTGACAGGTTAAAGTGACATTAGGATTCTTAATAATCAAATCGTTCGGTTTCCGCCATTGGAGCCATCACTACAAGAGGAAACCCATCAACATATTTTTCTTGAGCAAAGAACTGAATTTGAAATTAAACGCTTAAAACGAAAGGTTTCTTCGCGAATGAAAACGTGATGGATTCAGAAAGGTTTTTTATGTACACAGATATGAAAATGCATAAAAGAACAAATTACGAGATGAAATACAATAAAGGAATTATACAATTGATGAAGGAATTATACAATTCTAGCAAATCTGATAAATCAGCTATGCATATAGTAAGAATTTAGGTGAAATAGTTACGATGATCTGATACAACATAATAGTATTTTAATCTAATCTCTCTTGCTCTTTCAATCAAAGATATTTAGCAATTGTCATGTTCATCTTCAGCGTCTCGTAAAATATCTATAAAAAAAACTAAGCCATAATTTTATATGGAGTATTAAAAATAGGTCTCCTAGTGAAAACAAACAGGGAGCTGCTAAAACAATGAGGTTTTGCAATAAGGAGAATTGAAACATTCAAGCACTCAAGATTTACTCTTCTCATGCTTCATCCTATCTTGTGAAGTTTCAATAAAGCTCTCAGAAGGAAAAATAAATGGGGGCAGTGAGGAGGGGCTATATGAAACTTTAGTTACGAACATCCTGATACCATCAGATGGTGTGAGAGTTAGCCTATAGTTTACTGATTTTAAAAGGAAAAGCCCTTTCAATGGAAAGCGTTCATTGATTCAAGAACTGAATTTGGGTGTATGGGATAAAGACTGCTTTTGGTGGGAATTTTCTCTCATCGTTAACGTGCTGTGTTGGAAGCATTGTTATCTAGACAATAGTATCTTGGTATCTTGTCTGGAATTTCTACGCATAAAGACGTGTTTGGATATTGTTAATTACTATACCAACTGTGAACCTAATATAGACTGAGTACTTCCTTAATCTGAGGTCTTCCCGAACTGTGTCGCGAACAGGTCATACAGACATAGACACAATATATCACGATGTTGCAGATGTGCAACGAAAAAACTTTGATAAACTATATATATGTGTTTGTGTCTATATTGTATCTGTATTTTTTACCGTTGGTCAGTCAATGGCAGCATTGAGGACCGAATAAATTAAATTACCGATATAAAAGACACAGAAGCGAAAACCAACCAAACAGTGAGAGTGTTCTGTTATTAATTCTGGCAATATTACACAAATATGACCCTCCCCAAGTATAACAATATATATATATATATATATATATATATATATATATATATATATATATATATATATAACGAAGGAAATGTGTTAAGGAACCAGATGGACCATAACGCACCAAAGTACTCAATACTTAGGCTAGTAGAGTGGGTAATAGGAACAAGTATGACCCCGACGGCAGAGCTCAAGCCGTTTCGACGGCTAATTCTAGTCCAGAATGAGCCGTAGAAACGGCTTGAGCTCTGCCGTCGGGGTCATATTTGTTCCTATGTTGCCTTTGATGAAGAGCATTTCTACCTATGAGATATGAAATGTTTGTTATTTCATAAAACGGAGGAGAAAATAAATAAATATAAATATATATGCAGTTATTCCATATTAGTTCAATATCTCTATTTATTCTTCACAATAATTCTATATTTTCTCGAATAATCATAAACTAGAGTATATACGAGGCTTCCATTTATGCTATGTTTAATCCAACATCAGTGGCAACGATAATTCCATATATTTCTATAGTTTATATTACAACTTCGAATATCAAAAATGCTACGTAGACAAATATCTATTGTAAAATTCGTAATCACATAACTTTTAGAATCTAATCTATAAACAATGAATACTCTATGAAACACGAAGAAGCTTATTATATGTATATATATATATATATATATTACATACATGCGCACACACATACACTCCATATATATATATATATATATATATATATATATATATATATATATATATATGAATGTATGTGGAAAATGGGATATTATAACACTTTTTATTAGCATAGTGTTTTCGTTTCGTTTTCGTTATTTCGTTTTTCCGTGTTTTAGACGTATTCTTCTTGTATATAAACACGGTATTAAGTGAGGTGGAGGTACACAATAGCCATTCACTAAATGCTTTTGTTATTCTATCCTTTGATGTGATAGATGTGTTTCGTAAAAGTCATAGGTGTTACAGTGCCGGCTATTATTTTTGAAAGTATCAAATTTTGAAAATCATATAACTCACTCTCACTTGCACTCTCAGTGTCTGTATATCTCTCTACTTCATTCTCTCTCTCCCTTTTCAGTCTCTTCTGGTTTCCCCTATCTTATTCTCCGCCATAATATAGACTATCTAAGCAATAATCTTTCTCTATCGCTATCAAAAAAATGCATTATCGTCTCGTCTGTGTCTCGAAGCTGTTCGAGACACAGGCAAGAAAGGTAATTTATTTTTACAGTCAATGCAATTAATATGCAGCCCTGCTCCCCCCCCACCCTTGTAATATTTTTATGAATATTTTTAATCGATTTTTTTTCATATTTTCATTTTTATTTTATATTTTTATTATTTTCTTTATGTTAGAGATAATGTATATGTTGCAGGCTTAACTTTCATCTATTGTTATCATATTAATGCTTATGTATACATAAACATACATACACACAGTACTACAAACAATACTACACTACAAACACACACACTTACACACATATATACATATATAAATATATATATATACAGAGAGGCTTGTGCGTACTTGTGTCTATATGTGGTTCTTAGTGTTTGAGTGTGCTGGTGTATGTCCTCTTATGTTTCCTTCCCTATTCCATTAGGAAGAAAAAAAAAAAAAGATGTTTGCGAGCAACCATTGTTGATGAGGCCTACTTTGATATTGTTACTAATTATTAATCGGACGAGAAAATTTAAAGTTATCTTATATATACATTGCTTTGAAACTTACACACCCATATATTAACGCCTGCACACTTTGCACAGAGTTATGAAATATACATTCATATACACATATATATTTAGAAACACATACATTCTCACACGCACACATACATGCATGTACATATAAGTGTCTGAGTGTCCTTTTTTTTTTTTTTTTACTAATGAATACAATTATGCCCGTAAATAAAAGCACACATATAAAATTGTCGAGGTTGCTATGGTGCTGTGAAAATCACTTTGACCAAAAAAAAAAAAAAAAAAAAAAAAAAAAAAAATAGAATAAAGTTATTTTGTAGATTATAAACTGATATTTGCAATATAGCAAAGAACAATAAGTCTATTACCGGAATATTTTGTTCATAAACTTTATAAAGTATGGTTTTGATTGGGAAAATATTTCGGTAACTTTAAGTGAGACCGGCTGTAAAAAGATTTATACAGGTAGGAAACGCAACTAGGAATTAGCACTTTCTGGACAATATTTATAATGAAATACATTATTTATTTCTAATCTTAATTATTTCATTAGTAAGATACAGACTCAACATAGAGTTCATATATAAAATTATCCTGGCAGAGTTTAATTTAGATAGAAACTCTCTAAATTGAGTGGTTTTGTTTCATACACTCCAAGCAGGACTTAGTGGGTAAAATAATTATACAAATAATAATTACATTATCTGATGGGACATTTTAGGTATATATTGCTGCCCAATATAGTTATAAAGAAGTTATATAACAAAATAAAACCACCCTCGTTGGTTCCTCTTTGATTAGTTTCTAAAACATGATACCAAGATCTCGGTTATATGATGTTTTCATTCCGTCTTCGATTCTTGTTGGAACAATTTCAATTGCAAAACATTCTCACTGGAAACATGTGTAACATACAAGCAACAATTAATTCCCTTCCTCTATAAATTTCTGACTTTAAGATTTGGTCGGAAATCACATATAATTTGTAGCCAAACCTTTAGTGTATAGAATATGTTTCTTAACTATGTCATTTGTTTCTTTATTGAGATCGAATTGAAAATACTTATAATGGTTTTTATGTTCAGAAGTAGAATTGTTTTATGCACTATTGTTGAGATACTTTCTCTGAAAAAGACTTGATCTAAGACCACTCAACTTACTATATCACTGAGCCATCAAACTATTAAATGCGAAAGTTTCCGCTAGAGTAAATTTGTATTAAAGACATGAAACTAAAACAAAACAAAAACAAACCCCTCCCCCTGATGGAAACGACAATACTGAGTTGTAGTTGATAATGGTACAAGAAGTAAAAACACTGCTCAGAAGAAGAAGAAATTTAGGCAATATACTTTTATTACATCTCACCTGAATTATTGTTGACTATTATAAGACACAATGAGAATAACTATTGTTATATGTATGTACTCTCAGACTGGGGTCGATGCCAAAGATTTTCCAAAAGTGTTCATACAATTAAACATAAATTTTACTAGACTTTCTCAAGAATTACAGTGCGAAAGACAGTTTAGTTATAAAACTCCGTGTCTCTACGACGAATCACTCTAATGACGGTTAAGAAACCATTAAAAACATGACCGCTTACAATTACCTTTAGGAAACTAAAGTGAAATTATTGCTCTGGCACCAAAAGTATTTGCAGTGTGTCATAAACTTTGATTACAGAATAAGATAGACATCGGCAAGATGGAGCTTACGTTCTTACTTATTCTAAGTAGAAACTATGTATTTGTCTTTTCAAATAATTTCCAACGCACACACCCTCATACACACGCAAAGTAAGACTTCCCACATGTACACAAAAATACAGGCAAACATACACTTCTACGTATGTTCTCTCTTTCGGTAAGTATGTATATCACACACACACACACAAACACACACACAAGCACACACACACACACACACACACACACACACACACATTATAAATATATATATATATATATAGAGAGAGAGAAGAGAATGGAGAGAGAGAGAGAGAGAGAAAAGTAGAGAGAGAGAGAGAGAGAGAGAAGAGAGGAGAAAGACGAGAGAGAGAGAGAGAGAAGAGAGGAGAAAGACGAGAGAGAGAGAAGAGAGGAGAAAGACGAGAGAGAGAGAGAGAGAGAGAAGAGAGAGAGAAGAGAGGAGAAAGACGAGAGAGTGGAGAGAGGAGAAAGACGAGAGAGAGGAGAGAGAGGACAGAGAGGAGAGAAAGAAGAGACGAGGAGAGAGAAGAGAGAAGGAGAGAGGAGAGAGAAGTAAGAAGGAGAGAGGAGAGAGATGCATATATGGACAAACACGTGGTGATATGTGGGTGTGAACGTATATGCATGAAGAGCGATATAGATTAAAGCACAGAGATATAAACATATATCAACATATGTACAACTTACTTTATTCTATTTCCCTGGAATCCTTGTAAAGAGCTTGAAATGTATAATAAAAATAATTGTTTCTACTTTTAGCACAAGGCCAGCAATTATCCAGTGTATTACTGGTACTTTATTTTATCGACCCCGTAAGGATGAAAGGCAAAGTTAACCTCGGCGGGATTTGAACTCAGAATGGCAAAGGCCGTAACTCTATGCGTCAAAGCATAATAAAAATAATAAAGTATAAATATTATTCGAATAATCAAGGGAATTATTTGTAAATTTGTTTAAATTATTATGAAATTTTAATATAACAATTTGTAAATGTAAAAATACTAATTTTTGAAAAAGACAGAACCATAGACGTCCAGAATATACGATCTAACAGGGAAATACTATGTATGCTATATTTTCAATATATCCCCTTATTTCTATGAATAATTTTCCTCCAGAAGAAGAAACTTAAATTCTTCCAATATTGGTTATTCCAATGTTTTGGAATTCCCGATGTCGTATCTTGAATTGCAATTGTTAAAATTGACTTTTCGTAGCCGATTTGACTTGTATCCCCACCAAAATGAGACTTTAGTCAAAGTTATATATATATATCGTTTCTGAATTTGTTTAGCAAGATTCTTTATCTGAAATATTGGCAACATGACCCTCCCAAAGTATAACAATATATATATATATATATATATATATATATATATATATATATATAGTAAAAAATTGAACGGGAACAAAACAGAGAGGCAGTACGAACAAAGGTTTATTAGTTTCACACTCTTGAGATATATATATTAGTTTCACGCTCTTGAATATATATATATATATATATATATATATATTTCCGTTTACCAATATATATATATATATACAATGATATTAAATAAATGGAAACTATATTTATAAAACCATATTTATTGTATTATATATATTTCAAGGGTACCAAAACTTTGGTACGCTCTCATCAGATAAAATACAAAGTTTGTTTTATAAATATTGACATATCCAGGAAGATCTTAACGGTTCAAGTATTTCCTGGATAGGAGTGTTTCGAATCAGTTATAAACATTTATATTTGTTGAATTACCAACAAATTAAATATCCCTTTTGCTTATATATATATTGTTATACTTTGGGAAGGTCATGTTGCCAATAAGAAACACACGCACCAGTTGCTTTCACTCCAATTTATTATAAATTAAATTTATAAATTTAAGAATTTATAAATTTCTGGTTCGTTTGTTGGTTCCATAACCGGACGGTTGTTCGTATATTGTCAAAGTTCTTTCGTCACACATACTGTGACCTCTTCAGTGACAGGGAATTATTTTCTTTGTTTTGTGCCTCTCATTTGTTCTGTCCTACGCCATCTTGTTTTTGTGTGTGTTGTGTGCTTAGATTGTGCATGTGTTACATCCGGGTGTCTCTGTGTGTTTTTATTTGTTTATTTATATGTTACTGGTTGGTTGTTTGTTCTGTGTGTGTGTGTTTTCATTTTGTCCTTAATTGTAAGTTGTGATGTTGCTATTACATTCATGTTAACTATTTAATTTTGGTTGGAGTTCATTTATGTTTATTGCCTCTGTGATTTGTCTAAACAGTGCGTCTTTTCTGTGTGTAGATTCTATTTTTATTTCTTTGTTCTCTAATTTGCCCTATGTTCTATTTAAAAAAAAAAATAAAATAAAAATAAAAAAAAATAAAATAGAACATAAGGGCAAATTAGAGAACATAGAAATAAAAATAGAATCAACACACAGAAAAGACGCAATGTTTAGACAAATCACAGAAGCAATAAACATAAATGAACTCCAACCAAAATTAAATATAAAACATGAATGGAATAGCAACATCACAACTTACAATTAAGGACAAAATGAAAACACACACACACACACACACATAGAACAAACAACCAACAAGTAACATAAATAAACAAATAAAAACACACACAGACACCCGGATGTAACACATGCGCATTCTAAGCACACAACACACACACAAACAAGATGGCGTAGGACAGAACAAAGGAGAGGCACAAAACAAAGAAAATAATCCCCAGTCACTGAAGAGGTCACATAATGTGTGACGAAAGAACTTTGACAATATATGAACAACCGTCCGGTTATGGAACCAACCAACCAACCAACCAACCGTAAATTTATAAATTTAATTTATAATAAATTGGAGTGAAAGCACTGGTGCGTGTGTTTCTTATTGGCAACATGACCCTCCCAAAGTATAACAATATCGGTTTCAACACACGTTTTCAGATAAAGAATCTTGCTAAACAAATTCAGAAACGATATATATATATATATATATATATATATATATATATATATATATATATATATATATATATATATATACATACGTATACACACTCAGTGTGAAACCAGTTTCGAATAAGTACGCCACCTCTGTATATGTTCCTTTGACGATTTTGATGATATTCACAGTTAGAAATGATCACGAAGCTATCTATATTTGTCTATTGGTAATGACACTTATGGCGCACCCGATCATATGGTATATGTAAACTCCATTTTAAAACGATCTAATATATTTCTGGATCACATTTTATTTTATATTTAGTTTAATTATACAAATCTGTATAGAACTATGATGTCCGTACTCTAATCTACTGCCTAGTTGGTCTTAATGGTAGAACTGACTGTGTGTGTGAATATGTCTGAGATCGTGAGTATGTGACTGTGCGTGTGCTTGCACGGGTGAAAAGAGACAAATTGAGATAGAATTATAAAACATGTGAATATGATAACAGACGATAAACCAAGAGAATATATAAAATAAGTCTAAGTTAAACAATCGGTAATATAACGAAACCAGAACAAATTAATCTAACACATATATAAAAGAACATGAATATGAATCTTATAATTCTTTCTATTCTTTTATTCATTTTCTGTTATCAGTAGAAGAACTGGAAGTTATTATTCACTCGTAGCAAAAATACGAAACTAAAGTTCATGAACAAATGACGTTATCTTTATAAAATATATACCACTCACATCTCTATCACCATTTTTGTCGCAGCTCTGAGTATATTTATCATATTTTCCACCCATTATTTCAGTAAAACAGAAAAAATAACGTACATTATTATTATTTTAAATGCGTCACTGGCTGAAACTTTCCAGTAAATCTTCCAAATTTCCTAGGAGACAATTCTAGTCTCTCAGTTTGTTTGGATTTATTGTTTTATTTGCAGTAAAAATAAAAACAAAGTTTTTGTGTGTGTGTATAGATTCATATCTACATTAATATGTATATATATATATATAAATATATATATATATATATAGTCATACATACACGCATATTTATATATAACTGTATATATAGTTGTGTGTTCAAAATTTCTCAGTTTTATTCTCTGGATTTATTGTTACATTAACAACAAAAATAAAGATTATATATATATATATATATATATATATATATATATATATGTGTGTGTGTGTGTGTGTGTGTGTGTACATACATATCTATATTAATATATATTCATTCATATGTGTGTCTGCGTGTTTGTGTGTCTATGTGTGTGTGCGTGTCTTTGTGTGTGTGTTTTAAACATTTCGGAAATTAATCACGTATTTAAATTTATAAGAGATAATGTTAAAACGATGAAGGGAAAAAAATATATTTATTTTTAAGGTTTTCTGTGTAGATTCCAATACACAAATACACACTAATAGACCCATACAACGTTAGAAACACCCACTCGCTCACATACACAAGCACAGTAAATATTTCGCCCGGCCACTAACACAACAACCCCAAACACTCAAATAACACCTCACAAATACTTAACCACAAACAGTTCAATAACGCCACACTCACACACTACATATCACACGCTCTCATTCACTTCATTCGGCCGCTAAGTACTCTATAATAGAGAAGGGTAAGTGTGTTAAATCTGCCATACAAATTGCTAGACAGATTTTCTTATTTTCGTTCTGTCTCTGTGGAAATAAGCTTAGAGACAATTCAAAAGAAGTAACAACAACATATATCTTGATAGATGTGTGGGAGGAAAACCCGAATATATGACGATATACATGAAAAACAATCATGGGTCTGTATTAAACTTAAACATTTATAAACAACTTTCTTTTAACAAAAAGCGGTAGCACTAACACAGCGTGATTAAGAATTAATCTAATGAATTTAACCAATAAAAGAATATTTTAGAAAACACCCACATAATCCACAAAGCATATGGAATGAAAGGATGAAACACCATTGTGACCTTTGTAGCATTTGGATTCAGAGCAGGGAGAGCCGAAACGAATGCCACAATCAATCCAACTTTCTATTGATTGTCAATTCATCACCTTTATCATATTTAAGCACCAGAAAAAATAAAACAATGTAAATGTGAATATTGAATAACTTAAACTCATCATAACATCTACGCTTGGGCCCCGAGTCACCAACACTTTCTACAATATACCTTGGAAAGTCAGTCAAAATGGCATTCCACATTATTTGTTTTGTGTGGTTTGCTTTGAGTTTTTCCAGGTTCACCGTTTGTCTGTGCTGTACGGATGTTTCTTACTTAAATATATTTTCATTATTTCCTCCCTTTTTTTCTATGTTGGTGATTGAAGAGAACAATGT
>OZ024751.1:38241525-38254025 GCA_964016885.1 Eledone cirrhosa
TATGGAATTTATGCAGGCAGATGGAAAACAAATCCGAGCGTCTATTTATTATGGATTCTAGGTTAGAGATAATGGTAAATTTTTCATTTAGGCAGAGATTACAGATTTTAGATAGAGAACTGTTCAAGTACGAGGATGCAGAAGAAATCTTTTTCCAAAAGATGTTATATTTAATGTTTTTGTCTTTTAAGGACCATATGAGTTCTGAGAGAGCAGTGTTAGTTCTTTTAAGTTTGTATTTGAAAGATGAATGATGATTATAGAGACGAGCTTTAAAAGAGGTGGAAGTGGAGCCAAAATAGGTGAAGGAGTTGGTGCTAGTTATAATTTTACATTCATAAATTTTCATCCTTTTCTCTCCCCCCCTCTCTAAATAAAATATTTTTCCCAATATCACACATCAATCTAAAACCACTTTTCATATGTTGATTTAAAACTGCACTATCAACAAGTGTTTTTTTAGCCTTCATATCATGTTCTCCTGTTTTATCTGATGAAAACACAAATATTATTGTTTGATGATGTTTGTTTTTGAAATGCGCATAATAAAATATATTGAACTCCTTTAACCATCTTTTGATCTTATATTATATATATATATATATATATATGTGTGTATATATTTATTAAAATAATATATGTATCAAGGCTCTGATACCATCAACACTATACACACAGAGCTGGCATATCTAAGAACTGACTAACTGCCTGATAAGGTCATAGCCATTCAATATATATATATCATCGATATATATATAGCAGTAAATAAAGGATTATGAGTTCATGCAATTGACTTATGTTTCGTCACTATATATATATATATATATATATTCAGAAATGCGCTAACACATTGTGTGTAACCGATACTGTAACAATGTAAATATATATAAATATACACAGGCTTAATATGTAGACATGTATAAATGCCAGAATTACGCTCTCAACACAAATAATGATAAACCCCTTTAATTCTTACAGTCTCCATTAAACACACTGTATTTTATACGCAATCATTTCATAGACTTCGGTAAGTAGCAAATTAGTATGTCTATATCAGAGAATTATTAAGAATGATTTGGTATATATTCTCATCCAATACAGGTTCCATGTGGTTGATGGAGAAACGGTGAAAATCAAATGAAGCATCTTACAAACGGTATAAACATATGTAGTGTCTCAGCAGCTGGCAATTATGGTTGTTTCATGTTAATATCCTTATGTGATCGCCTGACAATCTAGAGTTCTTTGCCTCTATAACTCTCGTATAAACAGTCCTTCTTCAAACCATATGTTAATTCTTTTATTGTTTCTATCTTACCTTCGACTTCTCTCTATATATTTTCAGTGTGATGTCGACCATACGAACAAACGCACATCATGTTATATATTAGAGGTCATTATTATTGCCACACAGGCGACGAGTGTCTCATCAATCGCACATCTGGATTGAATTGAATAAAAGTCAACGTCTCTTTACAGATGTATGTGTTTGTATATGTGTGTGTTTGTATGTATGTTTGTATATCTGTGTGTGTGTGTGTGCATCGTCTTGTGGCAAAGTAAGAACATATTCTTATTGATATCATCATCACCATCATAAACCTCCTGAATATCATCATCATCATCATCATCAACATCACAAAAAAATAATAATCGAATCAAACTGGCATTGTAAAGTTATGGAAACTTGAAAAATGATGTTACATATATATCAAAGATAAACATTCATAGGAAGACAGTTAATAAGTATAAATCACAACATACAAATATAGGCTAGCTAACTTATATATATTCCTGACATGTTATACGAAATTATATTAAAAACTAATTTAGCACGTATAAGTGAATTTCCATTGGAGAAAAATAATGAAAAGTAGCAGAGAGAAAATAAATAAGAAAAAGCAAAAACAAACAATAATTACAAAACTATATATATATGTATATATATATATATATATATATATATATATATATATATATATATATATATATAGGCTGTGTGTGTATGTGTGAGAGAGAGGGGGGGGGGGTGAACACTTAAACACTTGTCTAAAATATAGTTTCCCCGAAATTCTAATTAGAAATATCAACATAAGGAAATTACATTTTTCTCGTCTTTTTTATTATCATCCACTTCATTATTATTATTATTATTATTAATACTTGAGTTGTTTTATTGTTATTGTTGTTGTTTCCATTTCTTATATAAAGAAATGTGCTGTTTTTGGAAAAGATATGGTAGCAATAAATAACCATGATATTCAATATTCATCCATTCCAAGAGCTGATACATTTATAAGCAGACATGAGTTAGGAATAAAACACGAATATAACTTTGAAACAACGCCAACATCAACAGCAGCAGTCCACTCCTTTATTGCCACCCCTTCTCACCCTCACCTCTTTCCCACTGCTTATCAAATATAATATAATGTAATGTATTGTATGTAAGGCTATTGCAAATCTAGAACACATTCACCTCATACATAGATTTATAATTTACCAACAAGGGACAGGTACATCTGAAGTATTTTCGTCTTCATATTCATTTCCAATCATTAATTTAGAATAATGCTGTAACAAAACTAATGTAGTTTTATATAAAAATATATAAATAGATTTCCGTCTTTGCATATCTCTCCATATTGTATTTTTTATCTGTAGGAGTTATATTTAATGTCACGAAAGTCCATGTCTACCTATCTGTCTACTGTCTGCCTCTGTCTGTCTGTTTCTCTATTATTGTTTCTGTCTACTTGTCTGTCTACCTATCTGTCTGACTATAATCATACATTCCAATTTAACGCTTACAGCCAGGCAATGTGTCTATTTTTCATATTTTCCACACTATGTATGTCAAATCTTTCATATGTATTGTTTTGTCTTTAAGGAATCCGCTTTACAATCATTATTCTTGTTCTGTATGTGAGTGTTTCAATTTGTGTCTTAGCCTGTATTTATGTCCCTTAGATAAACGATAAAAAAAAATGAAATCGATGACACACGTACAGGACTTTAAAAATATAATTACTAGATTAGATATGACAGACTAAATCCCTTTAAGGAGGTATCTCGGCTTTGCCGAAATCTAATGGTTGGAACTAATAAATGTATAACAGTAAATGAGTGTAATGTATTTTCTGAACAAAGAGCCCTCGTGTTTCTAATAAATCAATCAGAAGGTCAACGTATTTCTAATGTTGAAAGTTAAGATAACATGTATATAGTTTCAAATTTGTGATACATTATAATTGTTTCTATGTTTGACACACATTCAGGAATCTAGAACATATCAAACCCAGTACTTGGTTGGCAATTTAATTCATCATCATCAGAATAAAGAAGGGCAAAGATGACCCTAGCATGTTTATAAATCAGATTTTAAAATAAAGGAGAAAATGAGGCAAATCATTATACACGATGCTCTACAAATTCTGGCAATCCACTGCCTTTAAAACATTGATTTCTACTTTAGGCACAATCCCGGCAAATTTGGAAAGTGGGAAACATTGAATTAGTCAGCCCCAATACTCGATTGGTTCTTTATATTTTCTGCAGCGGAAGAATGAAAGACAAAGTTGAATCGGGTAAGATTTAAACACAACTTACCATACCATTGCTAGATGTTACAATACATTTTCTCCAAAGATTACACGATTCTACTAATAATTGTTTCTACTATTGGCACAAGGCCAGCGATTATCCCAGTGTATTACTGGTACTTTATTTTATAGACTCAGTACGGATGAAAGGCAAAGGTAACCTCGGCCGTAACTCTTTGCTGCAAATCATGACGTCCGACACTCTACCGCTACTGCCAATCCACCGCCCTTAATTATTGGGGACATGTATGTATATATATATTTACAAACTCACACACACACATTATATATATATATAACCTGACTCTGAAATCGCAAGATCCTCGGATACGTCTCGATTCTACGAACCAGGGTTTCCAATGTGACATCATACTCTGCTCTGTAAGAGCATCGAGTACTCAAACGGCATACCGCTTACGGACGCTTTAAGCATCCCACACCAATTATATATATATATATATATATATATATATAAACATGCATAATTATGATGATTTAAACAGATCTTTTTAACCACTTGCCATAAATATACATACGTATGTCAGTGAGTGTGAATTTGTTTGTGATGGAATGATGATGGAATATACAGAATTTGAACGAAAACATTTGTTTATGTACGTTATCATTTAAATATTTTCATTTGTTTTCTATCGTATAAAGTCTTATTTTATTTCATTTTTTCTGGCAAAGTGCATCGCTAGCGCTTTAATTTATAACTATAGTTTGTAAAAATATCGGTTATAAATCATTACACAATTTCTTTTTCTTTCCAAATGTATATATATATATATAAATATATATATATAAATATATAAATATATATAAATATATATATATAAATATATATAAATATATATATATAAATATATATAAATATATATATATATATAAATATAAATATATATATATATATAAATATAAATATATATATATATATAAATATAAATATATATATAAATATAAATATATATATAAATATAAATATAAATATAAATATATATATATATATATAAATATATAAATATATATATATAAATATAAATATATAAATATATATATATAAATATAAATATATATATATAAATATAAATATATAAATAAAATATATATATAAAAATAAAATATATATATATATAAATAAAATATATATATATATACATAAATATATATATAAATATATATATATATATAAGCATATGTATACAAACATATATATATTAATATATATGTACACACAGACACACATTTAATATATATATACATGCATGTACAGTCATATTTTAAGGCATGATAGTTAAGTATGTGTAACCAGTTAAATATGCATGTTTGTGTGTATATATATATATATATACATATACACACACTCACATATATATACACACACATATATATATATATACATTCATATATATGTATACACCAACGTCCACGTACACACCAACGTCCACGTACACACATGCGTAGCATCGTACACAAATAAAAACACTAATTTTACACGTATTTCGCCTCCATAAAAAGAAATTGGAAAATAGATATTAATGTTTTGTACAAATATGCACACATATTTATGCGTGCGATATTTCTTCACTACGTGATTCAAATATATATTACTTTGCGGTCAAAGATTGTTCTATAATTTTATTAAATATTAATACATATTTTTTTATAGATGGTGTGCGAGTGCGGTTTAAAACATTATGCATGTGAAATATACAACGAAGTCTGTGATAAAGCATATTCTGGAAAATATTTCGTTTTGTATGTTCTTACAATTTTTTATCGACCCGGATAAAAGTCGGAACAATATGTATGATATACCAGAGATTTATATATAACAAAAAAGGCATTACTGTCACGTTTACCGTTTACAATTCCCTCGTTATTTGGTCATTAAATAAATTTGCAAATGACCAGAATTAAAAGAATTTATATTCGTCACTGCTATATATAATTTATTGGGTTGATATCCTTTGCATTTTTAAAATTATTGGACAGCAAGCTTGCTAAATCTACTCGGCATTTCATGGTTCATTAGGGTATACAAAATACTCTAATTTGCTTTAATATGTTATCAGATATATAAAAATCAGTGGTCTATATACACAGTTCAAGAATATGATAAAGAATTATAAAGTTGAGACAAAGGAAACAATGTTTCTATTACCGTTTCCATTGTAGATTCTATCTAACGATCATCATTCCTGGCAGAAAGGGACAGGATTTGAAATGAGAGTGCAGCGAGACAGATAATGTAGAGCGAACACTCTAGTCCGTGTCTTTAAGAATTTCGCTACCTCATCGCTTCTTCACTGATGCTTTATTTATCGATCACAAGAAAATCCCTCAGCGGGATTTGAAATCAAAGACAGTGAGACATTTAATCTGATGCTCTAGCTTCAAGTAAAAAAATATTGAAACTTGTTTACATCTACTTTTCTCCCGTCTATTGTTAAGTAAGTTACGAAATACAAACATTAGTTCCTTGAGAATTTCAATAGAGAAAAAAGTTGAATTATTTCTTGCTAATCTGAATTCTACAACGAGCAAGATTTATTCCAAGAAATACATATCCACGGTGTTAATGTAGCAAGGGTAAACACGAAAATCTAATTAGTTTCAAAAAAGTTTGTAGCCAGAATCGACCAAATCAACTTTTGATAACCAAATACACATTTCTAATTAAGTTTCAATTTTTTGTTGTTGTTTTTTTTTTACTGGCAGGAAGACGTGAAAAAATAAAGCTTAATTTTAATGATCAATACTAAGTTGTCAACCTATATATCTCGTTTCAGAAATTCAAGAGAAATGTTTAAACGTGCTCTAAAAAAAATAAATTCCTACCATTTTTTTTTGCTACGCTTAAAAAGATATTTTTTTCTCCTAATAAAATGTATCGATCACCAAATGCAATTTGATAGCACAAAGGTATGTTTTTTTTTTAAATTTAGTTTGGTGTCTTCTAGGTTTTTATGGTGTTATTACTTGTTCATTCCATATGTGTTAAAATTGAAATTCTGCGTTTGAAAATATTCAGAGAATCATTGAAACTGATATAGGAGAGAGAACCAGTGAGAAGAATTCCAAAAGTGATATGGACTGTGTAATAAATATCCAGAATTATAACGCAATACACTTCAGTAGAATAAAAAAAAAAACGAAACGAAACAAACACAAAATGTTTATACGCATATGTTTATACGCATACATATGCTTATACGCATATATGCCCTACAGTCTATCACTAGCAAACATGACAACCTTTTTAGTTTTTCAACCATCATTGTTCCAGGCATCCATTTTAATATGTGTGTGTACATAGATATGTTTTGCTAGGATTTCTTTTTTTATTATTTTAGTTTAGCGTTGCTAGATTTTACATGTTACTATGGATACTGTCTTTTGGTGCCATGTGATTTTCAATGAATAAAAGCACACTCTCTTAAAAAAAAAACAGACACAGCAAGGTGTGTGAGAGTCGTAATCCCTTTAGTGACTGGACAAAAGTTGCTTGTGAGTGAAATAATATATTCTTCTCCGAACATAAGATAGACGGATTTGTGAGGCATGTATTCTTTAAAGAGACGGAACTCCACTTCTTGGTTAGCAAATCATTTGGACAAATATATATATAATCTAATCTGCTATGGTAACGAAACGATAAGATTATAATTACTTCTACTTTTTACCTAAATTATAGTTCAACCGCTGTCGGATGTTTAAACTACATTGTTAAGAAATATAGGTGAATACGAAGATGAGTATCTATACGCATATGCAAAACAATTTATATATGTTTACCTGCAGAATGAATGCTCATTTACATGTGCCTCGGATCACTATATATTACACTTTATTAGCATCTTGCAATGAAATATCGGCCACATTGCATCGATGTTGCAAAATAGATTTTATTGATTTGTATTAATAAATATATATATATATATATTTGCGCGCCCGTGGCGTGCGTGCGTGCGTGTGTGCGTGTAAGTATAAGCTCGCGCACACAAATATCTATAATATATATGTGTCTGTTTATGCATAAGTCTTAATGATAATAACATGGTTCGCATGTTCTCCAAAATTAATTATACAGTGTTAAACGGGAATATATACTATTGATGTATTACATGTGTAAACAGAGGGCGTTTAAGGAATTTAAAGGCAAAAATATTTCATATGAATTTATACAACTTCATTATGTTATAGGATATGTCGTATCGCATTGTAAATTCCGGATTGTATTTGGGCATCCGATCTGAGTTCAATACCAATCAACTTCAATACAGAACTCTTTCAAAGAATTCCTATCAATCGATACAAATTCTGCCCACACAAACATTCCTTCGGTTTCTAATCTATTTCAGCAGAATTCTTGTTTGCAGTAGGCGTTATTCGTTATTCGGAGTGGTGTGTACAGAACTGTACTATTAATTCATCTTGGCTTCAGTTTTGTGCATAATTAAGAAAAATATGTATTACACACATGATCAATATGTTTCCTTGATCTATATAGTATTCATTAGACTGATTCATGATTCTATGTAATTATAGCTTTCCCTTTGATGTTGTGTTTGGATCATCCAAGCAAAGCGGAACGTGCTAGTTTTCGCTTAGTCGGGAGTCGGGGACAAAGAACAATATATAGTCGTCTTTAAAAATTGTTGTGGAAATAAATGAATAGACGAACAAGCTAATCAATGTAACAATCAATTATGAAATAACAAAGAACTTTTACCCTAAGCTAGTAAGCACTTGAGAAGGAAGAATAGATGCCACTATTTCTAGGACATAAAGGCGGATGAAAGAGGAGCACTTACCTTGTCGATACGGTTACAAAATTCATGCTCGAACTAACAACGTTTTTCATAGGGCTTATAGATTTTCATCACCGGTTCAATATAGCTTCATGCTTCCGGCACTGAGTATGCAACCATTATATTTTTGTTATTAAAATCGTTATTATTATTGTTATTATTTGGGTGGTCGATTGGCAGTATCGGTAGAGTATCGGACACCAAGCTTCGCGGCATAGAATTACATCTTTTTACGTTCTGAATTCAAATCCTGCCGTAGTTAACTTTGTCTTTCATTCTTACATGGTCGACAATATATAGTACCATTAACATACTGGGATCGATTTAATCGAATTTCTCCCTTCACACTCGAAAGAATTGTTGGCCTTGTGCCAAAATCACAAGTAATAATTATCATTTTTGGATTTCATATTAGTGAAATATGCAGCATTAGAATGTTGGGTTCGTATCGGACCGTCCACAGCACCTATGGGTCTTAGGGTTGTATTTGATTCAGCCACTGGACGCTAGGTATATTTATTTCCCAGCAACATACAGGAAGTAATTCTAAATTTCTTTTATATATGTATAACCTCTTGCTGTCTTTGATACCACAAATAAGGAAACACCTTACTTAATAGCTGCTCTATTAGCTTTTATGTTTGTCTATTAGAAGTGGGATATGCTACATCACGGTTGTGTTGTTTTTTCTCTAAGACCTCTACTGGATTATAAGTTCCATGAGAGGTGTATCGGTTTATACTTATCCTGAGACCTGTACTTCTTTATTAGAGCGGGTTAACATTTCAGAGTACGAAAACCCGAAGTCTAACTAGAAGTTAAACAACAACCACATCAACAACAATGTCAAATATGATGTGTCTAAATATTATCATAATCGCAATATCAACCGCAAGGCCAAAACATTTATAACACAATAACAATAAATGTGATAATAGTGATAATAAGAACAGAATCAACGATGATAATAATAGTAATAATACTATTTATAATAAAAATAACAATAATGAGTTCCGACGAATTGGTTCAGCTCCCAAAATTAATTACATTATATCGGTAGATTCGACAAGTTTGTAATAATAAGGTGTGAAGTTTAACACACACACACACACACACATATCTATATACGGGCAAGTATATCTATAAAGTATATATATATAATTTATTTATATATATATATATATATATATATATATATATGTATCTGTATATATTTATAGATATATATATGTGTGGGTGTAAATATATTTGTATATAAACAATTATATATATATATATATATAAGCACGTACTAATACCTATGTGTGAGGTCCATGTATACGTCTATGTGGGTATGTACTAGCTATATATGTATCAATATATCTATAGGCAAAGTAATTTTTTCTATATTTTTTCTGTTTATTTAATTTCTTTTCCGTATTTCTTGTGTTTTTGTATTTCATATATAGTTTTTCTCCTCCTATCAATTGGTGACACATGATTAATAACTGTTGCACACACAGATAAATCGCCCCAGAATTATCTGGCAACTTCACCGAGATGAGAATAATGATAATGACAATGAAGCGAAAGATAAATACAAAAATGTTGGTTGGTGTATATGTTAGCATTAGCGTGAGACTATAGGGATAATGGCAGCTCAAGAGACGGGTGCCTAGATTTAGTTTGAATACATATATGGATTTCAGTCGCTTTTAAAGAGGAATATTCAGCACTGTGACAGGTTACTGTATCTAGCTGCTGTAATATGTAAAATATTTAATATTTCTGAAATACTCGTACATAATACTGAACGTGAATCAACATGAACGATGAATGAAAGGGTTGTATATTTAAAATAGATAGACATATATATAGATAGAGTAAATATACACACATTGAATTAGAATATAATAAAAGTGTATAATTCCTCCACTAATATTTTACAAACTAATTACAACAATTGTAAAAATAATAATTTTCATAATGATAATACTAAAATAATTAATATATGAAATACATGCAGACATTTAAGTATTATCCTAAAGAGCTGTATAAACCTTCACCTAGTCATAATAGAGTTTATGTTATTACGTTATTAGTGTTTGCTTTTCATTTAAAGATTTATCAGTTTTAGGGTAAGTTGTGTGCATGCGTTCATGCATATGTTTATATGCTGTGAATGCATGTATGGTGTTATAGAGGAGTTGTTTGACTAGATGCTATATATTTTGGTCGATGTATACGATTGTGTAGTTGGCTTGTTCGCTTAATCAATACAGCAGAAAACAAATAAACAAATATAACATTATAGGGCTTTATTGTTCGTCCGATCAGATCAATGTTTTACATGCATACATTACATTACATTAGAAGTGAAGTGGATAGTCGAATCGATTGATTTCCGGACGGAAAGACATGCAGTATTTAGTTAAGTCCTTTTATACTGTGAGTTAAAAGGACGCTGCGTTCGACCCTACGTTATCACTAGCCTGGCGTGTAGAACATAAATACTCCGTTGTTCATTACTGGGCTGGGTTAAACCGACTACACTCCTCTCCATACACACATATTACACACACACACACACATATATATATATATATATATATATATATATATATATATATACGTATTTATGTATGTATACATAGGTATACATTCAGACGTATACATACATAATATATTGATATATATTTGCACTTAGGTGTTTTGAAATTACTTGTGCTTGATGCAAAACTAAGTTTATTGCAATCAAAATTGCTGAGATAACAGAGAAAACGTCAGACTGAATTCATATCGCGGACAACTTTGTCCTTTTATTCCTGGTAGTCGATAGAATATATTACTAGTGCCAGGGCGCTATATTGACAAATGTTAGATTGTTGAAAGTAAATGATACATCTCTGCGGTGTTTAAACAGGCTCTGTGCTACCGAATTGCAAATCACACTTTTCTCTGGCATGATTTGAACTCGGCACATGGCATCAGTAATGCAACCCCCAAAGAAGCATTGTTTTCTTTGCTCGATCAAAGAATTGGCCCCATTCCTTTCGTTTTTGGCAATCAAAAACATAGATTTCTCATTGCAACTGGATTTTGAACTAGGATTGTATGTATTTTTCCTATATTATTGGAAGAAAGTGTGATATATTATAAGCTTAGACAACAATATTCTACGTAGTTTTATTATCAAAACCGAAGAAGTTGCTGCATTACAGAATTATGATATATTCTGTATGGTCTGGAAGATATCCAGAACGCTCATATATCAATGTGGACGTAAATAATATTAGATAATGCGGTCTACTTCTTCTATAGTAGCATCGAAGTCTTAATCACCATGGATTTTACATATGAGATAAAATGTGATCTTTATGCGACACATTGTGTTACTGCATCAGGTAATATATACAATATGTATTCTATCGAAGCAGCGAACAAAAGATTTCAGATGACATAAACAAGAGTAATATCATTTAAAAATTACAATAGTTTATAAAACTTATAAAACATACTAATGCAAACTACATATGTCCAATATGCTGGTTTGTACAACGTGTCTATTATATGTATATACGCATATCTATACACCCAAACTATAATCACCATATCCATGGACATATACACATTATATTCAGGTATATATTCCCAGAAATAGTATATTTATGGACATATATGATAATTAAATATATAACATGTAAGATTTAGAATAAAATATATTTTAACAATATGTTTAATTTTGCAGAAGGCTAGTATAAAGAAGACATACACAATCTCTCTCTCTTTCATTATCTGTATATATATATATATATATATATATATATATATATATATATATATATATATATATATGTGTGTGTGTGTGTGTGTGTATGTATTCATATATATACATATGTATGTATACATATATATACATAAGTATAAATAAATATATAGATACATATACATATGTATCCATACACATACATACACATATACGTATAAATGCATGTATGTATGCATACCATTAAAATAAACACTGTTTAAATAACATTTTACATTCTTGCACGGTTTAGATGAGCTGTTGTGTTATTCGGCTTGACAGCTTCAGTGACCACATGGT
>OZ024751.1:38259025-38261525 GCA_964016885.1 Eledone cirrhosa
CTATCATAACCAATATCATTATAACCGTTAGTAACATTTGGACAATTTTCCCCCCAACACACACATATATACATATACACATACACATACACATTTAGTGAAGTGCATAGCTTAGTGGTGAGAGCATTGGGCTTGCAATTGAGAGGTTGTGAGTTCGGTTCTCGGACCGGGTGAAGCGTTGTGTCCTTGAGCAAGACACTTTATTTTCATGTTGCTCCAGTTTATTCACCTGTAGAAATGAGTTGCGACGTCACTGGTGCCAAGCTGTATCGGTCATTGCCATTCCATTGGACAACACTGGTGGCGTGGAGAAGGAAGACTGGCATGCATGAACGATTGCTGGTCTTCCTCAAACCTTGCCCAAGCAAACTTTCTAGGTGCCAAACCATGGTCATCCCTGACCGAGTGAGGCCAAAGCAAACATATACACATACTTATACACATACATATAAGCACGAGGGCTTGTGTAAATGTTCATAAGCTGACTATGAAGGAAAAAAAGTAGGGCTGTGAAATCTTGCATACATTGATTTCCATTCTTAATAACTGCATTGTTTCTTTCTAGGGACTATGTTGAAAAATAAACCTCATCTTGTCATTCTATGAGAGTATCTTAATCAATCTATATACTTTACAACCCCAAATACAGAGAAGTTATTTTGACATAGATTAGATTTGACACAGAGCAGAGAGCCAAAACTAATATCCGGAAAGTTTTTAACAGATACTGTAGAAACACGAGTAATTTGCAGCCTTAAATAGAAACATATTTACAGCTCAAGTATAAACAAAAAATAACATTTGTGTCCATTTATCTCCTCAGATCTTTTCTTTGTAAAATATTCATAGAAGAAGCTTACTTGCTGCTAATGAAATGCTTCAGTTACCGAAATGTTTATACATTTGTAAATGTATGGCATCAGATATTTAAGCGTATGAATACATATATGGTGTAGCTCATATTTAAGATATATAAATACATACACATATTATATGTATATATATATATATATATATATATATATATATATAGTAATATCTATGTATGTAAGGACGTTTGCATGAATGGATGTATCTATATCTCTGTTTGCATGAATGGATGTCTATATCTCTGATTCTAAGTATGTATGTATGTATGCAAGCACGTCTATATGTTTGTATGTACGTATACACGTGTAAATCTATTTCTTAATCACCAAACACTCGTATGCGTTATTATTTTTTGTTTCTTTTCAAATAAGAAAAGCAAGGATGCAAATATTGCATTGATAAAAGATGCAGGCTACATTCGTTACATAACACAGCAAATGAAAATTACATGCCACCAGACTTAGAGCTAAAAAAATATTTTGTACATTCTATATTCGTAAATGAGAAACGATATGAAAATATAAAAACAAAACCACCAGTACAGAACATGCTGAAATTATTTGAATAAATCCAAATATGATGTTGAGCTGAACACATTTACTTAAACTAGAGTTAATATCATTATCATCATTCTTTTACCTTCATTTGAATGGAAAACTGTAATTTTGTACTTACTAAAGAAAGTATCTTTATTTGGAATTAGTGTAATTTTGGTATCGTGTGTTTAGATATCTATAGCATATATTCTGATGGCCATGCTGTTCTATTTGTTTCAGCGGGTTAAATATAATAGGGTACAATCATAGAGGTGGTTTGGTCGGATTGCTAGAATGTCTGGTGAAATGATTTCATATATTTTTTGCAGTTCTACTTTCTCAGATCAAATAACGCCGAGGTCAACTTTGCCTTTCAGCCTTCCGAAGTCGATTGAATCCAATTCGCTGTCGGATGAAAATGTTTCCCAAAATATATTCCAGCCCACCACTGCCATATGCTAGCTCTAACCCTCTTCCCGCACGCATTGACATCATAGTTCAGTTGTTATTTGTAAAGCCGATGACTCGTAAGTAATGCCATGCAGTATCTCTTTAGGATATACTTATGACGGTGAACGTAGCTAGGTACATAAATAAGAGATCGGTTTACTTATTGTGGAGCGCTATATGATCGCAAATGTGAGTGAGAGCGTGTGAGTTTATGAGAACGCAGGAATATACGTACAATATTAACTATACTTATACATGTGCATATACATTTACACATGTATTTAAGCATACACATAAACAGCCATTAATTCTCAGAAAATCCCAGCATTGTACGCCTACATTAACACTAATATTTCCAGGACCTGAGGGCCAGAGGTTACCTCTATACAGACAGACACAAATGCACAGACACAATTAACACAATGCAATCATTATCTCCCTTTTGAAAATATTTATTTCTCAACTACATTCTCACTCACACGTCTCCAGGTTGAGTGACTAATAAAAACATCTGCTTTCTTCAGTAAATAACAGTTTTCGTTTTATCCTTACGCTCGCCTATATATTTTGTTTCATATATCTTCTGATGAACAACTAACGCTCAAAATGTTAATGCACATTTCCTACCAGATGAAGTGTTAGAA
>OZ024751.1:38266525-38274025 GCA_964016885.1 Eledone cirrhosa
CACAGTCACCCAAACACGAACACACATCAACCACTATACACACACGCAAACGCAGAGAAAAAGACAAAAATAAATAAATAAATAAATAAACAGATTAAATAAAGATAGCGTAGACATACAATACCACAGGAGGAAACATAATAGCACCACTGACGATGTTGCAGGTGTGCAACGAAAGAACTTTGTTAGACTATATATATTTGTGTTTGTGTCTATATTATATCTGTTTTTGACCGAATAAATTAAATGATATAACAGATACAGAAGCGAAAACTAACCAAACAGTGAGTGTGTTCTGTTATTAATTCTGGCAATATTATTACAACAATATGACCCCCCCCCCCATGTATAACTATATATATATATATATATATATATACTCCAGTCCAATAAACTGTTGAGTGCTACTTATCCGATATTTGCATTCCTTTATTGTGCTACAATAAAACTCACCTCATACACATACACATACATATATATATATATTGTTGGATAATAAATTTAACGGACAAAAATCTGTTCCATGTAGATAGGTCAGGTCTATAAGTTGACCATATTTTGTTACTCCCTTCACAGCGTTTGGTGAAACTATTTCTGGACAAGTAGAATATGAACGATATATACTATATATGTTGAGCATTAGACTTTATTACTATTACTATTGTGTTAACAAACACTAGACCACAATTGGAAAGATTAATGCTACCACAGATTTATAATATATTTAGAAATATATACGTCGCAATTATAAATACCTCATTTACAAAACCATATTAGACAAGCCACGGGAGAGAACTCACAGATTGTTCTGTAATGTTTTAATCGTTTCATTTATTTTCTGTACAAGATTGGATTGCTTTGTTGCGCTAAATTCCAAAGAAATTATGAATACACAGATATTCTTAAAATTCCTGGAATCCGTTGAACGAAAATATATTTAATTAATACAATAGACGAGAAAGATAAAATCACATAAACAATAAATTATTATTATTAATATCGTGCTGCTACGCATAATGCTTTGCGGGGTGAAATCTTATTTTATTTATCAAACGAAATTTCAAGCCCATCATTCGTTGATATATAATGATAATGAAGAAGTTGTAAGAAGTTCATGAAAGATGTCAAAGTATCTTCTATTGATAATGTCAAAACTAAATAATTAATTAATTTAACAATATCTTATTAGTCGTTGATCTAATTAATGTGACAGATAGTCCGACGTGACACATAGCTACAAACATTTATCACTGTGGAAATGAATATATATATATATATATATGTGTGTGCGTGCGTGCGTGCGTGTGTGTGGTGTGTGCGCGTGTGTGTGTGTGCGAGTGAATGTATATATGTATATATATATATATATATATAAATGTGCGCGAGCTTGTGTGTGTGTGTGTGCGCGAGTGAATGAATAAGGTATACGATGCTGACGATAGCTAATAAGCTTGAAACTAATACATCGTTCCTGTGTCAGTGTTGAACAAAAGGGCGATGATGGTTGCCTGAACAATGTACGGCGTAATTCGGACTGCTTGTTTGTTTACAAACAAACAAACCGAACATTATAATAAATGTTCTGTAAACCCATACGTACATATATATGTGCATGTATGTATATATATATATATATATGTGCATGTATGTATATATATACACACACTACTGTACGTCTGTATACATATACGTATGTACGTATACATACATACTTACATTTAAGTATCACCCGTACTAAGAGTGAGAAATGAAATTTCGTTTGATTCTTTTCCATTTATATATATATATATATATATAATGTATAAAAATCAATACAATATAATTACCTCATTACCAGAGGTTTCCCGAATGAGGCGAATACGAAAGAAACGTCTTCATTCGTTCGGACGAATGAAGACGTTCGAACGAATGAAGACGTTTCTTTCGTATTCGACTCATTCGGGAAACCTCTGGTAATGAGGTAATTATATTGTATTGATTTTTATACATTAAATTTTGCTCTGATACTTACATAGAGCACTCTTCACTTCTATGACCTTTTCTGTTTCCAACGGAAATTTCAATACATATATATATATATATATATATATAGTTATGCAGTAACGCATAACTATTAAGCTCTGTTACCTATATAAAGCACTCTTTTTTCCTGGACTTTTCCGACGGAATTACTTCATTTATATATATATATATATATATATATATATATATATATATATATATATATAGGTTAAATACGAGTAAGTGCCGGTCTAGTACAATTTACAAAACTAAGGCAAATCTAATGTAAAATGTTAATTAAATTACGATTTTAGACAATTATCTACAGATAGACGGGGACGTAGGACCTCAGTTGAGGGGATCGGACTTACAACAAGGGTTTCAAATGTCCAAACAACCCCAGAAAAAGTGCTTATGAAATTAACGTGATGTAAATTATTCAGATACATATCATTCGATGTGGCGTCTAGGGCTGTTTTAAAATCTCTCTCTCTCTCTCTCTCTCTCTCTCTCTCTCTCTCTCTCTCTCTCTATATATATATATATATATATATATTATATATATATATATATATAGAGAGCATAACTCGGCTGTAGTAGCACCGTGGAAACATTTGTAAGCACACGGAATAAATTACCTTTTTATGATGTCTACCTGTTATTATTCATTCTTTATATGGCGGTGGATTGGCAGTATCGGTAGAGGTTCGGACGCCATGCTTTGACGCATAGAGTTACGGCCCTTGCCATTCTGAGTTCAAATCCCGCCGAGGTTAACTTTGCCTTTCATCCTTACGGGGTCGATAAAATAAAGTACCAGTAATGTACTGGGTAATTTTCTGGCCTTGTGCCAATAGTAGAAACAATTATTCATTCTTTATATATATATATATAAATATATATATATATATATATTTATATATATAAATATATATATATATATATAGATATATTTCTTTATTTAAATATATATATATATATAGATAGATAGATAGATAGATAGATAGATACACGAAGGACGATTTAGCAAGGAATTTGTCAACGCAGTTCTATAATAGATTTCAGTTGGCTTAATGTAGTACGCAGATAGAATAAATCTGTGACCAATTGCTAAGCGAATTCCTTTACACAGCTACCTGTCACTCTACGTATTATTTGGTTCGATCACTTCCCGGCGGAATGAAATGAAATTGCTGTTGAAGGAGTCGAACCCATATCAACACCCCCCAACTGAGTGCTAGCTGGCGGCCCCATCGTGCACGAGGTTTGTCTCGAATATTGATATATTTTGCGTCTAGTATTGTATAAATTGTGATTAAAATTAATATTATGCGTCTATAGTTTACTATCTTGGGACTAATATCAATATGATTCATGCATATTTTAGTAACGTGACAAAAAATTAATATGATACCACTATATATATATAATAGCATTGTGTGACCAATAGCAATATAATACCTAGATTGAGCGTTCGTTTTTTTATCTACTACTATTTTAATATTATTATTATTAATACTACTATTACAGTGGGGTAGGCAATCCATTTGATTAATCATTTTAATGTTGTTTTTTTTTTCTTGTATCAATCACTATTTTCATCGGGCACTTAATCAACTTTTTGTTTTCTATTTCATATTTATTTTCCAAGGTGTATAGGGCAGTGTAATTCTCTCGGAAAATAATGAAATTGATAGTTAAGTGAGATTTCTGATGTGGCTGGTGTGTAGGTTATATTTATTTAGTAGGTTGACATAATTGTATCTATGTTTGAGAGGATTGCATCTGAAAGTAGGTGTGAGTGGTGATGCATTTCGGGCAAGATTCAGGGTGACACATGATGGTGATGGTTAGATGAGAGTAAAGGTTTCATAATTGGTTGTAATCATTATTTTTGTTGCTGGTGCTGATGGTTTTGGGGGGATATAAGACAGCCGCCTAAAAATATCTAATTGCGATTTATGTAGCGAACATATATGTTGGTGAGTCTTGTGATACGATGAGGCGCTGAAAGATGACTGTGTAATATTTAGGCCATATATATATATATATATATATATATATATATATAAACAAACCACATGTGGTTTAGAATATGGTGACGATCGGAATTTGAAAATTGAATTGAGTTAGAATATAGAGTGCGTGTGTGGTGGTGGTGGTGGTAGTGAAAATACACAAGGGGCTCATTCTCTTTGAAGTGTATTCATATAAATATAATCTTCGTGTCTGAATACGGAAATTAGTGGAGGTGGGGTTAAACAACTTCAATCACACGTCAATGCCCTCTCAATTTCATGCCCGAAATATTCTTGAAAGGGACCACATCAGTTGTGAAAAATATATCACATGTCAGTTATTGTATGTATTGATATTCTTTAGATTAGGTGACCAGATCGATCATGTAGACCTGGTTCAATAGAGCCGAGTCATTTCAAGCTGGGCCGGATTTAGACCTTGGGGAGCCCGGGTCACTTCATGTTTTGGGGGGCTGGGGGGCACTCATACACACACACACACACACTCACACACGATTGTATGAAAAGTTATAGATACAGTTATTAATGGAAAAATAATCTAACCCTCCTAGAAGTAAAACGGCCAACAGAGGGCACAAATAAATTGCTCCAGCTGCTGCTGGTGGGCCAGCAATTCTCCCCTTTGCTCCAAATTAAATCCTACTCTGATGACAAGATTTATAATAAAACAATTTTCAAAGAGCATATACTTTAGTTACTCAGGACGCCGAATGCTTAGGAGGATACACTGCATCTAGCTGATACTATCTAAGCCTAGCATCGACACCTTCACTATTTGAAAATGAAATATCTTGGCCATAGACACAACTTATTGATAGGGAACGGTTTATTTTGATTAACTCTTCGGGTTAATGAATCCTTCATCCAAGCTTATTGTATTCCAAGCTAATATGTTCATTTATTTCCTTTCAAAAAAGTCTCCAATTTCCCTCCCAAACAATTAGACATTTCAAAACAAGACAGTGTGACATAATCAATAAATATATATTGAACATATATTAAATCAATATTAATTACTCAGCAGGCCTCTACATTAAACCAGAAACTAAAGGCATTGTTTCCTAACGAACACAAAAATTCTATTTTTCTGATCTATGTTCTGATAAATTATTTTATTTTTTAATTAATTTTAACACTCAGTATCTCTCATGTCTTTAGGTGTGTATACGTGTGTGTATGTGTATGTGTGTGTGTTTGAGAGAGAGAGAGATATATGGAGTGAGAGAGAGAGAGAGAGAGAGAGAGAGAGAGAGAGAGAGAGAGAGAGAGAGAGAGAGTATGTGCGTGTCCCTACGTGTGTATACTTGAATCTACCACATCACACCACCGTTATTCCGAGTTTCACGCTTGACAATTCATCATAAACGATTGATAGATCACCAAGCGTTAAGCCCGAAGTAACAATTTAGCTTCTGCTAAATGAATAATTAAAACTTACTTCATATGTATGTGTATTTGTGTGTGTTTGTGTGTGTGTGTGTGTATTTGTGTGTTTTTGTGTGTGTGTGTGTGTTTTGTGTGTGTGTGTGTGTGTGTGTGTGTGTGTGTGTGTGTGTGTGTGTGTGTGTGCGTGCGCGCGTGTGTGTGTATTTGTGTGTGTGTGTGCGTGTGGATTATTGCGTCTTTTCATTTAGTACACTGGAGTGAGAAAAATATATAGTTAGGGATATATAGTGAGGGATATATATATATATATATATATATATATATAGTGAGAGAGATATAGTGAGGGATATATATATATATATATATATATATATATAGTGAGAGAGCGAGATAGTGAGAGAGATATTGTGAGAAGGGGAGAAAGACAGAGGGTGAAGAAAGAGAAAATGACAATGAGGAATAATTCCGGGGATTTCTTTGGCTTCGCACACATTCCCCAGAGATGCCTTCCAGAGGATTCAATCGGAAGCAACAGACACCACATGATCTCTCCCCCTAAATCCTCGAGCGAAACCAACCGAGGTTAAGGATGTTATCCAACCACCTTACCTGTGGTCCACCTCTCGGATTGCTGTCATTATTTTAAACTGCTTCATCAAGTAAATATATCTACACTAACCTCACAAATATAACCACTACGAATATAATAGTAGTTACGTTCAATTGAAATCAGACTTTGCTGAGTACATATAATATAAAAAGTGGCACATGTTGCCTCATTACATAACAACGACCTGGGTTCAAATCCTGCCCAGGGTAGCTTTGCCTTAAATCCTTATGGTGTCGGAAAAATAAGGTACCAGTAATGCACTGGTGTTGATTAAATTGACTTTCCCCCTCGCCCAAAATTATTGGACTTGTGCCTAAATCAAATACCGTTATTATGAAAGCAGGTAATGTTAAAAAGGACAACACATATTTAACACAGAAGTTTATATATTTTCAACATCAATTATTAAGATAATGTGTACCCTAACCCAAACCCAATAATAACACTATATTTACCGGTAAAATAAGCTTAAACAGCATGGTTGTCTATTGTACTGGAACTGCCAAAGTACACTATTCGTGCACTTTTACATGACGCTTGTAGGAAATCTAACTAGATGTCTTATAACGACTCTACATCAAAGGTTATTAATGTGTTGTGTCACACCCCCTTCACGACCACGTAATACACTCAGCGTCCTCCCTCCGATAATATATAAAGAAAGAATTTATAGACTCATTATATTGAATGTTATCTATACTATCGAGTGAAAATAGCGGCCGTTGCAGTCCCGCAGTCAATATACACGAGTCACCACTGTTCTGCTCTATATGAACAAAACTATGGAGATTTAAATTACTCAGTAAAACAAACATCTTGAAATAGATTTTTTAACAGCTACATTCTACACGTCCATATTAATATTAGTTGTGAATTTATAGTAATTTAATGATAATTGTTTCTACTATTGGCACAAGGCCAGCAATTACCCCAGTGCTTTACTGGTACTTTATTTTATATACCTCGTGAGGATGAAAAGCAAAGTTAATCTCGGCGGAATTTGAACTCAGAACGTAAAGGGTCATAACTCTATGCTGTAAATCATGGTGTCTGACGCTCTACCGATACTGCCAATTCACCGCCCATATAAACAATTTAATGATAATAAATTGCCATAAGGAAACAATTTAATTTTTCATGTTCAGAAATACCTTTGTTTAACCGGTTTCAAATCTTAGAACATTTAGTTTAGTAAAATATATTCGAAACATATCTACATAACGGATGAAGTGGTATATATATTATATATATATATATATATATATATATATATGAAACAGTATGACCCCGACGGCAGATCTCAATCCGTTTCGACGGCTATTTCTGGACTCAGAGGGTGAAAGAAAGAGAAAATCACAAGAGTCCAGAAATAGCCGTCGAAACGGCTTGAGCTCTGCCGTCGGGGTCATACTTTTCCTATTTCCCACTCTACTACCCTAAGTATTGAGTACTCTGGTGCGTTAT
>OZ024751.1:38279025-38281525 GCA_964016885.1 Eledone cirrhosa
ATTGTTTATTGCTGGGTGGTTTCAGAGAGTAGCACGTATTTAGGGTGCGTTTAGATGAGTAGCACGTATAGAGATTTTGAGCAGAGAAAACATTTGGTGAAAGACATGAATGGTACATTTATTGGCATCCACGTACACCTAGGCAGAATAATTTAGAGTAACGTTTGAGTAGAGAAAGAAAAGGTGGATTATATATGTCTGTGACAAAAGGAATATGCGTTTGACAGGTTAATAAATGGTTCGTGGTGTCTTTGCTGCATTGGAGATTAGAAACAGTAATGAAGAAGACTAAAAATAGTATCTTTGATTTAGTAATGTTGTTTCTTTACATCGATGAGGGAAATGTGTGTCAGTATGACGTGAAGTCACCGTTTATCTAAATATATTCTTTCTCCTTTAGTTCCTTTCGCCCCTCATGGCATTTTGAAGACAACAAGGGTTGGGTTTGTTTAGTAACCTTAGATTGAGACATAAATCATGGTCAAACAGCCAGTGTCATCTGGGCCTGGGACTCGAATCACTTGTGACTATTTTCAAAGGAATATTAGATAACTCATGTTAGATAATTATATATATATATATATATATATATATAAATAGATTTCTATCATCTGGACATTTATATTGAGACATCAAAAATTTCAAACATACCTCAGATCGACTAGAGGCTGAACATAAAATATTCTACAACAGAATCATTTTATTTCCAAACGCAATACAGCCGGGAATAGAAACATTGTCATCAGCTTGATTTTGCAGAGTATTGTCACGATGAAAATATGTAAATAAATGAAAATCTTCAAAGAAAGAATATGTATGTATGTATATATATATATATATATATATATATATATATATATATATATATGTGTGTGTGTGTGTGTGTGTGAAGTTACCAACACAAACACACATGCATACATACGTATATACATACATACATATAGACATATAGACACATATATATAGACATATATATATATATATATATATATATATATATATATACGTACATATATATATATATACGTACATATATATATATATATATATACGTACATATATATATATATATATATATACGTACATATATATATATATATATATATATATATATATATAACAAATATACAATTACGTCGAAACATATTGATTTCGCGAATCGTCGGCGCGTCTATCTGAAACAATGTAATATTGTGGTGAAGAGAACAGAAAAATATAATAATGTTTATAATAAATGGGGAAAGATTGTCCAACTTAAAACGAAGAATACACGGCATAAATATGCGGCAAAGATATTCTTCATGTACTGAACCTAAAAACTAATGACAAAGTGTAGGGAGAAATGACCTTCCGAAGAAAGAATCTTAAATATAAATTAGAAACACATCTACATATAAAGACCATAAAGCGAATTATTACTTCACAAAAAAACACTCTAATGGAATATAAAATATTCATAATAATATAATATAATATGGAATCTGCTTTTGTATTCAAGCCCAAAGATATTTGTTTTTCCAATTCCATCAGTCACGCCATCATATTTCATCTTATATATGTATGTGTGTCTCTATATATATATATCCCAATGTGATACCCACAAACACTCGGTATATTTGTGGAGTAATCAATGTATATATACACATACGTATTCTTCTATCAGCCTTAGTCATGCTTCGGCATTCTAGCACCTCACCCTCTCTCAGTTTCATTATATATAAATATATATATATATATATATATATATATTTATACATATATATAGTGTACACATAAAATATATATACAATGATTAATGTGTGTATAGTTATATAAATAATACATACATACATACACATATATATACATATATATATGTATATATAAATATGTATATATGTGTATATGTACATTTTCTCATAAAATCAGATTAGAATTATGAAAGAAACTTTTAGGTTCTTACTGTTGTTTATTGTTGATATTCTTCGCTTTTGTCCATATTTCTATTCCATCATGTTTTATTCCTTTCCTTCTTAAAACAGTATTATTACATTTGAGATTCATTTTATAATGTCGCAATTATTGAACGGTACATATACTAAAACCTTTCATGTTAGGAAATGCAATTCTTAAGTGTATACATACATATATATATATATATATATATATATATATATATATATATATATATATATATATATATATATATGCGTGTGTGTGTGTGTGTGTATACCTATGTATATATATATATGTATATATATACATATATGTATGTATAATGTGTGTGGTTGTACATATTACGTACAACAGATTTATATATAGCTCCGCTCTCATACATATATATATGAATCTGTTATATTTAGATAATGCTTATACTACTATTACTACTACTACTACTACTACTACTACTAATAATAATAATAATAATAACAATAATAATAACAATGATATATATATATATATATATATATATAATGTATGTATGCATATATTTGTGTAAACATGTCGGCTTGTGCTTGTA
>OZ024751.1:38286525-38289025 GCA_964016885.1 Eledone cirrhosa
ATATATATATATATATATATATATACATATATGTATATATATATATATATATATACATATATGTATATATATATAAATATATTATTATTATTATTACAATATATATATATATATACATATATATATACATATATGTATATATTTATATATATATATTATTATTATTACAATATATATATATACATATATATATACATATATGTATATATTTATATATATATATTATTATTATTATTACAATATATATATACATATATATATATATACATATATATATACATATATATATACACATACTTATTTGGGAAAATCTAATCGTAGGCAAATAAACAATATAGTACATGTTATATGTTTGCGTGTTTTGTGTGTATTACCTATATACGTATGTATATACAGATATACATACGTATATGTGCATGAAAAACATGCATATGTACCTAAGCATATAGATACACACATGAAGGAAATATATATACTCCGAAAAAAATAATTTTAGGCAAATCAAAAGTATATTAGATAGCAATAAGAGTAATAAATATTTCGAAATTCGCAGTCTAGTGCTCTGTAACCGTAATTACATTTACATCAGAATCTTCAAACGGTAGGTATTTGCTTCAGATTCTGTAACGATATATATTTTTTCACTAATATAATTATGAATGTTTGCAAACTGCAATGTTTTTCTTTTTATTTCCGTCCATAGATCAGAAAAAAAAAAGTATTTTTTTATTATATAAAAGTGACTGCAAAACAACAACTAAAAATATTATATACTGCATACTCTATAGTATGTAATCGCCTAATTCATTAAGTATAAAAACACTTTGATAATTTTTGTTAATATGGATTTTAGCTGCGTAATTAAAATACTTCTCTTATATGAACAAACAATCGTATCGATATATATCTATCTGTATTTAGAAATAAATGTAGCATTTCATTCTTTTACGATTGTTATTCAACTAATTGTGTTTTTGATGGAATATATTTGTAATTAAATCATTATTAATTTTATTTTAAGAGTGGTGGTGTCGTAGAGCTAGTAGATCGTTGTAGAAAATGATCTATTGTGGTATTTTGTTACGACTTTCTACGTTGTGAGTTCAAATCTTGCCAACGATTTGAACTCACAATTTAGCCGTTAATGAAACAGCAATCAAGTAATTGGTTTGATGTAATCAATTTCACTCTCTTTACACCTTGTGTCTACATTGAATGCTATTATTCATGTTATCTTGAGCTGTTTAATTGGCAGAGTTCGAATCGCTATTGTAACGGTGATTTTCAGAGTGTAGAAGATAACAAGACTCCTTGCGTTTTTGCTTCCGGAGTACTGGCCACTTGTTTCAAATTCCATCGATGTCAGTTTTGCCTTGGAGTCCTTCAGGGGCGATAAATATAATTGCAACGCAGGGTAATTCATACACACCGATAAACAAGCATACAGTTAGTCTCAGTGACGCACAAAAACATGCATTCCACTGGACATAATCTGTCAGCATGTTTTACATCCGCATCCGGATCATTCGGTACACTTAATATAATTCAATCTGTTGCAAGTTTTATCGAGTTTCTTCCTCTTTGCTCTTAACTTTCCCCATTCCTCTGTCTATCTCTGAGACTCTGAAGAAATAAATGTTCAAGTTCACTGCCTTTCTCTTCCTAAATACAGCAGTAAAAAATATGGCTTATGTTAAGAACTGAAATCCCACTGATGTCGAATTTGGCTTTTCTCCATTAACATCCAAAAGAAAGCGACATCTAAGTACAGACGTAAATTCCATCGGCTACATCATGAATGAGCCCATGATAGAAACCCTAAATAATGCTATTTTAGGTGATGGATTTACAGAATCGATAAAGTGGCTGATAAAATGCCTTTTGGAGTTAATAAGGGACCATCAACTTCGGAGTTCAAATACCATTGAGGACATTTAGCATTGAAATAAATAGCAGTGAATTACGGGTTACCAATTTAGAAATTATAACACGAACCCTGAAATAGGTGGAACTACAAATGTAATGTCCATGTTGCTTAACCCAAGCCGGATAGATCAAGCTGATTTACGACATTGAGCGTTACAGTCTATATAATCCCATCACGTTTTTAAGTTAACATTATCGAATATATGTTCAAGGCTCTTTTTATAAACCTTTTCTTTTTATAAATTTGCCTAGACCAGTTTCAATCCTTTCAGTATAGACATACTCCCACATACACATATATACACACACTCAGGTCATACACACATGCATATCACACACACACACACACACACACACACACACACACACACACACACACACACACACACACACACACACACACATATATATAAATATATATATTGTTCAAATCCAGACACGATGTGGAATAATTCTAAGGATGGACGGATTAAAAAAAATCTGTTGGTTGGTTGCTTGATATTACATATTCGACAATATATTTCATATATTTCATTTTTGGCTCTTATCACCACGTTTTGCAGAGTTTTGCAAA
>OZ024751.1:38319023-38321523 GCA_964016885.1 Eledone cirrhosa
CATTTTATATAATTATAACTATATATATATATATATATAAATGCATATATACATATATATAAATGCATATATACATATATACAGCTAAAACTAAATACATATACATGTATATATATATATATATATAAATTTTAGTACAGCATAGACGAAGCTCTAGTATACGGCCAAGCTAGCGTGTATGCTTATTCGGTTTGTAGCTTTAGCACTCATATGAGGTAAGACCCCAGAGTATAACATTATGTTCAGACAGCTTAGCAAATTAGATATAGCAGTCGGCAGTCCGACCGCATCACCAGAGCAACGAAAATACAGGACCCAGGTAAAGATTTTTTACTGACCTGGACATAACGCTGAGGCTGGGTGTAAAATATACAATCCACATGGTGTTTCCACAATATTGATCGCAAAATCGCACGCAGCGACAGCGCTAAGTTTCTGCAAATCCATGATCGACAAATTTCTATTGCAGGAGTTTGCAATATAATGGTTTTTGACGACAGAACATAGGATTTACTTCTTCGAAAAGAGCACCATGTTCATCACATCACGGGGTAAATCTAAACTTGATTTAGACAGATCCAGCTGATTTCCTTTACCGTTTTCTGACCCAGGATGAGTGTTGCCTTCATCTCTTCTAAGCCAGAGACCGAGAGACAATCCATGCATTGAAAACCCCCTCATCACTGGCCCCAAAGAAGATCAAGGTCATTTCATCTGCAGTGAAGGTACTGGTCTTATGTTTTGTGGAGGCAAAGTGATTGTATTTATTGACTATCTTCAAAAGGGTCAATGTTGAAACATACACCTCCTTTGCTCACATTTCATGAGAGTATTTCGATTACCTTATGAACGTTTTAACCGACCCTCTTATAGCGGTAACAATATAGCTTAAGTTTTTATGAATGTCACGGTATCAATTTTCATATAGTTTATTATAATTAGACATATCTATAAAATCCTAACAAAATATATATTTTATAAAGAAGAAATATGTTTTAAAATATATTTATACAATTGCCATGTTTACTTAGATCTAATCCTATGACATAATGCAATAAATTTTCTTCGTATATAAATGAAATATCTATGTGTGTTCAGATTCGTTTTACAATTGAAATTCCTTAAGGAATTGTATACTGAAAGTGCACTTATATGCACTGATACAGTTTACGGCGGATAATTAATTTAATGCTTCTCTCGGGTAATGTGTATAGATAAATATATATACATATATATATATATATATATATATGCATATATTTATATATGGGGGGGGGGGGGCTGTGTGCATGAATGTATCTACGTATATTTTTGGTGTAGAGAAAAATATACTTATGTCAAATCTTTGTGCTTACTAAGCTGTTTTAGAAATATTTCATATGTTATATATGTGTATGTGTTTGTGTATGTCCATGTGTCTGTCTTTTGGTATGTATGTATTCTTTCCAAATAATTTATTTTGTTAATTAACTTAGAACATTTAATAATATATCAACTCGTAACATATCTAAATTGTGAATTAATTAATTTAGATGATGTGTCTGGAGGATATATTCTACCTCTCAATATATATATATATATATATATCATGCGATATATATTTTATTCTAAGTAAACGATTAGATAACAGAAATTATTATATCTACAATTACTTGGCAATTATGTTTCTCTTCGGGGTTATTACAATGTAAATGAAGCCAACATATTTGGCTTTCTTTGTAATTTTCTATTTATCTAAAACAATCAAATTGTTAAGCTAGGTCCTCTTACGCTTTTTACATTCCACATTTTGCGGCCAAAACAATTAAATCATGTGGTAAGATTGCTGAAACAATAAGAAATAATACTGCCTCTATCCTCGAATTTTGATTAACACACACATACACGTATATATATATATATATATATATATATATATATATATATATATATATATATATATATACAGAGAGAGAGAGAGAGAGTGAGATAGAGAGATAAGCAGGCAGATAGGGAGGCAGACGAACAGACAGATAGATAGATTGATAGATAGATAGATAGATAGATATTTAACTTGCAATGAATATACATATAAATGATTCGAAAGGGCGCGTCTCATGGTTTATTTCCGATGAGTAATCGAATATGTTCTCGACCTATAGGGAACTGAATGCTTTGATCTAAAGTGGGAATATTCAGGCAACATGTTACCGAGGCCTTACATTCCTCAAGGTCTTGAAGTTATGATAACCCGTGGATTGCGTTTAACATTTATAGAAGTGATGAGTTTGACATCAGACAATCTAACAACACTATCTATGTTTTCGACACAGCAAGACAATATATACCTATTCTCTGACCCTACTAAAACTAGCAGTCAATTCTCCCTCAAATCTCACCCCAGCATTTTATGTAGGGAAAGCCACATTGAATAACAAGCATCTCCATATAAAATCAAAACGTTCTGATCTTGGCTAAAACTCCTTGAATTAAGCTTTTACAAACCAACGTTTCCATGCCA
>OZ024751.1:38329023-38331523 GCA_964016885.1 Eledone cirrhosa
TCTCTCTCTATATGTATGTTATACACAGAGATGGATAGATAGAGAGAGAGAGAGAGAATGTGTGATGGAGATATATAGATAGATTTCTCACTTGCTCTGTGTGTATGTATGTATATATT
Source organism: Eledone cirrhosa (assembly GCA_964016885.1). Classification (NCBI taxonomy): domain Eukaryota; kingdom Metazoa; phylum Mollusca; class Cephalopoda; order Octopoda; family Eledonidae; genus Eledone; species Eledone cirrhosa. The sequence goes on from OZ024751.1 coordinate 38,329,143, forward strand.
GTTGTTTTTTGAGAGGGTCATATTACTGACGTTGTGTAGACGTGTGTATGATATCCCGTTCTCATAACATTAACGACAACAACTACCACAATATCAGCAACACAGTCAACAATAACAAAATAACAAGAGCAATAACAACAACAACAGCGATACAATTTTCTCTTGAATAAGCAGGAAATTAGGACTGGGCAAATATACATTTTTTCTGCTTACAAAATTGACACCTATGTTTCAATATCACTCAAGCAACACACCAATGGAAGCTCATTATACGTTCTTGTTGAAGTTTAACAAAACAACACAAATTCTCTCAAACCACACAGAGAGTAACAATAAATAAACAAATGAAATATATAAAATATATACATAAACAAAAATAAAATTATAATAGTGAAAGAAAACATAAAAAAGACAACGAAATGACATGAATACAAATAACGAACAGATATGGTGATCCAGAATCGTAGCTGGTAAATAAAATTAATCTCATAGATTCATACCAATCGAATTTTACGTACAGCAATTGAAAGCTTGTTCCGTTTCACATGTCATCAGGCTTTCAGAAGTATTGTTGTTGTTGTTGTTTGTACCTCCAACCTGATCCGTCAAAAGGACTAACGGCTTTTCTTTTACTTTTTCTCTCCATCCATTCATAACCTTGTTATTGTCTTATCGATTCATAATAAGCTTCACATTTATCTTATTTACTACAACCACAATACCACCCATTATGCTGCAAGCTGGTTGCATCAATGACCCTTAACAGACCGTAAGACAAAACAAACGAAATAAATCTTGTCGTTTGACAAAGACCCTGTGATGCACTTTTTTATGGATATTTTTTCTGTTTTAGTTTTTACGCAGTCTAATATATATTTTGTCGTTGGTGTTAGTATAATATTTTTTTTACCAATTTACATTTATTTATTTTTAACCTAGTTTTGTTTATATATATATGTAGCTCACAGTCCTCTCTTTATTATATCATTCCATCGCTCTATTTTACTATACGATTGTGCAAATCAGCTCTATATATTCCTTCATCATGACACGTTTCTCAATAAGGGAAAAGAAAAGATTAAACACAAAAAATAAACTCAAAACAGAAACAAACATAATACATAAAAGAAAAGGGACACAGAAAATATAACAAAGGCTAAATAAGATACTTGTACAAAGTAAAAATTCTATTAGAATTTCCAACTATTTTTAGAATACCCATCACTTCTTTATATTCCAGTTCTTTAGATTGCTTGTTTGCTTACTTCCCAGCAATCTTTTCAGGGAGATTGAAGCAAAGGAAAGAAAACTGCCTAGGAAAATACAATAGCTTGTTTTCCTATATATCAGCTAAGAAATAAGAGAGAATTACAAAAAGACAAGTATAATTACACAACAGAGTTTATCTCCATAATATAATTGAATTGTTGTTCTTCCAATTGTTAGAGTCAGAGCCAGTAACCTTCCTACAACGCATGAATGCTTATATCTACCTTGCTTACTACTAACATTATTATTATTGATATTTAAAAAAATGTTATTGTTGTTGAAATTGTTGTTGTTATTATTCCGTTACAACAGACTGGTTTTATGCCGGTTATTATATTCAGAGAGCGTGTCATAAGAAATGACAATGGGTCCCTCGGATTTTCTTTCCTAGGAGCAGAGATGAGAAAGATAGCAATTATCCAATATTGTCAGAGTATTCTCGACAATATGAAGTCCTATGTTACTGTCATGCTTGTCGTGGGACTTTACCATACATGTCTCAATATACGTGTATAATGCTGCTATTTTGTTTCCTATCATTTCTGTGTCATCCAAATATTTTCTGATAAACCTTCGCCATAGTATCCCCCCAGCCACTGCTGTTGTAGCAGTCATGAAAAAAAAAAGCCATTTAGAGAGAAGTAAGAAGATGTTCTTGACTAAAACTATTTATTCAAAATGATAAAAAATGACGATTCATCTATTTGATGGGACTTCAATAATCACAGGTTTGCTCAGTTACAGAAAATATGGGGGTTACAAAACAGCTACAATAGCAGCAACAACATTACCAACAACAATCGCCACTGTTTCACAACCACATGAGTTCAAATTCAGTTCTATATCATGGAAAATTGTGCAAGCATTATTCACTATAAATCTCAGGTTCACACATTCACAGTTAGTGTAAATTAGTAGACAGAAACCGTTGAACACCTTCGTGTGTGTGTATGTATATATATATATATATATATATATATATATATATATTGTTATACTTTGGGAGGGTCATGTTGCCAATAAGAAACACACGCACCAGTTGCTTTCACTTCAATTTAGTTTATTATATATTTATAAATTTACAAATTTATAAATTTCTGGTTGGTTGGTTG
>OZ024751.1:38339023-38349023 GCA_964016885.1 Eledone cirrhosa
TAAAATAGTCAATATATATATATATTTATATTAATCAAAGGTACTTAAGAAAAGTTTCGCTTTCTCACCATGACAGCTATTAACGTCTAACGTACTTTAAACTGTTGTCACACAAATCATTCAATATGAATACCGACTAAACATAAACAACAATAATTAGAACAACAACAACAACACTACCAATCTACTGTATAGCCAATCACAATAGCAATAACACACCAGTATATATTTCACTCTGATCAATCATTTTATTTAAATAGTGTTCATATAAAATTTGAGATATACAATTAATATTAATTCTTTTTTCGTCAAAGTTTGATCTATATCATGTATATATATATATATATATATATATATATATATATATACACAGTCATATATATATATATATATATATATATATATATATATATATATATGTGTGTTTGTATGTTTATTTGTTTGTGTGTGTACATGTATTGTTGGGTGTACAGTAGAAGTAAAAGAGCTATCAACATATCCTGTGGTAGTTGTATATTTATATTAACAGTTTGACTTAACTGCAGACAAGGCTGGTCCCCGATGAAAACACATCTAAATACAGGTTCATATTTTGCCGACCGTCCTTCCTTATATAAAGGAATCTCCCTGGTAGCTGAGACTACGATACATTTTCAATCTCTAATGTATGCTTCCTTATATCTGGAGCTATTTCCTTTGAATTATGCTTCTGAATCATAATAGTGAAGGCGTGTGGCTGAGTGGTTAGGCAACTGGATTCGCAATCGTGATGTTGTGAGTTCCATTCCTGGACCGGGCGATGCGTTATATCCTTGAGTAAGACACTTTATTTCACGTTGCTCCTACCTGGAGTTGCGACCGATAGATAGTATTAGCAATTGGAAAGACCAATGGAAACACTGTTTCCTCGGTCCGATTTGACGAAAGTCGATCGTTAAGAATCATAATATTTCTCATCTGGTGGTTGATGAAAAAGAGGAATATTTCCATTGCTGCTATCATCTGCTATTCCAAACATCTGGCAAAGATAAAAGATGTTTGAAATCAGAACTCACAGAGATGGATAAGGCATTGTCATGTATAGTTTTCGATTCTTTAACATTACCACATATCCCTCTTCCCGAGAATATTGTTTATTTATCGACACTGAAAGGATGAAATGCACTTGTGGCCACCTCAGGATTCGAAGTCATATTGCAATGAACCCCGATTAATACTGAAATATTTATTTGACACCGTTACGACTGCCAGGTTTCTGCCCAAATTTATATTCGTAAAAATAGTGGAAATTTCAAGTTCCTTTTTATATTGGCATTTCAGTGGTAACATAATAGCTGTCACGTATCAATATTTACACCGGTGTGTCTAAAATGCTGAAGCACGATCATACATATTTGAAGATAGCTGCCATATTATATTTCAAATATCATAATGAATTATATACATATTCTTTTTTTTTTATTTTAAATGTTCAGTCTTCCAATTTATATCCAGAAACCATCAAAACATTAGTTTTTCGTTACGTTTTCTACAATATAGTGCCAACTAACCATATCTATTTTAGAGCTATTTTAATTCCTTAAAGTTAGCGTTAAATGCATTTTAAATATAGATTATTTTAGTCATTTGTCGGGGAATAAACTACACGAGCCAAATAACATCTAACACACTCAACGGCACATTTGGATCATCGTCAATTTTCTATTAGTTCTTAAATAATTTATGCTTGATGTCCAAATATGAGTCACTAAATGAAAAACATGTTAATTAACTTTAAGGGACAACCATTTGTTTATCAGCATCTTTTATGAATACCATAATTCGATAAATGTGATGAGGTGGACATTTTCCAATGGAATAGCGAGTCACTTTGAGGTATCTAATGTTGCCAATAGGGGTTATTCTAGACGTTCCTTTATAAATATATTTCTTTTCAATTATTATAGTATTAGTAATATATACAATTTGTTTATTTGGGAATACATTGAATGAGAGAAACCCATTAAGTTATTTAGCAGGTAATCAAGCAATTACACTGCCTAGCTCCTTGGGCAAGTGTCATCTCCCGATTGCATGTGTATGTCTACGTTGAAGTCTACTTAGTGGTTTGATGTGAAGATAACGTACCATACTTGCGAGGAAAATGTATTAGTGTCGATATGATCGACTATATCTTTTCAATGTGGTGCCCCAGCAAGATTGCTGTCTAATGACTGAAAACTCCAAAATAAGATATATAAATTTAAGGTCATCAAATACCTTAAAAATTCTAAATTGGTGAATTCTAAAGGTGGTGAATTTGCAGAATCTGCACCGTGTCAGCCTTTCGATGCTCATTTCAAATCCTATCGAGGTTAGCTTTGCTTTTAATCCCTATTAATACGGTAAATTATAACAAGTGTATCGGACTGGGTCGAGTTAATCGAAATTCCCCCTCCCTATCAAATTGCTGTCCTTGTGCCAAATGTAAGAACAATTACTTTACTAAAAAGAAGAAGAAATACATATAGATCACTTGTCAGATATTTCTTGAAGGTATTTCGAAATATTGAACTAGTTGTGTGTTACACCCACATACCAAAATATTTGGTAAAATACAGAGATTTTATTGTGAATAGGTTCTCAATACAATCTGTTAGGCGACATGGTATAGAAAAGTAAATTAAACGAAATTATCTGCACAAACACCCAATAGTTATACAACACATTTCTGCCTGATTAAAGGTATTTGTAAACAAGAGTCATTTGACACCTGGGATAAAGAGAACGGTGTGATTCCTATTACAGAGACACAGACTTCCCCTGGGAAATTGTCACACCACCACCACCACCACCACCATTACTACTACTACTACCACCACTACTACTACTATTACTACTACTGCCACCACCACTACCATTACTACTGCCACCACCACTACCATTACTACTACCACCACCGCTACTACTACTACTACTACCACCACCGCTACTACTACTACTACCACCTCCACCACAACCACAACCACAACCATTACTACTACTAGCACCACCACCATTACCACCACCACCACCACTACTACTACTACTACTACTACTACTACTACTACTACCATTACTACTACTTTGTTTTTTGTTCCGGATCATACCGCTCTGGATTCAAGTCTTACTGGCTTCAACGTTGCAAATCAATACTTCAAGATCGATATATGAGTGTCAGTACTTGGTTTGTTAACTCTTCTCTCTCATCCCATTTTCTTTCATTCTCTCCCGCTCTATCTCTGTCTTTCTCTACCCCCCACCCCAATCTCTCTCTCTCCGTTTCTTTCTGAAATAAATCGGCTATATTCAGACCTGGAGTTGGGGATAGGCTTCGACAGTTTTAAAAGGACCAGACAAAGTGTATGTCAGGATGGCTCCCTTACGACACCACAAATATTTAAGGGCCTTGATTATATATATCACTAATTCACTGGAACTTATGCTATCAACTTCAACATTTAAAAACTACTCACAATTTGCGTGGGGTTTGAACTTAAAATATATAAAAGTTGCCCAACGTAATTAATTGAACTCTCTATGGTCCAGGATAATGACGAATCTGTTGATATTAATGAAAATGAAGTATTGAAGGGACATAGGTTTCAGAATAACGATTATGCGGACGATAATAGATGTATATGTTTACCTTTCATTAGGCACAGAGCCAAATTTTCTACCGAGAAAAGTTTCCTCTATTAAATAGACGAATATATCGCTAATGCTTCCTTCATCAATACTGTTCTTATTTTAAATAATTACAATACTACTACTAATAATAATAATAATGATTTCATTTATTGGCCACAAGAGCCGACATATAGGGGACAATACAAAAGACTGGGACAGTGGGGTTTTACAGAAAAATCTAGTAAACAATATGAATAACAATAACAAAGTAACAATAAAGTAACAATAAAATTACAACAAGAAAAAATACCCCCAATAGGAGGGATGACCACCCAGGGTTCGCTCCGGTACCCCACCAGCCCTGAACGACCCGACGCTTCGAGAGCACCCTGGAAGGGCACCCCTCTCCTCCTCAAATTTACCTACCTACAGCCGCATGACCAGAGTAGGCCCACTCACACGGGCCATTCTCGCCACATTCACCCACCTTTCAGCAAATGTACTGGGGGGCAGCACTTCTCTCTCCACCCTCACCTTCCTTTCCAAGTGAAACTTGAAAAAGTTGATGAGGGATTGGCCGAAGAGAAAAGTGTCTGTCTTCAGTCCTTTCAACCTCGTCCACCATACAACCTCTTTCGCTACTGCCACCAGACAGAGGAAAATTGCCTGCCCTTCCTGGCCAAAAGAAGGCGGCGGGTCGATCTTCACTATCGACTCGGCCGATAGACGGATCCGTTCTACACGCGACAACAGCTGTTCAACATAACTCCACAAGTCATTAATGCACGAACACTGGACGAGTGCGTGCAGTACGGTTTCGTCGCTCTGCGCGCATCTCGGCCAGGTCCGTCTGACAGCACTTCCGTGCCTGTAGAGTTTATCTCGAACCGGCAGTGCCCCCCGGTAGCACTGCCAAGCGAGGGATTTTTGGAAATTATCCATCGTCCCCGGCTCGAAAGTCCTCCGGTGCAGACTGGTTAGTTCGACTTCGTTGACTCCCAGAGCCTCTCCGAGTGCGTCGTCGCACTTGCCCACCACTAATCCTCTATAGAACTCGAGAGTGGAAATTCCACTGACCGCATTGCCCACCTGGTAGAGGGCAGTGAGTGCCTGGCCACATTCCAGATGCCAGTCACCCTGTCTCGGTCTCTTCTTGATCCAGGACTGCAACTCAGTCAAAGAAACGTGCTGCGGAAAGGCCCGTCTGACAAATGGCGACCACACCTGTTTACCGTTTAGGCAGAATATCTGGAGATGCCGCAGCCTCAGCGCGTGCCTGCGCAACATTAGCCACGGCATGCCCAGCCCTCCACGTAGAGGCTGCTGGCAGCAGATGGACCGTCTCACCAGCGGAACTTGACCCCTCCACAAGAATTTGAAGAGGAGCCGCTCCAAGATGGCGAGGCGCGAACGGGGGCAAGGTACGACAGTCAGACGGTAGTAGATGACGGACGCGATGTACGCGTTCGCCACCTCCACCCGACCTTTCAGTGATAGCTTCATCCCAGCCCATTTCTGAGTGAGACTGACTACCCTGCCCGTCACCTCGTCCCAATTCTTATCCACCTGGAGGTCTGGCCCGAACCAAACCCCTAACAACTTTACCGGTCCGTCCGTCCAGCGCCTAACGACGCTGTTGGACGGCATGGACTTGCCTCTCCAGGTGCCGAGTTGCAAGCCCACTGACTTTTCCGGGTTAAGTTTTGCTCCCGTCAACCTTTCATATTCCTTCAATAAGGTGCCGACCACCTCGATTTCTGAGGTGTTCGACACCATCACGGTGATGTCGTCCGCATAAGCCGACACAACCTTTCCGCGTCCCGGTTCGAGCGGGATGCACTGCAACAGCTCCAGCTTCCGCAGTAATGGCTCGAGAGTCAATACGTACAGAAGGGAGGAGAGAGGGCACCCTTGACGGACCGATCGGGAGACCTGAAACGGTTCCGAGAGGTGGCCATTAATTTTGACCATCGAGCAGGTGCCGCTGTGCATTGCAGCGATCCAGCTTCTGAAGACGGGGCCGAAGCCAGCCGCCTTGAGGACAGCCTAAAGGTACCGATGGTCGACCCTATCGAATGCTTTCGATTGATTTAAATTGATCAGAGCCCCACCGAAGCCAGGTTTACAGCCTACCCTCTCTATGATATATCGCATTAGGTGGAGGTTGTCATGTATGGACTTGGTTGGGATTGCGCAAGTTTGCGCCTCCCCAACCAAATGCCCGACGACAAGCGCCAACCTCTTCGCTAACACCCTGGCCAAAATCTTAAACTCTGTGTTGAGCAGAGTTATGGGCCTGAAATTGTCTAATGTGTCCCTCTTGTTCTCGTCTTTCCTTATCAGCGTCACTACGCCCCGGCTCACAGAACTGGGAATACTCCCGTTTTGCTGCCAGTTGCAGTAGAGGGCTTCGAGGAGATTGGAGAACAAGTCTGGCATATTTACGTAAAGCTCGTAGGGCAGACCATCCAAACCAGGTGACTTGCGCCTTATGCAGCCTACAAGGGCATCCTGAATCTCGGCTGAAGTAATTGGCCTTTCGCAGCGCCCATCGTCAGCCGTCGAGAGTTGCGGCAAGCTATCGAGGTAGGGACTGAAGTTCGCCAACATCTCTGACTCGCCACTTCCCCCGAACAACCGAGCAAAATGTTGGCGAAAGGCCTCACACATCCTCTTGGAATCGCTCAGCTCGTGCCCGTCTCGGTCCGTCAAAGACCGAATCGTGGTTTTATTACCACGCTGCGCCTCTGCCACGCGGGCCCATCGAACAGCTTTGGTTCCCTCGTTTCTCAGAGCACGCGCCTTAGCTCTGGCAATGCAGCCTTCGTGTTTCGCATTGAAGAAATGGTCTTATGCCATTCTCGCCGCTAGCACATCAGTTGCAATGCCACTACCAATAGCCTCGTCTAACTTATCTACCAACTCCCCCTCCTTTCTATTTTTCTCTAACTCTACTTCTTTGCTAAACTCTATCGACATTACTCTAATCTCTCTTTTGAGAGCCCCTCACCATCTATTGTTGACGACTCCCCCTGTCAACTTTTTCTTAACTAAATTGTTGACCTGGTCCCTGTAAGCCTTACGTGCCGGAAATGACATGTTTAGCTTCCAGTAACCAAGTCCTAACCTACGCATCTTATCTAGGTCGACCATACAGATCACAACTTGTGATCTGAATAGGCGACCGTTTCAAAACGTGGACAGCTTACACTATTTCTGTCTATTTTCCTAATGAATATCCTGTCTATATACGATCTAGATGACCCTATGCGGTTAGCCCAGGACCACACTGGCGCATTAGGGAAATCTAGTCGGTACCTGTCAGACAGTTGGAACTGGCTGATCAGGTTCTTGAGGCCTTTGCACCCCCGCTCCTATCGGATACTCCCACACAGTCCCAGCGTGCGTCTAAGATGCCGTTACAGTCCCCCGCTAACAGTAAAGGGCAAGACGTACCCAGAAAGGCTTCCAGGCGTCTAAAGAAGTCCGGCCGTCCTGCCCCAGTAGGAGCATAGACGGCCATCAGTCTAAAGGCACCGCCTTCATTATTGTTCACGTCCAGGACCACGAACTTCCCGTCCGGGTCCCGGAAGATCGACCTTACCTCGAACATTTAAACATCCTACTCTTAATACGGCCATGTTGGCAGGTTAAACAGAGAGAGAGGACAGGTTTACTTACCTTCCGGGCTCTTGAGAAGGTCGGGTTGTTCGACCTCCATAGTTAGTGGGGTATCTTTTCGGAACCCCTTTAAAAGTCTTGAAGTGGGTTTTACGTTCGGGGTTCCCACGTCCCGAGGTAAGCTGTCACGTATTTCTTTGAATATGTCGAGCGACATTCGCACCAGAACCAAATCTTCCGGCACGAGAAATGTGCTCGATTTAAAAATTTTCCCCTCCTTTTGTATATTTTCACTTCGTGCTACGAGGGCCATCAGTTCCTTGTTGGCCCTCCTGACAAGCACGAAGTTTTGTATGTTTTCTTGGTGTGATTTTATTTATTTGCGTGGCTGTGGTGGTGATGGTTTTGGTGGTGTTGTTTCGGTTGTATCTGTATTTGTTGTGAGTGCGGTGTCTGTGGTTTCAGATGTTTGTGTGTATATTTGTTCTTGCGTCTGTTTCGGTTGTTTGCGATTGCGGGATTCTGGTGATGGCGGTGTTGATGTTGGTGTAATTGGAGAGATGTTTGCATGGGTGGTGTCGGTGTTTTTTTATTGTGGGTGCTTTTGTGCTTTGAGTTTTTTTTTCCTTTTTTGTATTTTGGGGGATTTGGGATTTCCCTCATTTTCACTACTGGTAGATGAGGAGTCTGTGTCTGTAAGTGTGTCTGCATGTATGTTTAAGGTTTTATTGGTGTGTGTATTTTTGGGGGGAGGGGGAATGTGACAGCTTTCCTCGTTTTCCCCCTGGATGGTCAATGTTGTTGGTCTTTCTATTGGTGTTGTTGTTGGTGGTTTTGCCGGTGCAGGTGTTGGTTGTGGTCCTCGCCCCGGCGTCGGCAGCAGTGGAGCCTTTCGACCCCTTGCCTCTTTCAGCAGTTGAGGGCAGAAGGCTCGCAAATGGGTTTTTTCCCCCACAAACAAAACACTGCGGCCTTTTGCCTTCGGTCATAATGTGAATGACAGTCCCATTCTGAAGGCGGGTGTGGTCTCGGATTGTCTTCACATTCTCGGGCCTGATCTGGAGAACGATCTCCAGGTCAACCCCGGACCAGTCCTCTCTGGCCGTTCTGGTCACTTCTATAGGGACTGTATCCGTCCCCTCCACAATCACACATCCCAGAAGCCACCACATGTCAAGCCCTGGTGGGATTCTGGGAATACGGAGACGGGCCGTTCTTTTTCTTATGTGGGAGGGGTACATTATGACCTTGCTGGTTTTGAAAGGAGTCATAGCGTGTTTCATAGCGAGGGCTTCTGACTTGAACAACACCGAAATGGTGCCGTACTGTCTGCCCCTCTCTATGTACTGGGTGTCTTCTCTGATGCACCTCAGCGCGACTTCGACATCTTCTTGTGGGATTAACGCTGCCCTTTTGGTTTGGGCTGAGATGCATCTATAATGCACCGTTTTGCGCTCCACTGCCTCAATAGCTTCTACTAGGACAGTTAAGTTGGCCCAAGTTTGCTCTTGCTTGATGAGCTTCCATGCCTGGGCCAACTTTTCATCTTTGTTTGAGAGGTCCATGTTGAAGCATGGCCTCTTTTTTGCTGCTGCCGCAGCGAAAGTGGTCTTGTTTTCGTTGGGGGTGTTGTTGACGTTGTTCTTAGCACTGTCGCTGTTATCATTGTTGTCTTTGTTGCCACCGTTGTTCTCGGTGAAGTTGGTATTGTTGCTGGTGGTGTTGTCGCTATTTGTTTTCATGTTAGTGGTGTTGATATTGTTGTTGTATTTGTTATTTTTTTTTTTGTTATCTGTATTTTCGTTGTCACTGTTACTGTCATTTTTTTCAAAATTAGTATTCTTATTGGTATCATTGGTGGCTTTGTTTACCTTGTTTGTGGTGGTGTTTGTGTTATCAATGTGTGTTAATTTCGCTGTAGCGCTCCTCTCAACTTCTACGTCGTTGTCGCACGACAGCCGACATATCGCTGGGGGGGGGGGGCGTGGCTTAGCCATGTTTTTTTTTCTTCGTAAATTTTTTAACATGTAAAAAAAAGTTCAAATATTTGGGCCAAAAGGCCCAAATACTATACTTTCCTCTTCATGGGGCAAAGTCTAAGGGCTTATATCCCTTACACAACAAGAAATATTTAACAACAAATAATTTTAACAGGCAAATAAAGCGACTTACTGTGAGCGAGGAAAATACGTCCGCTTAGACCAATAATAATAATTCCTTTTGTAAAGTTTCTGTATCAATCGGCTGCTAGGTGTTAATTGGCCTCAGTCCCTGATCTCAGAAGTTCAATATATTGCGTAGGATTCTGGCAATGTTAGAAGTGGTAGAAATTTGGCCACTACCTATGAAGTCAGAGATGATTATGATAATTATTAATATATGGTTATGTCCTTACTATTATATATATATATATATATATATATATATATATACATTTATATATCTATCTATATGTAAATATATATATATTTATATATATATATATACACATGCATACACACAGAATGTGGATTGGTCTTGCAATCATAATGTTGTGAGTTCAATTCTCGGACCGGGTGATGTGTTGTTTCTTTGAGCAAGACACTTTATTTCATGTTGCTCCAGTTTACTCTGCTACAGAAATGAGTTGATAGGACTGGGGTCCCTATCATTAAATTACACAAGACACCTCCAACGAGATATAGCTTGGAGGAGGTATATCACCTGAACGCACACACACACATATATATAT
>OZ024751.1:38354023-38356523 GCA_964016885.1 Eledone cirrhosa
TATAGTTATTCTTGATTGCATTATCTCCTGTCTACAATATATATATATATTATATATATATATGTATGTATATATATGTGTATATATATATATATATATATTTATATAAAATATCTATTCGATCGTCATATTTCCGAGGCAATTTTGTTTTATTTTCCTTATGTTTTTATATCTTATTATATTCGAACCTATTACTAATTAGACAACGTTTTCTTCAGATATTTATTCCAAAATTAGATTAATGGCAAAAAAAGGTCCGAATCTCACATTGGTTGAACATCAATGACGTGATGATAATACTGCTACAAGATAAGAAGAATAAGAAGAAATAGCCCCAATATACGTGATTTGAGAAATGAAATCAGGGTTGCAATATACGTACATAGATTTATATATACAGATAGAGGGAGAGATAAAGCGAGAGAGAACGGCAGGTGTGAATATGTCTATATGTGTATATATATGTGTGTATATGTAGATAGATAACTGTTTTTTTTCTCCTTTTATATATATATATAAAAGAACAAGAATGAGAATGCACAATTCGTACGTCGCACTAATAATGGCTAAACTTAATATTCTAATATGAATTGTATGTTAATGAAATCTGAAGATTTCTGCTATGTTTTTATTTTTTTGTATTTTTTAAAACTTTATATGGAATATATAGAATTGAAAATATAAAAACATTCGATGAAATTCAATTTTAATTTTTTCAAGAAATTTATACAGAATATTGAAAATTATGGAAATATAGTTTATATCGGTTTATTAGGAAATCAAAATTAACTTCCATACGTACGTTTTCGTTGTATAAAGTTATAGGTTCGTGTATATACATACACGTATATATACATATGCATATTTATATATATGCATATATATATATAATATATATATATATATATATATATATATGTGTGTGTGTGTGTGTGTGTGTGTGTGTGTGTGTGTGTGTGTGTGTGTGTGTGTGTGTGTGTGTGTGCGTGTGTATATGAGTGCCCGCGTGAGTATATATATATATTTATATATGTGTGTGTGTGTATATTTATAAATATATATTCACATATATAAATAAGTTCTGGGCTTACTTATTATTGTCTATAGAATTCCGAATATATCGATATAATTCAATAAATCTAATAAACTTAATGCTATTGATTAATACGACTGAATAGAAAGAATATTGGGAGAAAAAAATATATCTAGAAGATTCTGAGTACAACCACATTGTCTTGTCTTTACACTGGATGGCACAAATGTTCTTAAAAAAATTATTGATGGCATGTTATTTTATTTTACTAATTATGCAACAATCACCACATGATATCCGTGGATATTCGCGTACTAAGATATGCGGCCAATCTTACGTTTGTGTATTTTCAGGTCTATCCCTGTAGTTGTCCAATCAAACATTTGATTATAACGTTATTTTATAGCTCCTTATTTTTTTACGGAACGTTTACTTTCTGTTAATTTTCGTTGTTGTTTCTGGTTACCATCATTGTTGGATCTAATCCCTAAAGGGTTTCAGCTATGTTCAATAATTTTAAATTGTTATTGAATGTGTTGCAGATGGCGGAGCTGTCACAATTGTTGTATTCAGAATTATTCAGCTTTTAAGCCTTGGTCGATTTCTTAGTATATAATATATACCTTGTAGTTGTGCATTCGTTTTCGTTTTGTAAATTGCTATTAGTAAAACGTTGTTAGTTATTAAGATGTTTGTGGAATTACAATTAGAATTTCTATTATTTCTAACTAAATATTTTCTCTCTAATGTTGTATTTTATACAGTATTATGTGTTGCTATGATTCCTTGTTTTAAATATATGATCAAAAGAGACCAATAGCATATACGTCTTCTCATAATTATCACTTGAATTACTAGGAATCGATGATCGACAAGGACGCTAGGTTTTTTAAAAACAGGGAGGTTTACAATTGTGGTTTGGAATCGAAGGTTTTTGTTTGTGGTTTAGAAATTTGGCTTATGGTTGTGGTCATCATTATTCCTACACATGATCCAGCATTTCTTCAGAAAAACAAATACACTGAGACTCTACATAGACATGTAGATATTTATCAAATTCTCTTGTATTTGAATAAGTGGAGAAAAGGAATTGCCTAAAGTTATTTCCAGTTGCATTAGTCAATTTTTTCCCATTTTCTTCATGTGAATTTTTCTAAATACTTACAATTGCTTATCTCTGTGTTTAGCAGTTGACAAATAAGTAAAGCAGATAGGTTTCGACATTTTCTTTTATGTTTTTTTGTTTTGTTTTCTACGCATATATAACAACGAATAAAATCGAATGTTGAAACGAGTAAATTTGGTGGATTCTTTTCTAATTAATATGATGTTTTAAAGCTGGAGGGGAAATTCTTCATGCTGGATGGAGCTGAATAGAAACGTATTTACAAGACATGGCAAACAATTAAAGTCGAGAGAAAAAAATTGAAAAGAAAATAATGTAATCACATCGAAGCGAGCATCTAA
>OZ024751.1:38361523-38364023 GCA_964016885.1 Eledone cirrhosa
TTAAATATCATTTATTTATAACACCAACACCCCCCACCCACTCACACATGGTGTGGACCTCCGTCGTTTCTGACAGCGATTGCTTTAGTTGTTTCAATCGGTGGAACCACATGCGCGTGGAATTAATCTAGCCATTCCACAGACACGTGCAGCCTGAATGTAGTTATCAGATCAATTCAGCATGATACACGGACGTCTCATGCTTGTAAGCTGAGATGGTTTAAGCAGCATGAGAGAATATTCTTACTCAATCACACAATATGGCGCCCGGCACGGAATCAGAGACAACAAACAACTTGGAGTTCAGCACAACTATCACTATGCCATGCGCCTTAACCGAGACATTAAATCGCGAACTGTAACTACTCACTCATTCACTTGGTCCCAAACAGTAAAAAATAACTATGTATACCGAAAGCTCACAGTAAACATCAAACTATCAAAAGAATATTGAATTCTAATCGGGGCCAATTGGGGAGAAAGGGAAATACATGTTTGCTATATTCTTTAGTAGCCCCCAAAAACTGAAAGGTAAAGTTGATCTCAGTAGTATTTGAACTCAGAATGTTAAGAGCAAGAAGAAATATTGACATTTCATTTTATCCGACGCTCTACAAATTCTACCAATACAACATAATTATTTGGAAATTAGGCATAAGTCAAGTAAACACGCGATTAGGGGATACATTCTTTTGGGCAGAAGTGAATTTAATAGACATTAAATTTCCACGTTGCATTCAGAAAAATGTTCTAACGAATAAGACTACTACTATCGCTGCTACTAATACTACTACCCCTATTACTACTATTGCTGCTGCTATTACTAATACTGTTGCTGTTGCTGCTACTACTATTGTTTCTGCTTCTGCTGCTGCTGTTGCTGTTACTGTTACTACTATTGCTTTTACTACTAGCCATAAATGTTTCAATGATAATATTTCTACAACTAGTAGACGTCTGCCACCTTCCGCCCATAGCAGCACTGTATTTGGTATGTCAATTGTCTATTCGATTCGGCATCAAAGTAAAAAATTAAGAAAAAAAAATTAATAAATTAAAAAAAGTCTGGCAAAACATTCACACACAAACAGCAACAAAATACAACAGCAACAACAAAAACAACAACAACAACAACTATAATAAGAACAACTACGAAATAAATAAAAAATTATCACAAAAAAAAAAAAAAAATAATAATAATAAATTAAATTTTCTAAACAAGATTTGAAATACAATAAAAATAATAGAAAAGAAAACAGGGGAAAACCTTACAAAACTATCGGCCATCTCTGTATAATATCTTATATCATGTACTATATGAGTGTACAAGATATTGGACTAATTTAAAATTTTAATTAAAATCAGACATTATCTTTTATTAACGACAACAATAACAATAAAAACAATTCCAATAATAATAATAACAATAATAATAATAACAACAACAACAATAATAATACTTATTATTATTATTGTTATTATTATTTAAAGAAAGACGACACTACAGTTGTTTCAAAGTTAAATTCCAAACAATTAAAGTCCAGGTTTTCGTTGTATTTTTTCTGATTTTTGTCTCCGCTCTTGGAATTTATTTTTTTCTCTCTCAGAATTTGATGGAGAAAAAATATTAAGGAGATACGTTGTGTTAATGATGATGGTAATGGTGGTGTTGTTGGTGGTGGTCTTGGTTTTGGTGGTGGTGTTGGTGGTGTTGTTGGTGGTGGTGGTGGTGTTGGTGGCGGTGGTGGTGGTGTTGGTGATGGTGGTAGTGGTGGTGTTGGTGGTGTTGGTGGTCGTGGTGGTGGTCGTGGTGGTGTTGGTGATGGTGGTGGTGTTGGTGGTGGAGTTGGTTTTGGTGGTGGTGGTGATGGTGGTGTTGGTGTTGGTGGTGGTGGTGGTGATGGTGGTGTTGGTGATGGTGGTGGTGTTGGTGGTGGTGATGGTGGTGGTGTTGGTGGTGGAGTTGGTTTTGGTTGTGTTGGTGGTGGTGGTGTTGGTGGTGTTGGTGGTGTTGTTGGTGTTGGTGGTGGTTGTGGTGGTGTTGCTGTTGGTGATGGTGGTGGTGTTGGAGGTGGAGTTGGTTTTGGTGGTGTTGGTGGTGGTGTTGTTGGTGGTGTTGGTGGTGTTGGTGGTGGTGGTAGTGGTGGTGTTGGTGATGGTTGTGGTGGTGTTGGTGTTGGTGGTGGTGGTGGTGTTGGTGGTGGAGTTGGTTTTGGTGGTGTTGGTGGTGGTGGTGTTGGTGGTGTTGGTGGTGTTGGTGGTGGTAGTGTTGGTGGTGGTTGTGGTGGTGTTGGTGTTGGTGTTGGTGGTGGTGTTGGTGGTGGTGTTGGTTTTGGTGGTGTTGGTGGTGTTGGTGGTGGTGTTGGTGGTGTTCGTGGTGGTGGTGGTGTTGGTGGTGGTGTTGGTTTTGGTGGTGTTGGTGGTGGTGTTGGTGGTGGTGATGGTGGTGGTGTTGGTGTTGGTGGTGTTGGTGGTGGTGGTGGTAATGGTGGTGTTGGTG
>OZ024751.1:38366523-38379023 GCA_964016885.1 Eledone cirrhosa
CACACACACACACATATAATATATATATATATATATATGCCCACACGTTCATAGATAAATATATCTGCGTGTTTATATATACTCGTATGTAGATGTAAACTTCATATATATATAAAGTTTACATCATTCCTTCTCTCTCTCTCTCTCTCTCTCTCTCTCTCTCTCTCTCTCTCTATATATATATATATATATATATATATATATATATATATATATATATATATATATATATATATATATATATGTATATATATATATATATGTATATATATATATATATATGTATATATATATATACATATAATGTATATATATATATATATATATATATATATATATATATATATATATATATATATATATATATATGTATATATATGTAAATATATATATATATATGTATATATATATGTATATATATATATATTAGCATATATCCGCATGAAGCCATACGTGTCGGATTTTTTCGAAATTTATTTAGCATCGTATTGTGTCCCGTTTCTTTGTATTTAACAAAACAACGTAATTTTTATCAGTAATTTGTAAAGTTAATAAATAGACAGGTGGAAACAATGGGGAATTATAGGAAATGCTAAACAGAGTAGGAAATGAATACGAGACATTGTATAGAAGTATAACTGCATACACATCCACACACACACGCACACACACACACACACACACACACACACACACACACACACACACACACACACACACACACACATATATATATATATATATAACGTACATATATAGAATATCTACGTAAATACACCTTTCTCTTCACACACAGACACACACATACATATACATGCATATATATATATATCGATACATATAGATATATAGAGAGCGAAAGAGAGAGAGAGAGAGAAAGAGGGAGAGAGAGGGGGAGAGAGAGTGAGAGAGAAAATGAGAGAGAGAGAGTGATGATATGTATATATAATATACATATGAATTTATGTATGCGTACATTTTAGCGCCTTATTTAATGTTGGTGTACATTATTGTATTAATTTCCCGCAATTTCTGTCTGAATATTCAAATTTTTATCGTACAATTGTCTCGATTGTTAACAACAAAAGACTTTATCTTGCTGAAGGCAATACTTTGTAAGACGTTGATAATGTCAACGTTTTTCTCATCGTGGTGAACATATCAAACCTACAGTTGAAATGCTTTGCTGTATTCATTTTCGCATATATAGAATACCTTTCAATTGATGATATTCTGTTCACATATTTAACTAGCTTGTGAAGAGGAAGGCTGCCAATTTTAACATATTCTCCGACCCCCAGGCATTTAGATATGTCTAGACTCCTCTAGTACTTCTGACAGGTAACAGTGTCCCAGCCAACAAATACTGATTGGTGCCTAAATAAGACACTGGAGAAAGGGTGGTGTCTATTGGCTTTTTTTCTGGCTTCCGCGCTCTAGTCTGAATGCTTGCTACGGGGGAAGAACTTTATAGTTACTTAAGATAAAACGAGGTTTATTTCATCAGATTACAAAATAGATAAACACCTATTGACATAACGATGAAATACAATTATCAATACCTACCAGCACAGTCGGTATCACAATGATATGTTCAGCGTAAAATTCATATAGATTTGGTACTTTGGATAACCTAACATTTATTCTGGGTAGAGCATTTTAAATTATAGATCCTTCATATGTTTGTGAATGATAGGAATGATGTACAATTTAAGTGGAAACTAGAAACTTTTTTCCCTAAATTCAGTTCTCACAAATCTTCCTCAACAACGGACATTGTCTCCTTCTCTAATTGCTATTATTAGATTAGATTATATATAAGTATAACGAGGGGCGGTGGATTGGCAGTATCGGTAGAGGGTCGGACGCCATGCTTTGTCGGACGCCATCCCTTCCATCCCTTTACGGACTGAGTTCAAATCCCACCGATGTTAACTTTGCCTTTCATCCTTACGGGGTCGATAAAATAAAGTACCAGTAATACACTGGGATAATTGCTGGCCTTGTGCCAAAAAGTAGAAACAATTATTTTTTACTCATTAGGGCGGTGGATTAGCAGTATCGGTAGAAGGTTGGACGTCATGCTTTGCGCCATAGAGTTACGACCCTTTATGATCTGAGTTCAAATCCCGCTGAGGTTAACTTTGTATTTCATCCTAACGGGGTCGATAAAATAAAGTACCAGTCACGGACTGGAGTCGATTTCATCGACTTCGCCTCCCCCAGATTACTGGCTTTGTGCCTATAGTAGAAATCATTATTATGTATATAAGAGCGGTGGTATGGCTGTATCGGCAAGGCGTGGGACAAAACGATTTGCGGTATGTAATTATGACTTTCTACGGACTGCGTTCAAATCCCGCAGAGGCCAACTTGATAATATAATATACCAATTAAGTACTAGGGACAATATAATCGACTTTCCCTTTCTTTCGATTGCTGGCCTTGTGCCAAAATTACAAAAAAAAATATAATTATGTACATACACGCACACAACTTTACGTAGGTATATTCCAAAATGCTGATCGTGATAAATTCTTCATTTATTGGAAGAAGAAAAAAATAACACTTGTAATTACTATCGACAAAACAAGAAAACAAAAAGCAAAGGGCTAGAAAATTTTCCCGCAATTGAGATTAGATATACGTATGAATAAACCTAAAAGGACAACATTAATTTTATTTCCGAGTTTGAGTTTATAGAACTCATTCAATTTTATGTTATTCAAGGTGTAGAATTTTTCATTTTATTCAACTAAGAACGACGGGTGTGTCGACTTCAATCGGAGTAAGATTAACTTAAGTATACACAAAGAGTTTAATATATTCTTGACCGAAGCCAATATATGCATAATAAAGAATTAAATGGATTTGAAAGATATTAAATCAAATAAACCAGCGGCAGGGATTGGAGAATTAATTTGAAGGGTGAGGGAAGAAAAGAATTTAATTTCAGAACATTAAAACCTTCTTCTTTTCTTCGTCCATTTAATCCTGAGAGGGTCATGGGGGAAGAGTCCCCAAAACCTCCACCCTGAGGGTCATATTCGAAATATTATGCAATATCTGGAAAAAGAAAGAGAGTCGATAATATCCTATATAGGTATTTGTGTGTTTATATATATATATATATATATATATATATATATATATATATATATATGTATGGTGTATATCAAAGATGATGTTATAACTGCATTTTGGCAAGTCAAATATCAGACTAAAATATGTCAATATATATATTCCACAGCCCAAATAAACATGCATGCATACATACATACATACATATATATATATATATATAGATATATATATATACAGAGATAGAGGGGGAGAGAGAGAGACATATACATATATATCTATATCTACATACCTTTAAGTATATATAAAGGTCTGCGTGTTATTAAGATCACTTGAAGTTCACTTGAACAGGCATTATATAGAAATATATATATGTTTATATACATGTATATATGTGTATAAACATATATATATATATATATATATATATATATATATATATATATATATATACAGAAACGTACAAACATAGAAAAGTCGATCAGACATATCACAGCTCTCGTAATTCTATACAAATCAACAGCAGCCGACAGATGGAATATTATTTTCTATGCAATAATATATCGGTTATTTTTATGATGCCTTAGTCTGGAAAGCTTTCATAAAACGGACATAAACTACACCACCATTCTTCAAAACTAACGACTTGATATTCGTTAGCGTTTACGTCATGCTCCAGTGAATACAGCGTTAGCAGACGATAATGGTGACTACCAATAAGGATGACGACGTTGCTTATTATCTGATTATATAGCCTTCCACTGGCTTTCATTCATTCTTAATAATATTTGCTTAACATTTTATGTCTGACGATTTCAGCGTATGTACGTGCGTATGTATATTTATGTATATATTTGTATGTATATATATATATATATATATATATATATTTATATTTGTATATATATATATATATATATATATATATATATAAAATATGTATGTATGTATGTATATATAAAGTCGTACAAATACATCTAAATATATATATGCAAGTATATATATACATACATATATATATATATATATATAGATATATATATAAGTATACGCGCACACACACACACACACACGCATATATATATATATGTAAATAAATCAGAATATCAGAGACGAGAAGAGAGTAGCAATTTAAGTAGCTCCATTGAATAATTAATGAGTTCTCGGGAAAATATTATTTAACGGTGAAATATTGTTGAAGACACAGCATTTCACTTAAACCGTTTATCATATTTTTAGTGATAAGATAAAAATTATATTAAGTCAACTTCGCCTATAAAGCTCTATAGAGATACTCTATTTTGAAACAGTCGTAATTGGAAATGATTTATTTCAATTGGTGTAACTGCATAGTTATTCGGAGTTTAATAAAGCACAAAATCAAAGTTATTCACATGTAAGTAATCGTCTACATGTAAAATAACATTTTATATATATATATATATATATATATATATATATATATATATATATATATACAGTCATAGATATATAGATATATAGATATATAGATATACATAGATATATTTATACATATATATATTTATACATATATATATTTATATATATATATATATATTCATAAACATTATATATATATATATATATATATATATATATATATATGTATATTGATATATATATATAGTCATAAATATGTATATAAATACATATATTTTTATATACCGTATATACATACATTCATAGATATGTATATTTATGTATATATACATTCATAGATATGTATATATGTTCATATATATATACATACATACATATGGATATATGTATATATATATATATATATATATATATATATATATATATATATATATATATATATATTTATATATATATAGCAATGCGTGGCTGGTGTCAGGAGAAAAAGAATTCATGCTCTGCAGTGTAGAAAACTTCTAGATGACATACAATAATAAACGCCGTTATTATTTCCATTCTTCACATTTTTCTCCTCTGTTTTAAACGAGAAAAACAGTGAAATTGTTTTGTCTCTTCTGTTTCTTATGATTATTTATTGTGTATGACCTAATATTTCTAAATCATATGATTGATATTTTTACCGCAATGTTACGAATCAGCTATAAGTCGAGAGGAAATCCTAAAGCCTATATATATATATATATATATATATATATATATATATATATATAGATAGAGAGAGAGAGAGAGATAATAAAGAGTCAGGACTCCAAGGGCCGAGCTCTAGCCGTTTCAACAGCTAGTTCTGTGAGTATAAGAAGGTATCTGACTAAGAAATATACTAAATACATACGGATATATGTAAGGATTAATAATTTAATGAGCAGGCTGTTAAGTTCATAACAGACTCGAACACAGGTCCTCGGTATCCACAAATCTCTAGTACACACATAGAAGCTCCATAGCTAGGGGGTATTGCATCCTGGCGTATCACAATCGGATCAAATTTTATAATAGGTATTCTCGAATATGAATGCCACGTGTAAATGTCGCTTCTACCTATGTTTATACTGAAATTCTCCGCTTCAGTGGAATAACCAGATATTATAACTATTTTATTTTTTAATACAATTACTATATTTTATTTACTTGAAATGAAGAGGAGTTATTAATTCTTGGATTGTCACCTTTGTTTTCTATCGAGTTTCAAGTCTATATTTTTCTATAAGACGTCACAGGCCATATGGATTTGATAAATATTTCACTCCAAAATCCGGCTTCACCAAGCTTTAAAATTCGTATAGACTATAATTAGGTAGTAGAGTAGTCGAACCTTATACATGTCTGTATAATGTACCTTTTTTTGCCACTCCAATATACTCAAGTCTATGCAGCCTGTGGCTTGATTCAATCTCAGAACGTAAAGGACCGTAACTATATAACGCCTAGTAATTCACCCCACTCTTTACTGCTACGGTCAACCATCACTATAATAATCACTATTGATAATTCATAATCACCAATCATCCTCTCACTTCTCAAATAATATATTTATATATATATATATATCACGTATGTATGTATATACGTATATATATATATATATATTTATATATGTATGCATATATATATATATATATATATATATATATATATATATATATATATATATATATATATATATATATATATATATATATATATATATATATATATATATGTATGTATGTATGTATTATGGGTGTATACGTCAGTATATGAAGTTACTTCTGTAAATATGAAGTAGATTCAATGTACAACCAAAAAAGAAGAAAAACAATATCAACATTAAGGCCATCTATAGAAGAAGTAATTTAGAATTAAATAGATTTAGCATTAAAAATGATATTATTAATGTATTACTTTAGTGTAATTACGTGGTAGTCTTTTATTTTTTATTTCTCAGGTCATTTATAAATTAATTCATTTCACTTGCAAAATATCAATTTTGTTATCAAAATGATTTCATTAAAATTTTCGGCAAAAAAAGTATTACATTGTTCAAAAATTATCCTATTTAGATGAGATAAAACAATTTATTTTGTCTTGTAGCTAAAATTTATGTACCATAAAACAAACTTTACGAAGATTAATAAAATATTTTAAAAATATATAACTTAAATAGTATCATATAAAATGTATTGTACTAGTAAAGTTATTTTCTATTTATTTGACTTTTATGGGAAAGAAAAAGAAGAACATTGCATAATGTAACATTTAGCTGATGAATAAATTGTAAATTTTATGGTAAAGTGAGTTGTTTTGTTTGGGAATTTTTGATACTTTTTGGTATGTTAAAGTCACAAGCATGCTTCATTAATTAAACTACTTTTTGCATTAAATACCTAAATTTAGCGAACTAACAACAATTTATCATTCATCCGTTATAGCTGCTAGTCATTAACCTACAATGTTGTCTCCATGTAATGAGCAAATATTTAAACGAACATCAAGAAGTATATTTATGCGGATGTATCAAATTTAAATTTTCTTCTTTTTACTATATTTTTTGGCAACAATATGGCTGGAGTGAAAATACCTCAAGCGATAGGTTTGCATATTAAATAGAAATACAGTAGTGATTCACGTATGTAAATATAGTTAGATAAAAGCATCTCTCAACTGAGAATTTCAAAGTAGTTGTCAAGCAAAAAGACTCCTTCTTATGGAATATAAATTCTAAAGTAAGGAAGATAACTTCAATAAAGTGTAGGTAGCAAAGAAAATACAGAAAGGAATAGAACTATCGGGAGCAATTGACTGTGGGTGCGTCACGTGCACTCCAGACAATGAAATAGTACATCCCTTATTCATGCGAATACCTTGGATATCTTGGAGGTGGATAATTGGTTGCCTCACAAGTGTAATTATATTCGTTCTTCTGGGAGGCTAACACGAGGACACTGTATATTAAATTGCAAGAGAGTATGCGAAGGAGAGTCATACTCTTCAGTAATCCTTACACATGCACACACATAATACGTATGTGTACGTGTCTGCATGTGCATGCTTGTGTGATTAAACATCGCATTACACTTTCAAAGTTGATTGTGTTAAGATAATTTTCTCAATGATAATTTTCTCAAAATTACTATCAACATGTTTTCATACTGTGAAAATGTACTATTAATATTTGTAAATATATTATAATTGTTGTGTATCTACTATTTTTCACGTATTTAGTGTTGAGCATATGTTTGCTATTTAAAAGTTCATTTTACAGGACTGAGAAAACTTCACGGAACTACATTTGATAAGCATTTAAACATACAAAATTCTGCCCATCTTACTTACAAAGCGATACACTGCAACATTGTGATAATGTTATGGCAACGGTCCGTATATAAATGAAAGATGGGATTAAAGATCACCGGGTTTCAGAGGAAATGTTTAGAAATAGAGACATAGCATGCCTTCTTATATCAACTAAGGATTAGTTAGATGTGTTAAAGTACACAATACAACGAATCTACAGTCAAAACTTTCAGTTTAAATATAGGTATATATTATAACATTCAATTAGAGTTTACAGGATAGACAGGAAATATATTTGATGAATAAGGAAATATAAAAATGTAAAGGCAGTTAGTTATCTATAAATAAAGCAAATCCATGCTCATGATATATATAAAAATATATATATATACATATACATATATATATATATATATATATATAAACATACATATTTATATAATTACATACATTCATATATATATATACATATATAAGTACATATATATATATACGCGTATGTGTGCGTCTGATCACCTATGAGTAGAAAAATCGTAAGCTATTTACTTTGTTGAATTATTGAAGTAAATACATACGTGCAAAGTGATATACGTACGTATACATGCACAACAACAAAGCACGATCAAGTTTAATTTGAAAAAAATAAAAAAAATTTAAATAACACATTTGGCAGTATTCCTTGCGATCAATCTTTTAAATCCATCAGATAGATGCGATAAAAGTTGAAAACAGTAAATAAGGCATCGGATGCCATGCAATCAGATTTTACTGGCTATATTCCATGTTTTTATTTGACTTTCATTGCAGAAACCTCAAACGGTTGACTTTACTGACAGCAAATGTAGAAATATTGAAATATATGGATGTATTTG
Source organism: Eledone cirrhosa (assembly GCA_964016885.1). Classification (NCBI taxonomy): domain Eukaryota; kingdom Metazoa; phylum Mollusca; class Cephalopoda; order Octopoda; family Eledonidae; genus Eledone; species Eledone cirrhosa. The sequence goes on from OZ024751.1 coordinate 38,375,211, forward strand.
CTCCAAGAAACATTGAACAGAATTATAAATGACTACATCACGTATCGATGTTTATATGTACTACACACACATTATATATATATATATATATATATATATATGTATATATATATATATATATATATATATATGTGTGTGTGTGTGTGCGTGTGTGTGTGTGTGTGTATATATATTTACAGGCAAATATATATAGTGAGAGAGACGAACACCTTATATTTATAAATACACTCACCAGCACACGCACACGCAAATATACTTACATATCTATACGTATATTTACATACACAGACGCACAAATATATATATATGTATATAAATATATATATATATATATATATATATGGATGTAATGTATATATATTTATAAACATTAACACATCTATATACAACTATATATGAATATACACACATCTATTATTTAGATATATATATAAATAATAATTGTTTCTACTTTTGGCACAAGGACATCAAATACCCAGTACATTACTGGTACTTTATTGTATCGACCCCGTAAGGATGAAAAGCAAAGTTGACTTCGGCGGGATTTGAACTCAGAATGGAAAGGGCCGTAACTCTACGCGTCAAAGCATGACGTCCGACCCTCTACTGATACTGCCAAACCACCGCCCTTATATATAAATAATAATAATAATATATATATATATACGTACGCACACACACGTATATATAAATATGTATACATACATACATGAGGTTGAGTATTTTTACGTAAATCATGCATAATCTATCGCACATTGGAGAATTAAAAGAGTGTTTTATTGAAGTCTATATTGGTTTTCATATGAACACATGATCATATTTTACATGCATGTATATATATTTATACATACGCACGGTCTATATAATCTAGTTATACATATGTATGTATGTATATATAGAGATATATATGTATGTATATATATATATGTGTATATATGTATGTATATATATATATATATATATATATGTATGTATATATATATATATATATATATATATATATATATATATATATATATATATATATATATATATATATAACGAGTGTGTTATTTCTGTTTACCTTTTACACACACACACACATATATATATATATATAAACTCACACTCACATATATATATATATATATACACACATATACATACACATACATACACATACACACACATATATACATACATTAGTGATTTAACATTTACAAAATTCATTTAACACTAGGTAACAGACATAAAAGTCAATCCAAACCTGACTATACAACGTTCATTGCGGTGGGTTGGCAGTATCGATAGAGGGTCGGACGCCATGCTTGCAGTACAGTTACGTCCCTTTACGGACTGAGTTCAAATCCCGCCGAGGTTAACTTTGCCTTTCATCCTTACGGGGTCGATGAAATAAAGTACCAGTAATGTATTGGGATAATTGCTGGCCTTGTGCTAAAAGTAGAAATATTAATTTGTATTAGAGGAGAAGAATTCCCACCAAAATTCCGAGAGTGATATTATCTCACATGGTTTTTTTAGAACAAACAGTCTACAATATACGGTCTTTACCGTATTGTAGCGAGCCACTTTTAGGTTTATTTCAAATAACTCAGAACTTACGTCACGCGCATATCACACATACCTATGACTAATTCATGAATTATGTTAGGCACACAACAAAACATGCGCTTGATTCAAAGTATGTACTGCTGTAGCATATAGTCTAAGAGATGTTTTGAAAGTTACAGCCCTTTTCTAGATGAGATATCTTCACGAGAAAAAAAGCATATTTCGAGAACAAACGGTTCTTTAAATTCAGCCTTTGCGCTTAAAGGTATAGACCAGTCTTGCAATGACACTTCCATTATGTAGCACCGGACAATACTGGACCACGAAACCTGAAGATATTCTGCTGTCCGCTTTCCTGAAAGTTTCTTACCGCTATATATATATATATATATATATGTGTGTGTGTGTGTGTGTGTGTGTGTGTGTGTGTGTGTGTGTGTGTGTGTGTGTGTGTGTGTGTATATGTACAAATCAAATTTGATGCAGATATTAAAAGTATATATCTTAACTTTACAATTTTTTTTCCACTTCATCTATAAACCTGCGAATTAATATATGTCTGTATTACACACAGTCACACACACTATATAGTTAAACAGATTATACATACATACATATATATATATATATATATATATATATATATATATATATATATATATATATATATATATATATACACACACATACATGTGTGTCAGGTGTGAAACTATATCCGAAGTTCTGTATATATCTATGATATATATGTACATCTTGAATGATTCTTCCTGTGATTGATAGCACTTTACATCATGTTTGTATTTCTAATTATATAATACATTTTGGCTTGAAAAATATAATAAAATTACGTTGAAGATATATCGCTTTCCCTCCTCCAGAGAATAAAATTTCCTTCAACTAAAGTAATGTTGCGACGGAAAATTTATTCAAATTAACGCCTTGAAAACCTAGCTTCTCTACTAAAATAGGCGCGTTTCCAAAATTTTATTCAGTGCAGCGAAAGTTGATATTCTTCATCTCTGCATATATATATATATATATATATATATATGCTGAGATAAAGAATATCAACTTTATATATATATATATATATATATATATATATATATATATATATATATATATATATATACACATGTATGTATGACATATGTATGTGTGCATTATGTATGTGTTTCTATGTATGTATATTTTTTGTCATTAAATGTTCTCGAAATACGTTGTAATATATACATACTTGACTATAAATACATTACACGTCAGAGATTATTATCACAAATACATAGGCATATATATATATATATATATATACTGACTTGAATACATATATATATTTACGCATATATAGACACATCTGTAGTATATGTATTTGTAAACACACACATACACACACACACACACACACATATATATATATATATATATATATCACCTTGATCTCCTTGACCGACCAGTCTGTCGGGCGTCCATTCAGCGCCGCTGGTCACACCACGCCGTCCATTCCTTTATGGATCGTGCTTTTCTCATCCATGTAGTCCCAATCGTATTCTTAAAATCGTAACTCTTCCCTCGCGGAGGCCTTCCGTGTGGTCGTTTCCGCTCGCGCGGGTACAACCCCGGCAACTGCGCGGGTCCACCGATTATCGGTGAACCGGGCGACGTGTCCAGCCCATCTGAACCTGCTGCGCATATATTCCGTGATGGCGTCCCTCACGCCGGACTTCTGTCTGATGACTTCGCTCCTGATGTGCTCTCTCAACGAGATTTCTAGCATTGATCTCTCCATGTTGTATGGCAGTGAAACTTGGGCTACAACTAAGAGAGAAGAGCAGACGCTGGTAACGGCTCAAATAACCATATATATACACACACACACACACACACATATATATATATATAAATCTTTGTGGGCGTATATGATCGTATAAAACAGTAAGATACATCAATGTTCGTTCAAATTTTAGATGCTAATAGTGAAGCTTCTCATAACATTTAAATAATCAACGGGGGCCGTTACAATAAACTACCGTTCAAGAAGTGTGCTCGATATAATTGACTCTTCTCTCTCCTAAAAATTGGTGAATTTGTGCCTAAATGGGAAATCATTATTAAGCTGGTTTTGCCCCTAGGCCACCACCACGAGTCCGTATATCCATATAATTAAACTAATTACAAACACCCGTATACATTTTTAGACATTTTTTCAAATTGAAATTTGGTTAGCCCCTATTTCTACCAGTGCAATCTAAAACAGAATCGCTA
>OZ024751.1:38391523-38406523 GCA_964016885.1 Eledone cirrhosa
GGTACTTTTATTTTATCGACCCCGTAAGGATGAAAGGCAAAGTTAACCTCGGTGGGATTTGAACTCAGATCATACAGGGAGGTAACTCTATGCTTCAAAGCATGGCGTCCGACCCTCTACCGATACTGCCAATCCATATTAATGAAAGCCAATACATATATGGTTATATAGACAAACTTCGATTAGATTGAAGCCTCTATGGGGGTGATGCCAGACTAAAATTTAAAATCCAAACTTAAAATAACAACTGACTTAAATTTGCATTTGTATCTAATTGAATAAGATGAAGCTGTCATTAGTATTGATATATTTGTTACAATCATTTCCTATTAGTTCTACTCTTTCGTTGGCTAACATCCATGTGTTTGGGATTTAATAGGTTGTCAAAGAAAACTCGATACAATATATATTTTCTCGAATTTTCTGAATTTGATCCAAAATCAATAGTAACTTTATTTTTGGTTTAGAGATTTATTATTTAAGATTCATCTATTACATTTCAGTTTATTTCTAGAATTTACGGATAATTGAATATGCAATTTATTCATTAACTTTTGACGGAAGGAGTAGACACACGATATAGTGGCTAACAACGAAAATACGATGTCATATATCAACTAGGTAACGTATCAAATATATAATAGTTTCATACACGAAACAAAGCATGGGAATGTTATATGAAGGAGATGGTATATACTTATGTAAATGATTGTCGAAATATATATATATAGAGAGAGAGAGTGATTGATATTTGTTGGTGATCACTGGACAAGTAATCCACAGGATAGGAAAAGATAAAGATTCATATCATAAGTAATTGTCTTATTACATTTGAGAAGTTAACCTAAAATTCTCGAATACAACGGTCATGAGAAAACGGAGGAAGGCGTAAAACTAAACTCGTTATCTTCAAGTCGGTGTTCGTGCCAACCTTTACTTATTGTCATAAATCTTAAGTAATGACCGAAAGAATAAGATAGCGAATACCAGCAGCCGAAATGGGGTTCCTCCGAAGAGATATGGGTTAACGTTACTCGATAAAGGGCATAATTCGTAGATTAGAGGTCAGTTAGGTAAAATTTGATACCCATAATATTCACATTAGTGATCAATACGACATTACAATATGGAATTGAAATCATATTGAAGAATGGATCACCAAATAATTACAAAATATCTCTGACGTTTAGCGACTTTTCAATTACAATGTAAAACAAAACAAAACAATATCCAGTGTAGAAACTAGGAAATAAAAAAGTATAAAATAGTGGGTCGGAAACGTAAGTAACATGTATTGCCAATATTTTAAAAAGAAATCTTCAAAAATATATGCTTCTATATTCTTTTGGCGCTGTAGTATTGGTTTCACGTTTCACTGCTAAACGTATAATTCATTCAATCCAAAATTTATGTTCTTGTCTATGTACTTTAAATTTATATAGCTATTCAGATGGTAGATTTTTGCTCTTTGACCGTCTTCATCTGTCTATCATAGTTGCAATAATGAGGACTACATCAAATTAGGAAGATGCAACAATAATTTATATTTTCTGGGGCCACGGAGAAGGAGAGAGTTTTGACGGGATATTACTTTGATAAACTATATAAAGAAGAAATCATTAGATCTGCATCCATAAATTTGTAAAATGCAATATTTCATTGATTCTGTTCGCATCAGAGAGAAGCTAATACTGGAACAGAAAGAATATAGTCTGAATATATAAAGTCTGAAGACTTTAGGTGGTGGGAGAAGCAGAAACAGAAAATATTTCAAAGTTCACTACGTAACAAAGAAATCATCCAGGATAAATGGCTTTTGGTAACAGAAAAATATTGCCATTGTTTTCTAAGAATCTGCATTTCATTTCTTCTCTGAAGAACAAGAAGATAATTCCTCAAGCTGTAAGAGAAACGAAGAAGAAGAATTCATGTGATTTATTTTAACATGAACCGCAATGGGATTTTGCACCTGGAGGCAACTAACTCTTAACAAATATATGGCAGTATGTTAAAAGAAAATAACGAAGAAAAGATAAAGAGAAATATATAATGTTCGATAAATGGCTTTAGTTGTAGTTAAGGAATATTTAAAGAACACGTGTAGTAATTTTTTTCCTTTCTATATATGTTTTCATTTTAACTGAATATTGTATATATATATATATTTATAAATATATATTGTTATACTTTGGGAGGGTCATATTGTTGTAATAATATTGCCCGAATTAATAACAGAACACACTCACTGTTTGGTTGGTTTTCGCTTCTGTATCTTTTATATCAGTTAATTTATTCGGTCCTCAATGTTTACCATTGACTGATCAACGGTAAAAAATACAGATATAATATAGACACAAACATATATATATAGTCTAACAAAGTTCTTTCGTTGCACATCTGCAACATCGTCAGTGGTGCTATTATGTTTCTCCTGTTGTTTTGTATGTCTACGCCATCTTTATTAAATCTGTTTATTTATTTATTTATTTATTTTTGTCTTCTTCTCTGCGCATGCGTTTGCGTGTGTGTATAGTGTTTGATGTGTGTTCGCGTTTGGGTGACTGTGTTTTGGTTATTGTATTCTATCTTAGTTTACTAATGTGTGTTTATATGTGTTTGTTGTTATTGTGCTTGTGTATATATTTATTTAATTATTTATTTATTCATTTATATTTCTCTTAGGTCAGTATTGTTTGGGTGTTGTTGTTATTCCATTCATTTTTTCTGTTTAGCTTTGACGTTCTAAGTTCTATTTCACTGGCCGCTCTGATTTGCCTATCTGCTGGATCATTTCTATGTTTAGATATTATTTTAATTTCTATGTTGTCTATGTTACCGCCATGTTGTTGTCCGGCATGTTCGTATAGTTCTGAACCGTTTTTTCTTCCTTTTAGTTCCCCCCAGTGTTGCTCTATCCTTTCACCTATGCTACGAGCTGTCTGGCCTATGTATGTTGTTGTCATGTTTCTGCAAGTACCCTCTTATGCTATATACTACTTATGCTATATACTACGTTTCTAGTTTTACAGTTTATCCGGGGGTTTACTTTACATATGATACATTTCCTGTTAGTACAGTGGGTTTTCTTAAAAGGGTATGTTTTGCTGATCTAGGGATTTTATGGCGGTTCCTGTCTTTTCTACCACCTTAATCTTTCGGTGGGTCTTTCTCATGGTCTTTCTACATTGGTTAGCTAATTTCCCTCCAGGGGTAGCGTCCACGAACATGACACTCTGGTATCTCTGGTTGTCGTACCATGAGGTGGCTTTCCCTATCTTATGTTTAGTCCTATCTAAGCTATTCCATGATTCGCTCCTGTATAATGGGCAAATTCTTTTCATGTCAAGTTTTATGAGGGTCTTATACTTCTCCGTGGCTCCTTCGTATACTCTGATTCTGTCTCTTTGGTTGTAGCCAGAGAACTGCATGCGGTTGATGAAGTGTTGGATGTGTGTTTCCATTTCTGTTGGGTCGCACATGCGGGACACGTTCTTCATCACTCGTACCAAGTCTGCGATCAGAATATTAAACTTAGCACTACTGGACATTGCTGAGTTTTTGAGTGTATCAGGTATTTGGAGGCCATGGGTTTAGCGTAGTATGAGTGGAGAATTTGGGCTCTCTCGTCTATAGTGTTAATCCAGAGTTCCGTATATATAAATATAGTTTAGTACTACAACGACGCTATACCATGTACGCAAGTTTCGTGGATCGTATATATATATATACATATGTGTGTGTGTGTGTGTGTGTGTATGTGTGTTTGGGTATATACGAGGGTAGGCTGATAAAGATACTCTCACGGAATGAACAAATGTGTTTTATTTTTCAACATAAACCGAGGAAGGAAACAATGCAGTTATTAATATGAAGACTGGAAAATACTGTATGCATGACTCCTTCATAGCCAGCCTACATACTATGCAGTCTAGACTATTATGTATTTGTGTTGGTGGCGCTGGTGGTGGTGGTGGTGGTGATGGGAGTGTGCGAGTTTGCGCACGCGTGTGTGTGTGTGTGTGTGCGTATATATATAAATATTATATATATGTTTCTAGTGCACTTTTGTCGCCTATATCTGTAATAGCAACACGTGGTAGAAGCGACACGGCTTTTCCGGTGATTTGGGGAGTTGTGAGAACTCTAAAAATGTAGTCTGGATCGCATAGACAGTCATTTGATATATCACTCTAACGATTCAACCAATTCGCCTCCTGAAAATAATCATATAAATCTTTACAACGTTCTGTTTTAACCCTACTGTTGGTAAAACCTGATTTATTGTGGTGTATGTGGCGGCCATATTACTTATACATTCTTCACAGTATTCTAATGTATATCTGTGATTCGTTTTATCTCCTGAGAGTAGAACTAACACTTATCCGTCTCTGATATAGAAAACATGAAATAGATATGACGATCTTCACAACGCTAATATTTATCTGTTTTCCTTTATCATTGCATTACGAAAGATTTCCTGAGTATAGAATGCATAATATAAACAAGACAGAAAAATAAAAACAAGAAATAGCTCGTATGTTGTACATTGATATCTACAAACATAACTCTGTATATTAGGGATATATATATATATATGTATATATATATATATATATATATATATATATATATATATATATATATATATATATATATATATATATATATATATATATATATACTGTGAAAGCAAAACAAATCTATCCTTTCAAGAATTACAAATGTTTATATGATCGAAGTTTATTTTTGATTAGTGTAGTACTGTGGATATACTAGGAAATATATTCCTTGGTATGAACATAGTGTACTGTATGTAAAATGTCTACAACTAAATCGAACAATCGTTCTCAGCTTGTGAAATTGAGACGAGTGGAATCATCAATATTCTTACCAAACAACTTAATAAAAAATTATACAGGATGGCCCTCGGTCGGATTTGTTGATGCTTGCTCCAGTTGTTCAAATATCACATTCGTTTGCCCGTGCACTTAACGTCTAAGCGTCTGAGCATTGTAGATATATATGTGAGGTAATGTTCTCCCCTTGAATTTTATTGGCAGCAGACTTTCAGATAGTTTTCGGTTACCTAGTTTCACACCAAGCTTGTGTCAAAACGAGTAGGCTACCACACAGGGCGATTGAAACCGAGACCTTGTGATTGCAAACAATTTTTTTTAACTTAGACTATGCTGCGTCCGAAATATAATGATTTCTAGTATATGAACAATGATCTCAGTACATTACTGGTGCTTTATGTTATCGACTCTGAGAGGATGAAAGGCAAAGCTTACGCCTACAGGATTTGAACTCAGAATGTAGAGGGCACTGTATGTCTATAATCATGTTGTTCGACACACTACTGATTCTGCTAATCCACCAATATTTCATATTACATTGCACCCGCAATATAATATGAAATATCGTCAGATATTTGCCATAAAGTAGATATCAATATAACACAGATACTGCCACCTATGAGAAACCAACGAGGAATCTATTCAAACACTTTTTCATAGGAATGTTGCATGTATCGTTCTATCTCTGATCAAATTCAAATAACGTTTCTAGCATATAACCAATTTCTACGACTCATTTATTTTATTTATTCAACTAGCTTATACACGAAATAGATATTTCCAACACAGACTGAACCCAAACAGAGAATTCTAAGAATGACTACATTTACTCTTTATTTCACTGTTGTTTTAATGTTGTGTATTCAGGGATTTACTATAGGAATCTAAAACCAGTGTATGTTAAACGCTTTAGATTTGATATTCCGGGTATTATATTCGTAGCGTGCTTTATTGCGACAGTATTGTCTGTACAATGTAAACGATAGAATTTTTACAATCCACGGGAAATGGCCTCGTCAAAGTCTGCATCTCTCTGTTTGTATGTTATTCTCTGAAGTGAATAGAAATTTTCGACCACCAGTGCAGACGATAAATTGTGTTGGGATTTAAAGCAGAAACTAGGTAAACAACCAAATGAATGGAGATTATATATAAGCAGTTTTTACCAATTATAGAAAAATAATTGCTTGGTTTTATGTGGGCAATAGAGGAAAAAGGCATATAAAAACAATATATATATATGTATATATATATATACATATATATATATATATATATACATATATATATATATATATATATATATGTGTGTGTGTGTGTGTGTGTGTGTTTACGATTCTGCATGTATATTTAAACAGACATACACGCATACATACATAAACACACATAGTTTCACATACATATATATTTAATCTCACACACTTATGCATGTATATATATGTGTATATGTATGTGCATAAATACACAACCCCATTGTGTATCTGTACTGATATATATATATTTATATATATAAGTGTGTGGTGTGTGTGTGTGTGTGTGTGTGTATGTGAGTATGTATATTAGTACATGCAAATATATATATCATAGTTCAATATAACTGATTACTCTCCATAACATCGCTGTTGTAGCAAACCTAAATATGAACACGTAGCATAGATTGGCATGTCAGCGCAGTCGTTACAAATTACCCAACAGAAATTAACAATCAACAATTAAAATAACAACGATAACGACACTAATAATAAAACAAACATAACGATAAAACAAACAAAAAGCTTTCATTTGTTTTGCAAACAATAAAAGTCACGAAAAAGCTGAATAATTATGAAAACCTAAATGTCATTTGTCAACATAATTTCTACTGAAATGGTTAATGGCTCTGCGAAATCAAATCTCGTTTGGAGCATAATATTATTATTATACACACATTTCCCCCTATCTAATGCAGTTAGTTTTGATACAAAAGATGTTATTTTGAATGTCAATAATCGTTTGTTGTTATTTCATATTCCAATTTTCAGCTTGACAGTATACTAACACGATTCAGCTTATAAATGGCTATGAACCAAATTCCGCCGTTAATAATAAAATCAAAGTTATTTTTTCTGTCTTAATTTGTTAAATGTAACTTGATGCTGACAGTGGTATCACAAGAAGTCATACATGTCTAGCAATATGAGTAAACGTAATGTTTATAAGAATCTTAATACCTATTTTGTTATCATTCATGTGAATGAAAGAGACTGCCAATGTTTTAAAAAAATTGTTTAAAAAATATTCAGGAATTGTGAGATATTTTGTTATGTAACTACTTTTCACATTACTATTGTGATGTTTGAAGAATAACCTAAACACTACTTACGTGGAATATAGTTGTCTATCGTCATAAGGAGGCATTCGAATTAGATACACATTTTCATCTAGTCTCATTGATCAAATTTCCAGTAAAACACACACAAGTAAGTTTATATATATATATATATATATATGATTCATTTTTCCATTACCATTACAAAGGGTCTGACGAGCTGCAGGTTACAGAGTCGGGTTAGATTGATACATATCGAATCTTGAGCTGATCAGTGGCGAAACGCGCGTCACCAACGTAATGAAGACGTAACCAATCGTCCTTGTTATTTAATTTCACTATAATACACTCTGTCTTGCTCCACACCTCGACACTGAAGTGAACCTAAACACCGAGTGCTCACTCGGGTGAACCTACGGTAACTCCAAGTTACACTCCCTGGATACACACACACACACACACACACACACACACACACACACACACACACACACACACACACACACACACACACACACATATATATATATATATATATATATAGGAACGAGTAGGACCCCGACGGCTAATTCTGGACTAAATGAAAATGTTTATCCTGGTATATGAATAGCCGAGCTTCTCAGGGGGTAATTCCATATATGGTAAAAGTGATTGTCACAAGGATTAGTCAAAATTTGTTGTTGAAACACATAAATCTATCATGGCAATTTGTGGAGGGAAGGGGTAGCTGAACCTGCCAGTAGAAGAAAGAGGGAGAGGGGTGGAGGAAACCCAGTCGTGCGTCGATAGTGGCAACTACAGCAGGGCAGGAGGTCAAGCAAGTATACTAGGGAGGGGGAGGGGGAGGAAGTCGAAACAATAAGTAAAACTTATATATATATATATATATATATATATATATATATATATATATTAAAATAACAGATTAAACTTTAAGCAAAGAATTGCTGCCCATATTTTGGGTACTAGCGACTTATAGACTCCTTTATTAGTACAGTGTATTCTGTTACAAAATATACGACAAAGTTTCTAATTTCACCACCGACTTCTAATCACGTGATGTTTACATATATTTAAATAATGACGAACATTGAATTCAATATGTATTTGTCCACGCAATGTAATTTCACGCAAGTTTTGTGGTGTTGTTATCTTTCTAAATGGTCCCAAAACAGTGTATAACTACCATAGCAGACATTGTGACCCTAGATAGATCAACAGAATCTTCAGTATGCGTCGAGACTGTGATCGTCCTGACCAAAGGCTGAATACAGTGGAGATTTGTACATGTTGCTAGTCTTGCACACCTCCTCCAACACACACATTCAGACACAGAAAAATATATCCATACGCACACATGAACACACACACATGTATATACACCAGCTCGACCAATTCTACCAACGAAAATGGAAACAATCTTCCTTGACAAGTTATATGAGTGAAGAGGCTTGAAGAAGGAATAAAAAAAAATATATATATATATATATACACATATATACATATAATTTCACAATAGTGAAATATATTCTCGTACATATTATTGACACCATTATAAATCATCTCATGCGTTCATTCTTTGCTATTTGCGGTTTTATTCATACGTTTTCTATATATTTATTCTTTGTATGAAATGAAATGAACGAGTTGTGGTGTGTCGTATACGTGATGACTAGCAAGATGTATTATGGTTCTTCTCCTCGGCAATAGAATCCTATGAAATATTTGGGATAATATTAGGTGAATCAGAACATGACACTGTACGATATTCATTAAATTCAACTAGGTATTATTAAACAGATAGCTGTAAATAGATTTGAGCACGATACAATGTATCACATGGCACTGTCATATCAAAATTATAGTCATACATTATATATAAGTTTATATCCCTATACACATATGAAAGGCACATGTACACCACGCTACATACAAACGTAGAGCTGCACATAAGAATATATATATATATGTATATATATATACATGTATATATATGTATATATGTAAATGCATATATATATATATATATATATATATATATATATATATATATATATATGAAAAGGTGGGAATCCCAAACGCAGAAAATACGTGTAAAACTAATCGGTTGCGATGATTAAAAGCTTAAAAGTTCAAAATTCCATAGTGGCTACTGTTCATCTCTCTCTCTCTCTCTCTCTCTCTCTCTATATATATATATATATATATATATATATATATATATATATATATATATATATATATATATATATATATATATATATATATATATATATATATATATATGTGTGTGTGTGTGTGTGTATATATATATATATATATATATATATATATATATATATATATATATATATATATATGTGTGTGTGTGTGTGTATATATATATATATATATATATATATATATATATATATATATATATAAGAATAAACGGGCTGCGTGGTTGCGAATTGGTCTTTAAAGCGATGAAATACCAATGATGGTTGGAAGATCACTGATGAAGGACTAACTTTATTTATATATATATATATATATATATATATATATATATATATATAGTTATATAGTTATATTTCACTCACTCCCTGCCAGTCCCTCCGTCTCTGATAGTCACCCTCTCTGCTAGTCACACTCTCTGCTAGTCACCCTCTCTCCTCTAGCTCACTTCCTCCCTCGTCTGCAACTGTAAGCACTCTCTTCACTCGCTCACACGGCTACAGCGAGGACATGTCTTTTTTCTCTCGTCAAACTCGCCAGATCTTATGTTCGAAATGAGTTGTTGACTTGATACTTTTCCTATGTTTCATCTCTTGACGTTGCTTCACCCTTTGTGTCTGTTTACACCCCCCTACCCCTATTTAATCCCAATAACTTATTTTAGTTATTGTTCTCCCTAGGCTGATGTATCGTGTCTCTCTAACCCGAAGAAACACCTATGATACCTAACATGGATATTACCCTCTTAGGCCCGTAACTTTTATTTTCATTATACTTACTGCAACCAACAGCTCGCCATTTTACTCATATATATATATATATATGTGTGTGTGTGAGTGTGTGTGTGTGTGTGTGTGTGTGTGTGTGTGTGTGTGTGTGTGTGTGTGTGTGTGTGTATGTATGTATATATATATATATATATATACATATATATACTTATGTATGTGTATAGGTGCCTAATGACATGGGGCCTGTCTGTGTAGAGAGTTCCATTTGTTTAGTCATAATACGACTGTGTCTGAATGGAAACTTTTCATTACGGGATCTTTCTTATATTCTTATTACCTACTAATATCTTTAGTTCGGAAGAATGAAAACATGTAATGTTTGCAGACATGCACAAGAATATATCATATATCGAAAACAAGAACTGGTATGTGATTATATATATATATACATACATTTAGACATATTTATATATAACCGAAGACATATAATATTCAGACGCGCACACAGATACTTACACACACACACACACACACACATATATATATATATATATATATATATATATATGTGTGTGTGTGTGTGTGTGTAAGTATATTATATATATATATATATATATATATATATATATATATATATATATATATATATATATATATAGAGAGAGAGAGAGAGAGAGAGAGAGAGAGAGAGAGAGAGGAGAAGTGGTTACACAACAGTTAGTTCACCATATATATATATATATACATATATACTATGTGTGCTGTGTGTGTGATGGGTGAGAGAGAGAGTGAGATATACAGTCAGGTAATGCATGTAATATATACATATAGATGGTATGATTACGTTATATACATGCGTGCTTATTGTTCTGTGCACCTCTTTGTCTATGTTTGTCTATGTGTATATATACTTCACTATATTAGATTATAAAATAGAATAAATATGTTTTAATGTTCCTCACTAGAATTCTGTTCTGAAATGCAAATCTGAAATGTTAATGCTCGTTTATTACTCACGTATTGATTCATAAAATTTTAATTCTATAATTCGTATTATGTATTATTTTCTCTTGTCTTGGCAATATCTGTTAAAATGATTCATGCTGCACTCTTAAAATTTGCATATTACATTTAGCAGCAAATCGGATTAATAGCAATAATAATATATACATAGAAAGGTTATATGCATATATTTTTCTTCTATAGAAAAATTTATTCATCACAAGACCTTAATATGTCTCTTAAGTAGCTAACATGGCGATAATAATTAATAACTTATTATTTCCGATGATATAAGTTTGGATTTTATTATGGGAAATATATTAAAATCACGGAAAAGTATGAGACATATCGCATCAATTATAGTAGAAAACTTACATAAGCTTTTGTTTGTTTTTTTACATACAAGCATAAAACAAACAAACGAAATAAACCCAAGTGTTTTCCAACTTTATTTCATTAACTGAATATAGGAAAAGTACGACGATAATACCATCAAAATGGAACATGTAAAATATATTAATGCCTAAATTTAAATCATGTCTGCTTTTATTATGTTCTGATTCGTGTTTGGCAAATAGTTAAATAATATTTTAATTACATTTGACAATATATTTTAGTGTATACATGTAAGTATGTCTGCTCTGGTGCAGTCTTATATCTATATATTTATACGAACAAATATAGTATAAAAGTTTATCATATGCATGGAAATGGTGAGGAATAAGCGCAACAATATACCACCACAACCAACACCACCACCAAAACCACCACAGCTACCACCATGACAACACACCTCCACTACTAATACCACCACAGCTACCACCATCACAACCACAACTAAATATGTATCAATAACCCTAATGTTATATTAACAATAAGATTAGAAAACTAATATTTATAATACTACTACTAATAAATATAGTTTTACTATTATTAATTCAGATAATAATCATGTTAGTAATGGTTGTGCTAGTGGTACATGTGTTGTTTGCTGCTGGATGTGGTGAGGATAACGATAGCTTTATTTGTGAGTAACGATGAAGATGTTGTTAATAATAATAATAAAAATATTAATAATAATAATAATAATAATAATACAGGTGAAGGTGCTGTGGGATTTTAGGATACAGACGGACAAGAAACTGCAACACAATAGACCTGACCTGGTGGTTTTGGACAAGGAAAAAAGATCGTGCCTGATTGTGGATGTGACCTGCCCATTCGACACGAGAGTGCAAGAGAAGGAGAGGGAGAAAATTAACCGATACCAGGACTTAAATTGGGAGGTAAAAAGGGTTTGGAACTGCCATGAAGTCAAAGTGGTCCCGATTGTCATAGACGCACTAGGTACTATCTCAAAGAGTTTCCAGGGATGGTTAAAGAAAATTGGCCCCGCCACGCTTTTTGGAACGCTTCAAAAGGCATGCTTGCTGGGAACAGCAAGAACCCTCCGAAACGTCCTGAATATCTGAGGCTGCAGGTAGTGGCTTGATATTCATTTCAACAAATTTTCCAGTTAAATAACTGTTTCTACTTTAGGCACAAGGCCAGCAAATTACCCAGTGCATTACTGGTACTTTATTTTATCGACCCCGTAAGGATGAAAGGCAAAGTCAACCTCGGCGGGATTTGAACTCACATCGTAAAGAGATGTAACTATGCTGGAAAACATGGCATCCGACCCTCTACCGATACTGCCAATCCACCGCCATTTTCCAGTTAAATAACATCAATGACTGTGACTCAAAGAACAATAATAATAATAATAATAATAATAATAATAATAATAATAATAATAATAATAATAATAATGATGATGATGATGAAGACAATAATAATGATGATGATCATCATCATCATAGTAGAAACTGGATACATTTGTGGTGGGAATGATGATGAATATGATGAAGATATGTATAAATGGAAAGAGATGTTTATGAGCAATGTAATGTTGTTATCAACAATGGAAAGCAAAACACAAACAAACGATCTTTAAGACGATAAACACCGACACGAGTAGCAATCTGAATAGTACTAAAGATTACAATGATGGCGATGATTTATAATAAGAATTATTAAAAAAATAGTCCTATGACTACTGATACTTATATTAATATTAGCTAAAATAAAAATGATTAAAATATTATGATGGTAATATTAATAACAACGAATGTTAATAACAGGAATGAAAGCAATAAGAGAAACACCGAAAAATTAACAAAAAAACCTCGCAATTAATATCAAATGGTTATATTTTTTCTAAATCAATAAATGTAAGAATTAAGTTTAAGTCTTGTCTTTTCCAGCAATACTTTATATATATTATACATTCTCATGTGATCATGAACATAACAAAACTAATTGATTATGTACTTATAAAACAACATGTTTCCTCATCTTTACTTTGTTGATTATTTTCGACATTAAAATCAAAGTACCACCTGTGTATATATAGTTCGATAATGATAGTTATGGATGCATGAATTGACACTTCACAAACTCACAAACAGGTATAGATTATAACTTACGTTCTTTCATTGCATTGCTAAAATTAAAATGGCATATGCACGCTACAATGTAGCAATAAACATATATATATATGAGTGTGTGTATGTGTGTGTGTGGGGGGGGGGGGGGGGTGTATGTGTGTGTGTAAGTGTGTAAGTGTGTAAGTGTTTCGAGAGAGAAAGGTGTGTATGTAATTAATTATTATTAGTGACTGTTAACTCCTAGATTTTGCCAATAGTGTCTGTTTCTCAAAGCACAGAGGTAGGTAGGTGCCTATCTCTTTCTCTTACTCTATGTTTGTGTGTCTGTGTGTGTATGTGTGTGTGTGCGTGTCTGTCTGTATGTGTGTGTATGCATCCGTGTATGTGTGTGATTACTGGCATATTTATCAGAGAATGAAATATCATGGAAAGTAATGCTCATTCACCCAATATTTATTTATAATTTATATATCATAGGAAATATATTTCAATGACACTGATTTACATTTGTACGTATGAAATAGATATCTAGGTTTATAAACATATGGCACATTATATATAAAGAAAATACGTAAGTTTCGGGCGGAGGAGAAGTTACTTGCATATTGATAAATATATCAATATAACCTTGGAATTCTAACCTTCTTCTAGTTGGTTTGTTAGATTGGCACCAAGAAGAATTTAAACCAGCTACAATGTCAGTAGCATCGTGACATTGCATTCTTTTCGAAAAACATTGATCGAAAATAACTGATCGTTTTGTTAAGCGAAGACAAATTTTCAAGGAGTTGGCACAATTTGGCTGTCTGACAAGCCATGCTAAGAATATTATGGTGAAGTTACGTCTCCCAAATAGCTATTAGGTTAGTTGTCCAAGCACGCTCAACTGTCCGTAATGAACATTGGCTAAATTACTGATAGCTGTAGGTCATTGCTGCCATCTGAAGTCAGCTACTGCTTAATGGCTGGAAACATCTTCCGACGGAATCCTGGCAGAAACACATTCTTCGGATGGCCGAAGATGAAAAGTTCCTTTAAACAGACTTATATTGACGTAAGCACTGCTAGGCGAAATCTAATGAGCTGGTTTGCTTTGCAATGCCATGGTCTAGTAAAGAATGACACAATATTGACAAAAGGCATTACGAAGTTGGCTGCTGTGTCACAAAGGTTGATCTCATTTACATTAAAAACCATGAATATGTATAAGAGGAAGCCACAAACTATGTCTTCATGCCAACGGACGCTGCATAACTATTTAAGAATATCGCATTTCACTTATGGTTAATCAAAGCGCTTTGTTGACTAGACGAATTATAGAATTAAGGAAATTTCAAACTACATAGTTATAAATATTTCTTAAGAACTATTGAAATATCGAAGAATGATTATAGCTACAT
>OZ024751.1:38409023-38421858 GCA_964016885.1 Eledone cirrhosa
AAACAACTTTTATATCAGAACCATTTGGAATCAATTATAGTAGAATGTATATCATGCATTTATCATGATCTGTGAATTGCTATAACGTAGAATCTATTAACAAATGACTTCTAACGTTATTCATTATTTGGTTTAAATAGATTATTTAATAAAATTTGCTACTAAACTCGTATATTTCAGTTTACTAAATATGAAATGGAGACTTAAGCCCAATATTAGATAAAATTGTGAACTATTCACCCCTATTTTTCTATGTTTTGCTTTGACTCTCCTAAACAAAACCATATATTTTACAATGCTGTATAGAAAATGTATATCTCATTCACAATATATACATATGGGAAAATAATCTAAAATATGTGCAGTGGTATGTATAGAATATACATTAAGAAATAAGAATTCGAATATTCACAGTTATGGTGCTGTTTCCACTACTAATTCAAACTCAGATGTGAATATTTATATGTACGTATAGAATTTTAATAATACACGTGAGTTAATAGGATGGTCATATGCCGGTTTCACAGGATCTAAGAGATATGTTCTTGTATAAGTTCCAGAAAAATGCATATATTTGCGATTGTCCTTAATGGCAAGTTATATCATTCACGGTAACAATTGCCAAATAGATTGTTTTCATTAATTAATTTTATTGATTATCCTATGATAACCATACCCAAAACGAATAATTACTTCGAGCGAAAGAGCAATCTATATAGTTGTACTTAAAATTCTATATAACCGTACGTTTAAAAAAAGAAATGTTATTTTTAGCAAGCGATACCATGTGGTTTTTCTTGTATGTTCGTCTCTATTACAGAAGTATTACTGAATTTGATTCAAATAGAAATTGAAACTCACTCCGATAATCTTCGCTCTTTCCTTATGTCAGAGAACACACGTACTTATATACATAATGCTATGCATTATATCATATTATATTTTATGTATGTATATTTAAAATCTCCAATATATGAATTTTATACGAAAGTATTATATATGCTTGAAGAGATTCAACTATACTGAACTTATAGCATAAGTGCATTATTCCCGGTTTTTGTGATTTAAATTTTAAATCTCAGACTTCTGAAATCGATCTTTTGATAAAAATACATTTCTCCCTAATATATGTATATTATAGTAAATGTGCAACAAAGTGGACAGAAATGATTTACATACGAAGTTGTTAAAGAAATTATTGCAATGTCTACCTATATCTTTAGAGTATATTTTTAAGCCAAACTTTTCCATTTCATACAGTTTTTATAATCTTTCTGTTTAGCAGAAAAAAAAATTTTCTCGCTGAAAAATGTTTTATTTTTTCAAATTATATTTGTCTGTCTTAGGTCTTATTTCACCAAACACATATTCATATTTTATATTAATATATTATGCAGAGATTTAGCACGCGTATGAATATAAACAGACATATTTCAAGATCTGTTTTGAAATATTTCCATGAATTCTGATATAGTTGAAGTTGATTGCATCCCTCTTTAGATTTATAATGTTTGCTATATTCCAGTAAACAACGGCTATAATACCCTAAAAAAATATAGTAGACCGCCAATTCAATATAAATAGTTTCAGCATTTGTAAATCTACTGAATTGTTCCATTTGTCATTATATTTCTTGAAATATAACCTAAAGTAATTTATTCGCTATCATTTTTTTTCCTTATCAGAGACAATGCAGCTTTCATGATATACTATTAATTTGCTAACCATATATTTATTATTCCTGCCTCGGTATTGTTGAGAATATGAGGTTGTATTTTTAATGTGTCATAAATTAAAATATAAATCTATGGAAAAGATTATAGATAAAAACTCTGGGGCAAAAACAAAATAACAAACAAACATAAAGTAAACAGAAAATAAGTATATTCCCTTTTAAAGCCCTCTTTTCTCTCGTCAAAAACGTCACGTTTATCAGTACCGTTCTTTCCTGTTCAACAATACGATGCATGCTAGGTGTAACACAAGAGAGATACTTTACGGGGTTGTTGAGAGTTTTACGTAGAGTGTAATGTAATGTTATTCATTGGGGTAGAAGTAGAAGAGGGAATCAAATATTAAATATTTTCCAATTATCTCCATGATCTTAGAGACGGTAGGTTTATGAACTGTAGGGCCATGGTTACTGGGGTCAATATAATCCATTAAATTGTTTTGAGTAGCTAATATCTTCAGACACATATGAAGAATTGCATCTTGGTTCACAACTTCTTCATAAATTAAATTCCTTGAGTCATACACACACACATATTTGTCTGTGGGCGTCTCTGGGTGTTTGTGTGCGTGTGAGTGTGTGTATGTGCATATGCGGTTGCCTGTCTATGTGTTTGTGTGAGTCTGTGCCAGTGCGTTTGTATGTGAATCTCTCCCTCTCGATTACTGCATTTTCTGTTTACTAGTTTCTTATTCATGTTTTTTTCTTCTTAATTTACCTTATTCTCATTCAACTTCATTCAACCTCTACCCCTTTAGCTGACTTTCCTTTCTCAAACATTTGCCTTTTATTCTTTCCCCATATCTCTCTCACTCTTTCTTGCTATTATTCAATTTCCTCCTTTCCTTGTGTTCCATATATCCTCCAAATATTATTCCCCGTTTCAACCAACCCTATTTTAATTGATTTATTCCTTGTACCACACCATTATATTCCCTTCATTGTGACAAATTCGCCTCCATTTAAAAACATTATTTTCTTCCATTGCTTTTTCGACTGGAAATATTATTTAACTAATTATATTCCTATACATAACTAGTCCTTATTCTCTTCTCTATATAACACCTACACCACTTAATACATTAATACATGCTTATAATTCATTTATGTATATATAACTTTAAGGTTTTCTGCTTGATTCTATGGTTAATCCAGTAGAGGTCCAATGTTGTAATTCGAGATGAAGCGGTGAAATAAACTCAAAGAGAATTCACTTAAAATTAGGAATGTCTGGTGTGAAGGTGACAATAAGGAAATCGACTTGGAAGCGTTTCATAAATAAAGTTATATTTTATTCGGAATATATTTCCATATCTTAAACATTGCAATCTTTGAACTACAATTTCCCATCAGAAATATCTATCTAAAGAATGATTTACATTTGTGCTCGAGTATTTAGTTGCTCAATAAACTAAACATCCCCACCGTAAGTTAATATGGATGTGGTTGTGAATTCCAGACATTCATGTAAACCTAAATTAATTATCAGACAGAATTACATTGAAAGAATGTGAAAAAGTCGGCACCCTTAAATTATGAGTATGATCTAACCGGTGCGCTTCTAAGCCATTTCAGTCACAAAGCTTGAGTCGACTTGAAAACAATTGCAAATAAATTGGCTCAAATTGCCACGAACTTGGATCAAACCGGGGACTTACTGAATACAATGTGACCCGCACCACCAATACCACCGGCAGCCATACATGTGCAAACTTTTCAAACGGTGACTAGTCACATGAGTGTTTTATGGGGAGAAGATACGAGACATTGGACGGCAAATTCAAGCACATAACATAATATCAGAGTTAAAAAGAAAGTTATGTCAACGTGAATAGAAACCGGTTTGTGTTCTCTAACCATGACTTTTAATTCAGTATTTCACATTTTATAGCTAAGCTGATTATTTAGAATACAATACTTAGTAATAGAGTTGTGATAGGATCCTCACTAACTATTAAAGTAAACCTGTTCTTGAAGTTAATGGCCCAGTAAACTATTTATTTACCAAAATTAGATATCATTTTACTGCAAATATTCTAAAAAATCTACAGAACATTCATCGTAAATTTTATTTAAAAATGAAAGTTATGCGATAAATCACGTGGACACGTACGCACACGAACAAGATTTTAAAAATCAAAATCAACTTAAACATCAACAGCAACAAAACAAACAAAATCGAATATAGAACTATATAGTTCACAAAATGATGATATCATTTAACTAG
Source organism: Eledone cirrhosa (assembly GCA_964016885.1). Lineage (NCBI taxonomy): Eukaryota > Metazoa > Mollusca > Cephalopoda > Octopoda > Eledonidae > Eledone > Eledone cirrhosa. The sequence goes on from OZ024751.1 coordinate 38,412,983, forward strand.
CGATGACTGTATTTATTTATTTATATATTTATTTATTTCACATATACTTTTTTATTTATTTATTTCAGAAATTTACGAGCTGATATGAGAGAAATATATCTTAAAGTAAAAAGATATCAGAATATAGCATTAAATTGTACTGGCTGCTGTTGTTTTTCTTTTTGTTTGTTTTTTTGGCTCTTTTCTTTTTTAATTATTAGTATTAGTATTGAAATTATTATTATTATTTTACTCTCTGTGGTTTGTTTGTGGGTTAGAGAGGATTAGATAAAAATGTATCCTCAGATCATAAATATCAGATTTTATCGCTTAAATTGTCAAATTATTATTGAGCTATTATGCTATACCATTCCCCCACTTGCTTCTATTCTAATTTCTATATTTCATATTCATTTTTTTCTCTCCAAAGAAATATCGTTAAATTGATTTTTTTTCACTTCCTTAAAGTTGAGTTGGCCGATTAGATATATGCGATAGATTCTCCGTCGATTGCTACGAGAGCGTTGAATTATTCGAACAATTGAACTATTTTAGAATTTATGTAGAATTGGAAAGTATTGTGCAGATATCCTCAAGTCGAATTAGTGTGACAGTGTATATAACAATGGTGAACCTTTTAAATGACAGGTACAATGCATCTTATATTATATCTAAGTGGACAATTCTTCCACTGACACTTGGGCGCTTTACATAATTCTCCAGCCGAATCAGCGTGACACAATATGTGACAAGGCTAGACATTTAAATAAAGATACGTCATATCTTGTATTATATTGTAAGTGGTTGAGTATTCCAAGACCACATATTTTCTTAACGTAAGCCCCTAGCCGTATCTACATGACGCCTTATGTGACAAAGCTGGTGATGTTTGCATTTCAAGTAAAATCCTTCTTGTATTATAGATAAATTGGCTGAGTACTCCATGGATACGTGTACTCTTAACGTGATTCTGAAGTCGAATCCACCTGGCACACTAGGTGACAAGGCTAATTATTATTTGAATAAATCGTAAAATAGATCCGACAGACTTCTATACACTTTCAACCATTAGAGCGATCGATAAGCCATTTCCCAAGATGTTATGCAGTGGAATCGACCCTACAATCTCCGGATTGTAAATCGAGTTTCTTAAGCATTGGTCGTGTCTCTAAATATATAAGTTATTCTCCTATACACTTGTTATCAATCAACCAAACAGTAACGTCTATAAGCGCGAAATTTAATGTTACAACGTCTTCATCCGATTGGTTCTGAAATAGTGCAGAGGAAGATTGCTTCCAATAAGCTTTCTTTTAATAGACAAGAGTCATATTCAGACGAAATATGATACGACCTCACTATCATAAAGCTATACAACTAAATATTCAATTTGATTACTTGAGATGTTTGACTTACAAATTAGATTTAATTTTTACTCAAAAGACTCGTGCAGCATATAAATAAATTTGAGTGTCAGTTGGAGAAAATTTATTGATTGGAGAGAGAGAGAGCGAGAGAGAGAGAGAGAGCGAGAGAGAGAGAGAGAGAGAGAGAGAGAGAGGGGGAGAGAGAGAGAGAGGGAGGGAGGGAGTGAGAGAGAGAGAGAGAGAGAGAGAGTGAGAGAGAGAGAGAGAGAGAGAGAGAGAGAGAGAGAGAGAGAGAGAGAGAGAGAGAGAGGGGCGACAAAAAGGGAGGTAGAAACAAAAAGAGAGGTAGAAATAAGGCAATATTATAATTGAAATTGGGAATGTGAGAATAAGAACCAAATATTTATTCTACTCCAGTTTATATCTAGATCAGGCGCACACTAGTCTCTTCACTCTAACTGTTGTAAATCGAAGGGAATTTATTGCACAATAAATTACCAATTGGCTTGCTATATGCAACACTATCTCTTCATGCAAACATAACACAAATCCTTCAAACATTCAGACTGTCCCCACTCGATTCCCTAGTGATATCAGACTTAGACAATCCACTATCAACAGGGATGTAGAATATATATATATATATATATATATATATATATATATATATATTGACATTTCCATTGGATGGAAAATTGAAGTAAAATAACCCAACTCGTACATCTGAAAATGAGATGAACCAATACATATTGCGTTTCCCTTGGTAGAATACAGAAGTTAATCTGAAGTTTGTTTCATTATAATTCAATGTATTATGAGGACTAATTTTACATATAAGACATATTGGCGGAAATTAAAGAGTTATAACACGAGGCCAGAACGTGTTCTCGCAATATTAGCTTGGGTTAGATTAATTTTATCGAGATTTTAATTCATATTATTGACTTCTGTACATTATATATATATATATATATATATATATACATATATATATATATATATATATATATATATATATATATATATATATATATATATATATATATATATATATATACATATATAGTTGCTAAATTCTCAGTTTGAATTGATTTATATACGTCTCAATTAAATATATGAACGCAATAATTTCACATACCTCCTCCATTGCTGGAAAGCTGAGTATTTATAACATGATAAGAAATCGCCATATCATTGTTGAAATTTTCAAAATTCTTCTATTAAATGTTAAAGAATCGATTACTTGGAGGTTATCTCCAACAAACCTGTGAACCATATACGAATGGAATATAGTCTCGATGTTCATTTGGCAACAATACATGGCAACAAATCAAATGCTCATAATATATTTATTTTATGCTTCTTATCTCAATTATAATTTAGCATTTAATCTATGTATGTTGTCAAGCTTAGCTAGCTTTAAGAAGTAATCTACGTTACCATAAATAGTGGATCTCTTATGAACCCATGAAGGCGATAACTCTGTTTGCAATACAGCTAAAATAAGAATATATCAAATTTGCCGCAGGAAAATACTTGAACAGTTTACTAAAGTTTAGTAGTACCAACATTTTCTGAAACTATGGTTTAGAAGTTGCGTGTAATATGAACAATATATAAAAAGAAAATTCAGCAATTTTCATGTATAGAACATATAACATTTTTATTCATATACATCTAACGAGAATATGGTGAGACGTTCTCGGGTTTGATAATTTCTCCAACATTTTTCAGCACCCGTTTGTGTCTACGATGTGCTGAATAATCTTGGGAAAAAAAGGTAAAACCCAGAACTTTTAACAATCTCTCGTTGAATGCACTATAGTGGTTACATTTCTCTTCCTATTATTCTTTATTTTTGAACGGATTCCCTCTTATTTTCTTTTGCTTCACAACAAGCATTGTGTCATTAGAAGTCTCCATTCTTCCCGGTCGCACTACCTCGCATGGCCCGCTTCCAGGTCAATTATCTGTCCGTTTTTTTTGTTCTATGGCAATCAATTTTGATTAATGGAGGTAAGGTTGCTACCCTTACACGTCCTCCTTCCTCTCTTCTCAAATAAGATAGAACACTAACTTTCAGTCCCAATCCAGGTACAGACACCGGAAACTAGGACTACATAGGAATCAAATCCTTTCAATTTATTTTCATAGCAACATTATGTCGTTCTATATCTATTAGAGACAATGACTCGGCACTTCCAAATATTACCGAACAATTTAGTGTCTGAAATCTAGTGAACTAAATTTAGCCGATCCTATCAATATTCAGTAGTGTCTATAAATATGTACATATTTGGTTGTAATGTTGCTTAACATATCTACGAGATGCGATATTCCATAAAACATACGCGATTGTCATGTAAATTATTCTAATACGCCAAACATCGATATAATTATGTTATCTTTATCCATACTAGTGTAGTAAGTAAATGTGATAATCCTGTGTGGAGAGAGACTTGTCCAACACTTGAATCTGTTAACAATCTACCGAATCTGGAAATGCGATGTTGTAATTTTCTGGCTCTCTACAATGTTAGAGAATCATTCTGACCAATAATTAAAACCAAATAATTGCTTAAGATTGTCTCAGCTAGCAATACGTTACGTGCATTATCTGAGACAGTCAATAATGACAATAATATAAATTAATGAAGAGTTAATGATGTTATATAAAGTTGTAGATATCGCCTAATAAATCCAATGGTTCTGTTATGCTATGTATCGTGTGCTTCAACAGCAATATATTCATCTTAATATTATGGCAAACAATTGATCATTTTTAGGGAAGTAGACTTAATTCCAATTAATATCGTCATTATCTCAAACATAGATGTATTTAGCGGAGTATATTCTGCTGCAAATGTTCGACATTGATAGCAGTTTTTGTATAACTTCCTTTCTTCCTTAAACTAAGCAATGAGTCACCGAAAAATATCATGAGTTTCCTTGTCTGACTAAAGCAAGTAAAGTATGTACTGCATTCGGTTTTTGATTATTTCATAATCATACTGTTTTACTTAAACCCAATATCCCAGACTCAAACGTGATGTTATAATTTTAACAGTGACTAAAAATGTGATATATCGTTATATGTGTGTTTTTACATAGATATAAATGCATATGTGAATACACACACACACACACACACACACACACACACACACACACACACACACACACACAGACATATATATATATAGAGATAGAGAGAGAGTGAGAGAGATAAAGAGAGAGAGAGAGCGAGAGCGAGAGAGAGAGAGAGAGAGAGAGAGATGAAGAACAGAAATCATTTGACATGTTAGTGTGTTAGATATATATATTACTTGATCACTTGGGAAATAAAAAGATACACAACTATCCTACCATTTCTGTTCTGAAGTGTATATGCTGCTGTTCGTCTTGTTATCTTTGTGTTTCTACTATTCTCAATAACAAAACAAATATCCCACCGTCTCTTTAAATATTGAAAGTAAATGAATGATTTAAATCCCTGTTCAAATCTCAACGTTATCTTATTTTATTAACATTTAATAAACAATATTTGTATTAGAACATTTTAGCATAGATATGTATGACATACTTTTACGATATTTGCAGATTTTTGTCTTATAACAGTTAGGCTGTGATTTTATGAAGGAATAAAACAGATTGAAACATACTACCGTAACTTATTCCTTGGTAAGTTATATAAAAAAATAAAATCAATTTAGCTTTATACGATCGAATATTATTTATTAAATATGAGAATCATATTTATGTTAATACCTGGATTTCATTGGGACATAAATATGGTTTTAGATTTTGAATATCATTACGGTGAATGATTGTTTAGTGTTTTTTTTATCTTTTCTTTTTTACGGGATGTAATTGTGTTCGTCGCTGATGTGAAAACGAATGTAAATGCTCAAAAGTGGCTAAAATAGCTTCGTGAAAAGCAGCAGAAATTATTGTCTGCTGTATTCAAGGCATGACAACATATGCATACCAAGTGCTTCCCATGGAATTCAAAGGAAAAAAAGAAGAAAAATTGCAGAATACGAGAAATACAAAAGAAAATGATAATGATAAAGAATGTTAAAGTAAAAAAAAAAGAATTAAAATAAGAATAAAAATACATATACAATGTTAAAGGTAGAAGAAAGAATGAAAAAAAAATGAACAGGAGCGCTCGTTTCTGCTCAATTTAAAGAGCTAAGAGGGCGGTCAGATGGAAAGACAAACCCTGCGGACATTATTCATCGTACAAATCGCAATGAAATGGAGTGGAATAATGGTACAAAACGACTAAAGATGGAAACATCATTAAGATGCTATAACAGGCGTGAGTGAAAATTGCAAAGTGAATTGAGGGTGAAAAAACTAAGTTCTAGGCCGTTTCTTAGGGATAAAGGAAATTAAATAATAATAATAATAATAATAATAATAATAATAATAATAATAATAACAACAACCACAGTAATAGTAATAGTAATAGTAATAGTAATATATAAATAAATGAGGAAAGACATTATAAAATAAAATAAAAAAACAAATTAATAGAAAAGCGAAAAAGCAAGTATGAAGACAATAGAGAATATTTGATTTATAAAGAATTACAATAGCAGACTCTTTCCTAGCTGTGACAGATTTTTTTTCTATCGGAGAATGTGAATCTCTAATAACAAAAGAAAATACGTTTAAAAAAAAATGAAAAGAAAATCAAATCAATACAAATGATGAATTTAAAAAAAAAAAATGAAAAATGAATAAAATAACGTATGAATGATATAGCAGAGAGCGGTAGTGTGAGGTAAAGAAGGAAACATAGAGTTAGAGAGTGAAGGGAGAAGGAAGGTCTATTGAAGCAGATAGCAGACCACCAAGTAACTTCCATTGATGAAATCATATCAACAGAACGCGTGTGTCAGAACCTTCTAATAATAGAAACTCACAAGGATTAATTTGGCGGAAAAATATGTTCTAGTCGCATAATAATAATCGGAATAATTTGCATTTACAAATAGCTGTTTCGCCATCTTCTAATATGATACACCACGGACAGTTTCAAGAATAAGAATAATAAAAAAAAAGACAAAAATTGCTGAAGCTATGAATACCCAATCGGGTAGCTTCTAGATCAACAGTATCATGCAGAGATTTTAAAATATTATATTTGTCTTTCTACAAGATTTCTGTTGTTTCTTTTACTATTTTTCGTTTTTCTTTTGTTTTTTTATTTTCTTTAATATGTTCACTAACACGGTAGAAAGAGCGCATAACTGTAGCAAATTCGATTAAATAAAAAAGAATAAAGAAATTGAAAAAACAAAACATGAATTGCAAAACCCCAACCAGAATCAGCAGAAAAGCCGGGCGATAACTCGGAGTTAAGTAACCGAAGATTCTGTACAATTAATCGATGAATAATGAATAATAATATTTTTACTATATAATTCTTACATATTGCATTACTGATGATGATGATGGTGTTCTCTGGCTGCACACACTTTTGGGTTTGAAGAGCTGACGTGCTTCCTTTTGTTCTTTCTCCTCGGCACCAGGGCCTCACTTGCTTCCGCCACTGCATTGGTGAAGTTCCCGTACCTCCTCGTCACACTCTCCTCAGTCCATCCAATCTCTCTCTCCTCTGTCTCTCCACACAGAGCACTGAACCTGTTCCTCACTTCCACTGTGAACCTCTCCTGTAGTTTAACATCTTCCTTGAAAGCTCTCCATTCATATGTGTGTGTATTAATATATATATATATATATATATCATATATATATATACACACACACACATATATATATATATATATACATATATATATATACATGTAGTCTGCAGGGTGTGTTTAGATAGAATTGTTACTACGACGGTGCCATACTATGTACGCACGTTTTGTGAGTCCGGAGGACCACCTTGTCCAACCTGATGGATATGACTATACATATGTATATATACATATATATATATATGATTTTTTTCTAACATCCTTGCACCATGTAGATCTAAATTTGTTTATCCCTACTGTGAAGAGGATTTAAACTTTCTGATAGTCTATAGACTTTACGAGGAGATTGAATAGAGGAGGCTGGCTGAATTAAATTCATGATTTGCAGAAGTCGGTGCAATAAGGTGCTGGTTTTAAACTCTATCATCAGATGGTAGGCAAGTACAACATACAATCCAATGCGCTCAGTTGGCACCCACTTGGTGTTCTAGTTGGATCAATTATAGACAGTTGATACTGCTAGAAACCTCTGGAATGCGTGTCTGATGATTTTACCATCACACCTCTTCCAGGAATAAGTTTGTGAGGAGAACGGTGAAGAAGAAGAAGAAGAAGAAGAAGAAGAAGAAGAAGAAGAAGAAGAAGAAGAAGAAGAAGATGCTGCTGCTACTGATGATGATGATGATGATGATAATAATGATCATGCCTAATTGTTTAAGTAGTAAGAAAGAAAAATAGATCAATTTCAATGCTATTTGAACTCAAAACAGAGAGAAAACAAACTGTATAACATTAAATATTTTGACAAGCATATTTCCCTTTAGGATACACCATCGATCTTTCATAACGAAAAATAATAAAATGTTCAATCAATACTATATTTCTTTCCCATTAAATATTACGGGAATTTTACAGTTTTTACATATCATTTCTTCACATCATTTTCTTTACTTATATTTTTTACTGCGCATTTATAGAGCTAATATTTCGAGTAGGAATTACTTCATTTTTGTAATTAAGTAGCTGGAGTTAAATGAATCAATTATATACACCTCTTCAATGTAAATTATATCAGGAACAACATGGATTATTAAGAGCAAGTAAAGAATTTGAATATAAAGTAAAGAAGTGAAGAACAGTTTAAAATGGCAAATCCATATTCTCGTAATGAAGTTTATGTAAAGACATTTTGTAAAGATTTTAATCTTCGTTTGGCGCTTAACGTTAATCGTGATTGATTTTTTAGAGGAACTCTTAAGGTTTGTTTTATATATATATATAATATTTGTATGTGTATAGTAATAACGAACAAATTAAATGCTGTACATGGTACCATAAGTTTTTAATGATTTTAATATTGCAGAGGCAATCTTGAATCATTTAAAAGAAACGAGGCAATTCTTTCTCACAAAAACCGGGATAATAATACTATATTCGTTGCTATCATTAGCGTTGTACTCATCAAAAGAGAAAACCGGAATAATTGAAAGTTATGTAACGTGTTTGATATATGAAATTCAGAGAAAAATATATAAAGTATAACATTTATGTAAAGTACTGCGAAAAATTAATGTTGATAAAAATAACTTCTTAATTAAAGAGAAAAAATCTACGTACGCAAAAGTGGATTGAGTCATATTTTTCTTTGTATATTTTTATATATATATATATATATATATATATATATATATATATATATATATATATATATATATGTATATGTATATATATATATATATGTATATATATATATATATATATTTATGTATATATATATATATATATATATATATATATATAGAGAGAGAGAGAG
>OZ024751.1:38427058-38439558 GCA_964016885.1 Eledone cirrhosa
GTGCGTATAATTGTCCATTTATTATTTATTATATTTACATATAAGCATATAAATAACTATAATTCTACTACCTCTCTCTCTCTCTCTATCTCTCTCTCTCTCCCTCTCTCTCTCTCTCTCTCTCTCTCTCTCTCTCTCGTTCTCCAAGTCTTTCTCTCGTTCTCCAAGTCTCTTTATTTTGTTCCCACTCACATTCTCTCATTCTCCATTCCATTCCTTTCTCATTCTTTCTAAATATGTGAGTTTATATGCAGATGCGTGTGTAGTCCTATATTAAAATCTATCTAGAAATGGACCGAGTGAATGGTGAATGGGCCTTCTCTGTATATAAACCTGTAGGTTGAGGAAGATAAACAGAGGGAAGAAGGGAACACCTACAAAACGTGTTCCTGGTGTTGAGGGTTGTTCTATCCACGGGGTGCAAAACAACCCCGCAGTAGCCCCCCCCCCCCTAATGGGGATTTCAATTGTTTTATTTTTATATAGTTTATTGTTATTTATCATTGTTCAAGATTTTATGTAAAACCCCGCCGTCGCGTCTTGTAATGTCCCATTTTTGTGTGCCCCTGTGGCATTATAAAAAAAGATATCAATCTCTCTCCCTCTCTCTCTCTCTCTATCTCTCACTCTGTATCTCTCACTCTCTATCTCCCCCCCTCTCTCTCTCTATGTATATATATATATATATATATATATTTATATATTGCAGTCACTATTTCGATTCGACGTGTGTCTTGTCTTTACACCTAAGAAGCTAAGAAGCGTGGCCACGGAGGAATATGTTATGCAGTTAATATATATATATATATATATATATATATATATATATATATATATATATATATATATATGAATTGCATGTATATGTTTGTGTCTCTCGGTGTTTGAAAGAGAATGTTTGCCTTGTGTATGTGTGAATACTTGCAATTTTCAACGGTCATTAAGTACATTATGTACGTAATTTATAAGTATACCTTAAGTGGTTATATGCTCCAACATTGCAACAATAACTGAAATATTATAAATGAGAAACAAATAGAGAAAAAATAATCCCGTTAGGCATGGAAAATGAGAATTAAAGCAAGTTCAATTAGTGTGAGCTGTATTTGGATTAACACGTTTCACAATAAGCTTCTGTTATATACATACGTATGTGGGGGAATAGCGGTTTGTGTGTGTGTGTGTAGAGGGGGCTTTTCTTATTTAAAAAAAGCACACATGGGCGTGCACACACAAACGTGTGTGTGTGTATATATATATATACATTTCTCTCTCTCTCTCTCTCTATATATATATATATATAACACCTTTCTGGTCTATTTGCTCATGTTCGCTATGCATTGTTCTTATTCCCTTATTAAATATGTATGGCTAGTTTAGTACATTGTTTTATCAACATCACTGTGAGTATTAACTTTTCGATGCTGTTACGTGCTTCAGTAATGCTAGTGTTCCTATATGAATATATATATATATACATTATAACGAAGGAAGTGTGGTAAGTAACCAGGTGGACGATAACGCCCCAGAGTACTCGATGCTTTGGGTAGTAGAGGAGATAATTGGAAAAGAGTCAGGACCCCGTACCAGGACCCCGGCCGTTTCGACAGCTAGTTCTCGTTCAGAACTAGCTGTCGAAACGGCCGGAGCTCAGCAGTCGGTGTCCTGACACTTTCCCTATATATATATATATATATATATATATATATATATATATATATATATATATATATATATATATATATATATATATATATATATATATACTCGCGCATTTAAACAGCAATCATAGTGTTTGTAGTCTGTTTATGTTCACCCAAACACTTTTTGTCCGCCTGGCATACATTGAGTTTGCCCGTCCTACTCACCTGCGGATCTTCTCGGTGGAAGTAGATGTAGTTAGTGATGATAGAACCGAGGTAGAAGAATTTGTAGACGACCTGCTGCTCGTAGTTGTTGATGGTGATGATCGGAGGTGTTTGAGACCTTGTCCCAGTACCTTGGTATTCTTTAGACTAATAGTCAACCTGAATTCAAATGTTTGTCCACACGGTGCTGTATTTGCTTCACAGAGTGCACTGCCAATTCCGTGATTTCGGCAAACACCATTTCTCTGATGAGTACCTGAAGAATCCTGGATTTCACTTTCAGCTATGACAGACTAAACCGCTTCTCGTCTCATCTAGTATGGAGTTAGACACCTTCATTTGACGTTCTAAATGTGTGTTTCAACATGACTGCAAAAGAGATGTCAAATGGGATGGAGGCATGGAAAGAGCCCTGATTCACATTGCTGCTTATGTTAAATTCCTCCCAAGAAGAGTCATCAAATTGAAGGACACCTTTCATACCAGCATAACAGAATTGGACTCTTCTGAGAAGTATTATTCTCGTCTATCTATATTTATCTTTCATTATATAATTTGATGAGAGAGTAACGTACGAAAAAATCTTTTCCCACTATATCAAGCATTAAACTAATATATATATTCATTGTACTTTATTTTTTCCTGTGTTGGTTATTCGTATAAAATTCGTCTATATATTTATATATAGAGACATTTTTTATGGATATACATACATAGACACACACACACATAGTTATATATATATATATATATATAAACATACATATATATATGTGTGTTTGTGTATGTGTGTATATATATGTGTGTGTGTGTCCTCCATGCTTTATAATCCTTCTGCATGAAACTTCATTCTTGCCAATAAAGATATTGTTATTATTAATTATTATTATTATGATGAATGATAATAATACTGATAAAAAGAACACTAATAATAACAATGATAATTATTATTATATCAAACGTAAATCAATCTATATGTTTAGTTAATCTGTAAAAGGATAACAATACAAACGTATCAGACAACGTAACAAAAAAATTTACAAGTAAAACAACCGAAATGAGACAACAAAAGAACCGCAAAATTAAATTTATTTATGAAAAGCAATCAAGAAAGCAAAAATGAATACCACAAAAACATAGAAATAAAAGTAATAAATTGGAATAAAATGTATATGAAGTATATAATATATATATATATATATATATATATATATATATATATATATATATATATATATATATATATATATATATATATATATATATATATATATATATACACATTATGTACAAACAATAAAAATAAAGCTCCGAACAAAGCTAACAACAAAAATATAAACCAATGATTGTAACAAATAAATATATTTGTGTGTGTGTATATACATATACATACATACATGCATATATATATATATATATATATGCACATATATGCGCATATACATATATATATATATATATATATATATATATATATATATGTGTACATATATACACACATACACACATATATATATGTATATATATATATATATATGTATATATATATATATGGAGTATGTGTATATTCATATAATTGCTTTTCTATGTTTATTAGTTTTAACAGCGCGTGACCTTAGGTTGGCGTATTCGATTGGATCTCAAAGAGATATTATCTCATCAAACACAATTTAATTTCAACTGTGTGTTTTTGCAGTTAAGATGGATGTTAATAATTCCCACTTGTGCCAAGACTAACGGCGCCTCGTTGTTACAATTAGGTCTTACTACAATGTTTTAACTAATACGCATGCTTGTTATCAATTAGGTGATTTTAAGCAATCATATAAACATTTTATTCCTGTGTTATGTGTGCTGTGTTGTGCTTCATTACTTGAACATAACCAATGACTAGCTGAAGATATAAATATATAAATTTGGATTTATTTAAGTTAATATTTATATAAATTTATTAAAGCCACCCACGTATATGCCTTCCTACATATGTATAATCACTGGCATGTATAAATACATTTATATATATATATAAATATATATATATATATATATATATATATATATATATATATATATATATATATATATATATATATATATATATATATATATATATATATATATATATATATATACACATATATATGTGTGTATGTGTGCGTGCGTGCGTGAGTGTGTGTGCGTGTGCGTGTGTGTGTGCGTGTGCGTGTGTGTGTGTGTGCTTGTGTGTGTTCTTGTCTTGATGACCCGGTGATAGAGAAGGAATCACAACAATCACTATATAGCCTTAAGAAAATGACTATATATATATATATATATATATATATATATATATATATATATATATATATATATATATATATATATATATATATATATATATATATTTCACGATAAATTAACGGAGACATAGACTCTCCTTATTCCCTGTCAATAATGTGCTCAAAGGAAAAGGAATCCTGAGCTCTTTAAAATACAATATGTTGAAAAGGTGTCACACTAGAGAGAGATAATGCGCCATCAATAAAAGACCACCAGTGTATGGAGTTTATAACATATGGAAGGCGGGGTAGACACAGAATAATTAAAAATATAAATTAAAATGTATATACGTACCTCTATAACTATATAACACACGTTTCCAAATCCAAAGAGATCTGTTTCGCCAGGAAGTTGTTGACTGAAATGGAATAGCCCATGTTTCATCAGCGCGTGCAAGACTATACATTTCAGACAACTCTAAGAGAATATAAAGCGACCGTCCAGCTACACGCGGGAGAGCGATGTCACAGCGTGTTTAGGACAGTGAACCAATTGTATCTGAGTGACGAGCTGCTAGAAAGGGAAGCCCAAAAACCACACAAAGAAGTGTGCTCAACCGAACAGAGAGAGAGGAAAGATTGTTATAAGGAGCGAAATATCACGATAAATTTTAATATTTTAATCCGTAAAATTGTTTAGATAAAAATGTTTCTGTTTGAAATAATTATTTAGGCAAATATAATCATAATATTCATACTAATGATAGTAATTATGATAATAGAAACAGAAGGAATAATGTTTACGTAAGTCTGGGTTTAAAAATATTTCTATTTCCTCATAAGAATTAACATCTTCATCAAAGAGAGTGTAGACATGTCATTTAAGAGATTTCATCTATATTAAAAAAGTGCATACATACAGGCACACATACATAAATGCATGCATACATACATATATACGTGCATACATATACACGTGCATACATGCATAAATGCATACATACATACATACATACACACATACATACATACATACATACATACATGCATACATAGATATTTTGAGGTGTATATGTGAAAGCGGAGGAAGGGCAACCATGGGTTTTACTTAACGCTAATTTTGATCGGATTTTAAGGAAAGACATTCCCTTTCAGTCAATTGGAATGACGTCATCGAATGAAAGACTGCTACATATAAGTAATCTGCCCTAGTTCTGTTGGTATATTTTCTGAAATTTAACATTTCAGGTAAAAAATGTTAAAATATATATATATATATTTATTAACGATATATTTATTGTTAAGTAATTGAGTAACGCTCAGTTGGCCGCAGTTGAAATTTCTGCTTTGACTATCAAACTCGGTACGTACTAACCTCTTCATTAAATATGACGATATAACCTAGAGATATATTGATTTTAAGAGTAATAGCTTGGGATTAAAAGGTCATTAGTTATTTAATTATCAGCCAAATGTACTGGTATGCATGTATAGATATTTCAAGAAATATCTCGACATTCTGCTGACCAAGAACGCGGATGAACCCGCGAGACGGGAATGCAAATAAGGGCTGCATCAACAAACTCCCTTTTGCATCAAGGGTCAATTAAGGAAAGCTGGATGTTGGAAGTGTGAAGCATGGCTTCACACTTTCGGCTGGAACGCGCAATAGAGTAACATATGTATGCATGTATATATGTATATATATATATATATACAGTATTTACGTATCGAGAGAGAGAAAAAAAGGGAAGATAGGTGATACATATAGTTATTTGCCAAGTAGCGTATGCCAAAGGTGCTCGATACTAGTGCCGGCAGTATTAAATATTCGGAGTGTTAATATTTAGTGGGCTAGAGAGTTAGCAGAGCGTAAGCACGCGGAAAAGTAAGAAATCGGAGAATAGACCGTTAAAACCACATCTTGTAACAGATAAAAATGTGTCTGGGAAAGACTGCTCTAACACCGGCCAGAGTTACCTCCCTTGATCTGCTGCAAAATCAAAACACGCTATTTTTGCGGGCAATGAATCTTGGCGTGAACTTAACCCCCAAAACTCTTTCGGAGCAGTGTAAGGAACACTTTTGGTTATTTATGCCCTTGAGAAACCCAACTGGGAGAAACGCACGTAGGTGCTGTTTTAACGGTCTATTCGCCGATTTCTTACTTTTTCACGTATATATATATATATATATATATATATATATATATATATATATAACAGAGGAAGTGTGGTAAGGAACCAGATGGACCATAACGTCGAGGTTAAACATTTTCCTATATATATATGTGCCTGGGTGTGTGTGTGTGTATATACACTCACACTCACATATATGTGCAATGAGTGTGCGCATGGGTGGGCGTTTCGTATAGACGAATTCAACACAAAATAAAATTATATATATGTTTTCTTTCATTCTTTATATATTAGCTTAAGGAGCAATATTGTCAGCTAATAATTTTATGTGCGTGTGTGTATGTATATTCATATGTGTGTGTGTATATATATATATATATATATATATATATATATATATATGACATGTGACATATTTCTCTGTGTATATGTATGTTTATATATATATATATATATATATATATATATCACAGAACTTATGTTTACCGAATTCGCAGACCAGACCCCTTCTTCCTCCCGTTAGACCTGTGCGAAATTCCTTCCTTGCTCACATTTCAACCAGGTTTGATGGTCTTTATTCTCTCGTTCACGATTCCACCGAATTTATATTCATAGAAATCCGGGACTTGTTTCTTTCTTCTTCATCACTTTCTGTTGCTTAAACCATTTTGTTTGTTTACCCTAGCGTCCCCTTTATTTACGTGTCCCAACGACTTTTTTTAACCGTTGCTCGCACCAACCTGAGGTATATGGCCTTTAAAGCGACGAAATGCCTACGACGATTGGAAGGCCACTGATGAAGGACAAACTTTTTCATATGTAACCCATTTGCAACGCCGCAGCTCCATTATTATCATGTTTACATATATATATTGTTATACTTTGGGAGGGTCATGTTGCCAATAAGAAACACACGCACCAGTTGCTTTCACTTCAATTTATTATATATTTATAAATTTATAAATTTACAAATCTACAAACTTATAAATTTCTGGTTGGTTGGTTGGTTCCACAACCAGATAGTTGCTTATATATAGTAATAGTCCTTTCGTCACACACTCTGTGACCTCTTCAGTGACTGGGGATTCCTTTCTTTGTTTCTGTGCCTTTCCTTTCTTCTGTCCTACGCCATTTTGTTTCTGTGTGTGTGTTGTGTGCTCAGTTTGCGCATGCGCCACATCCGGGTGTCTGTGTGTGTTTGTGTTCATTTATCTATTTGTTTATTTATTTATTTATTTATTGTTGGTTGGTTGTTTGTTCTATGTGTGTGTGTGTTTTCATTTTGTCCTTAATTCATTTTGTCCGTACTAGACACAGAGCTCTGGTTAGATACCATTAACAACCAAAAACAAATCCTCCATTCCCATTATGCCAAACCCATGACTTCCAAACATCTGATCCACCGAAACTCGGCCATTTCGGACCATACCAGAATCAACATACTGATTGCGGATTTGGGACGGGTGATGAGAAATGTGTCCCGCATGTGCAACCCCGAAGAACTAGAGAGACACATACAACACTTCATCCACCGTATGCAGTTCTCTGGCTACAATCAGAGAGATAAAATCAGAGTGTATAGAGGAGCCAGAACCAAATGGGAAAAAATGGTAAATAATGACATAAATGGGACCTGCCCCTTGTAAAGGAGCAAATTTTGGAATAGAATAGAAAGAACTAGGAACAAGGCCAATAGAATAAACTCATGGTATGATAGCAATAAATACCAGAGTGTAATGTTCATCAATACAACCCCTAGAGGCGAACTAGCCTACAAATTTAGAAGGGCCCTAAATAAACGTAAACTCAATATTAAGATAGTAGAAAGACCAGGTACCTCCGTAAAAACACTTATTAGCAAGACATACCCGTTCCAAAGACCCTCATGTATAGATAAGAAATGTATAACCTGTAAAATAAGCCCCCATATTAACTGTAAAACTAGAAATGTAGTGTATAGCATAAGATGTGCTGAAGGACAATGTAGAAACAAAAATATAGTGTACATAGGTGAGACAGCTCGTAGTATAGGGGAACGAATAAATGAACACTGGCGAGACCTTCAAGATAATAAAGAATCATCTGTGCTCTACCAACATGCTAGGATAGAACACAGGGGGAAATTAGAGAACATAGAAATAAAAATAGAATCCACACACAGAAAGGATGCAATGTTTAGGCAAATTACAGAGGCAGTAAGCATAAAAGAATTACAACCATAATTAAATAGAAAATATGAGTGGAACAGCAACATCACAACTTACAATTAAGGACAAAATGAAAACACACACACACATAGAACAAACAACCAACCAACAATAAATAAATAAATAAATAAACAAATAGATAAATGAACACAAACACACACAGACACCCGGATGTGGCGAATGCGCAAACTGAGCACACAACACACACACAGAAACAAAATGGCGTAGGACAGAAGAAAGGAAAGGCACAGAAACAAAGAAAGGAATCCCCAGTCACTGAAGAGGTCACAGAGTGTGTGACGAAAGGACTATGACTATATATAAACAACTATCTGGTTGTGGAACCAACCAACCAACCAGAAATTTATAAGTTTGTAGATTTGTAAATTTATAAATTTATAAATATATAATAAATTGAAGTGAAAGCATCTGGTGCGTGTGTTTCTTATTGGCAACATGACCCTTCCAAAGTATAACAATATCGGTTTCAACACACGATTTCAGATAAAGAATCTTGCTAAACAAATTCAGAAACGAAATACATATATATATATATACCAATACATCTCATGTAAGATTATTTTTATAAGCATGTGTGGTGGCATAATGGGTGAATTATATGTGTGAAAACAAATGTAATGGGATCATACATAACTAAAATTAATTGAATAAAACAAATATCAGTAACATAAATACGTATTTCATAAAAACTCTGTAACACAGGCTATTTTATTTTATGTATTCATTGTGCACTCTGCTGCTGACCTTAACAAAAACGGTTCACAGGCGATATAGAATATCGGTAACATCTCCTGATAATCTCTCTTGATCAATGTCTTCAATTATGGCCTTGCTTGCATCGGCCAGGCTTGTCAGTCTGTTCACTGTAAAGAGACCACATAATATATATCATAGGCAATGGAGTCCATACCTAATCACTTAGTCTTCTCTCTTGAACTAATAGTTGTGGCTTCCATTTTGAAAACATTGCTAGATATATAAGATAGACATCCGATATGATATATGTTATCACCGTCTTAGATAGTTACAGCTACTTTGAATCAACGTCTACATCTCAAATAGATATATAGTTATATGGTACTACTACTTCTTCTTCTTCTTCTTCTTCTTCTTCTTCTTCTTCTTCTTCTTCTTCTTCTTCTTCTTCTTCTTCTTCTTCTTCTTCTTCTTCTTCTTCTTCTTCTTCTTCTTCTTCTTCTTCTTCTTCTTCTTCTTCTTCGTCTTCTAATAATAATAATAATAATAATAATAACCGATACCAGGACCTAAAGTGGGAGGTGAAAAGGATTTGGAACTGCCATGAAGTCAAAGTGATCCCGATTGTCATAGGCGCACTGGGGACTATCTCCAAAGGTTTCCAGGGATGGTTAAAGAAAATCGGCCCCTTCACGCTTTTTGGAACGCTTCAAAAGGCATGCTTGCTTGGAACGGCAAGAACCCTCCGATACGTCCTGAATATCTGAGGCTGCAGGTAGTGGCTTGATATTCAATCCAACGGACTTTCCAGTTAACCAACATCAATGACTGAGATTCAAGGAATAACAATAACAATAATAATAATAATAATAATAATAATAGTAAGAATAAAAATAAAAATAATAAAAGTATTCTCTAATTACCAAACTGCACTACGTAAACTAAATTTATGACATGAAGCAAATGTACAAATATACACCTGTGACTCTCCCTCACTCTCTCTCTCTCTCTCTATATATATATATATACATGCGATTCTGTATCATAAACATCAACTAATAAACAATACAGTACAGTGAAGGAATAAATTTGTTTAACACTTGATAAAGTAGGAAAAGTGTATAAGGAAGGAGCAAAACAAACAAAAAATTCGGGATTAAAGTACATTTGCTTTCATTCAGCCTCATGATAGATATCTGCACATATTCCGTCTACTAAATTTCCTACTAGAGGTATCTATTAACCCGATGCTAAAGATGAAGAAAATTGTTCAATATATCACGAAACACGTGGTTGCATGCGGTATAAATACATTAAGACATTTATATATATATATATATATATACGGCATGTGTATGTGTGATGTGTCTATGCGCGCGTGTGTGTTTGAATGTAGTGCACGCGATAAATCGTTAATCTTGAGTTCTACGTAAATATAGACTCGACATTTAAATATAATCTGTTATTTGATATGATGGTCACATTGTAGTGAATGTCTTATTTTCATTCTACAACTGGCCCCTTAAAACGACAATATTTTTGTCATATCTTCGTTCTCGAAATAAATGTCAAATTTGACGAAAATATCTGCCTCTCTCTCTCTCGAAGAAACGTTCACGTATACATCAAACATAATAGCTTAGGAAACATTATAAAGATATGCCATTCTAAACGTAAGTTTCAGTATCTATATGTGACGATTTCCTATCAAGAAATTGAGATGAAACATCGGAAATGAACTTTGACAGTAAATAAATGTAAACTTGGATGAGCGCCGAAAAAGAGCATATATAGAACAGGATTTTACAAGCTGTATGTTTCACCGAAAACATAAAAACATAACTTATGTCAAAATTCCAGAGCTCGGATTTCGTTGAGTAGATCAGGAAATATAAACTATTTGATATGTAAAAAGACATTGAGGTTAGCAGAATGGTCAGCTTTCTTTGACAATCAAACTAACTTATCATATTGCTTTGTATAAGTAGATATGTATAATATAATGGGAGTTAATATAATTGTTGTTGTTGTTCTTATTGTCGTTATTGGCCGTCATTTTTCTTCGTCTCGATTTTGTTGTTTTTGTATTTCTAAGTATTATATTGAAACTAGTGTTGTTTGTTGGTAATACAGCAGCCATACTTCTGGAATATCAATGATAACAAAATAACAAAAAAAAAAAATTCACTCGAAACCTGAGTGGCTTTCACATATATTATGAACATTTCTGTGTTAATGTACTTAATACCGGTCGGAGATCAGAAACGGTTATATATATATATATATATATATATATATATATATATATATATATATATATATATATATATATATATATATATATATATATATATATATATATATATATATATATATATATATATATATATACATATATATATATATATATATATATTAGTACATGAGCCTGTATATGAAATGTGTGTATATGTGGAGGCAATATTGAAAGCTAATTTTTTTCTAAATGCTGTAGTTGTAAGCTTATAAAGCACACACAAGTATATCTCATTCTCCCACTCTCTTTCTCTTTCTGTATATAAATATATATATATATATATATATATATATATATATATATATATATATATATATATATATATACATATATAGAAATCTATGTCCATATTTCATACATTAGTAATGGAGTGAATAAGTACAGTAAAGTGGAATGTAATGTAGCGGAAAGTTTAAAAGTGATCAAATATTTTCCTGTGTCTATTGGATGTTGAAGGAGCTTGTGAATTATTTTCAAACTTACTATTAAAATATTCCCATATTAATTGTTTGATCTCACTCTTTCATCGGATACAATTGTTGTTGGTCTGAGTTTGGAAACAGTGGCTTTCACAAACCACACACAGTTATACACACATACCCGAACACACTAGCTCACTCACACACACAAACACACGTATATATGTGTGAGTACATATAAATTCACACACATGCACCCTCAATATGCTTATATATATATATATATATATATATAAGAGAGAGAGCGAGAGGAAATAAATGTGTGTCAGAGAATCTCAATGAAAGTGATACATCGATATATATACCGATAAATGGCGCAAAAGCTAGTGTTACCTCTGTAGTAGCATTTCCTTGTTACTTATATATACATGGTATATTTGTCACAGGAAACATGTTTCAAAATAAAATCTTTCTAAATTATATTGCTTATTCATATATTCAGGGACAGATATAACTCAGCTTGACATGGCTGTGCTTTCGATTCTGTCTGCCGTATTCGCGGAATGTCAAGCCTATGGGCTCCCGTTTGAAAGGAGC